>BLKM01012201.1:2497956-2833086 GCA_013340265.1 Coptotermes formosanus | reverse complement strand
TTGACTCTGAGGCTATATGTAGTTTATGTTTGCTTTTAAGAGTTATGTTGTAGAAATCATGTTGCAAGTACAACAAAACATTACCGGAAACTGCATTTATATGCGTAGGAATATAACTACATGTTCCGTGACTCAATCACAGTGTCCTACCGTCTTGTTTTTTTAATTGTATTAATTATTTTTCAAAATGCTCGTGTACTAGTCATCAGCCGATTTCAACGGCTGATTTCGGCCGAAGGGGAACTCACGCAAAGCTTTTTGATACCATAATATCTACAAAATCTGTGTTTTTTAAATTTCGGTTTTGGCGGGTTTGGAGAGGACCGCAGCCCGGCAGCTGCGGCTGTGAAACCACATGTTTAGTGTTTTTTATATCGTGAGCTGAACAAATTTCATTTAAACAAACCAACAGACGTAATAACAGGGTCACACTCGAGGCACGGGGCACCAGTTTCCTGACCTAACGTGCGTTTGTACGTAGGGCCGTGTAGATGGCAGCCAGGACGTATGAGAGGCTTGAATGTGGAGAGCTGTCGGCCACCCATTATCTTACAATGTGCAGTTTATGCTTCAAAGTTAAGTGCGTTGCGTTGAAGAGAAAATGTGTTTAATATTTTACGTAACCGTTCAAAAAACAAACAAACACGAAGTACGAAGGAATGTGAAAAATAAGAACTAGTTGCAGTTTATCTCAAAATTGGTTTTGGTAGCTCTGAAAGTGTGGCTGTTATCAAGAATACAGACGTGAACATTCTCTAGCATTAATGGCATTGCGTAAAAGTTGGTTCAGGCATTATCGATTTTAAATGTTATTCGGGTGGTAACCGTTGTTAATCCGGTCAGAACACTTGGCTAGATGATCCTGAATAAGGGTTTCCTTGTTTTTCATCAAACCACCCAGCCGAATGTGGGGATAGTGTTTTGAAACAGGCTACGACCTCTTCCTCCACAGTACTTTAATTGCACCGAATGCAGGCATGTATTCATAACATTTGAGGCTAAACGACGGCTGCGGTTAATCCATCGTCGTTAAATAATCTACCACCCATATGTCCATCCGAAGAATTATAATAGGGCTCCTCTAGAACTACTTCCATCTGCATTATTATAAACTTAGCACTTGCAGTCACCCTTCTGCCGGAACTGCACAGTTTGGAAGCACCGGCAAATGATTAAAGAAGAGGATAGTCTTTAGAACTTTGAGTCCTTCGAGAGGAATCAGCTGATGATAGGGTTCAAGTACAATGTTCTTTTTTTAAACATTTGCTCATTTCGTTTGTATCCTTTGTTTCTATCTTTATTATTTTCGTTTTTTACTTTGTTTCTTTATATTTCCACGTTTCATCATCTTTTTCTTTCCTTTTATTTTGATTTTGTTAATTGCAGGACTTGAATTGAAAACTTCGTGTTTATAAAGTGGCAGCTACATTGAGGACAGTTTTCCCTTTCCGTCCGTATGCACCTGTGCGTGTGTTATTACGGGGTGCACCCAACCACGCACAGGCGGCCCATACCACGTACATGACAGGTATGTTTTGACACTAATCACATATCATACCAGACTGCAGAACCGACGCTAAGCTGAGTTCCTTTATCAACTACATTTCCTATTAAGCAGTTTTTTGTTTCCATTCCCAAGGGCAACAACTCTGAAGGTAATTCCCCAGAAAAATAAAGAAGGTTGAAACTTTTGACACTTTAACCTTCACTAACACCCACATCGAGCAATTTGTGTTATTGATAAAGCTCTAGACTTGTAGAGGGAAGTCACAAGTCCCTCCGGGATTCCCGACCTCTGCGGTACAGTAACCGGAATGGTCACGACAGGGGGGAGCATGTCAGCAGAGGAGAGACACTCCAAGTTTTATGTCCTACCTTACAGGTGCTCGATATGTCCACCCTTGGTGACGCGACAGACGTAAATCCTGTAATAAAGTTCCTGCCGCACACGTTGCAACATCTGGCGGTCGAGAGCAGCGACTGTCTCCACGACCCTTTGTCGCAGCTGTGGTAAATCACGTGGCATAGGGGGCACGTACACACGATCCTTGATGTAACCCCATAAGAAAAATATCACGGGGGTTAGGTCAGGTGACCGTGGAGGCCAGGGAAGAAGAGGAGAGTCATTGTCAGAAGCGCGCCCAATTCAACGACCGGCAAGATTAGCATTGAGGTGAACACGGACGTCAAAATGGAAGTGTGGAGGGGCTCCGTCTTGTTGGAAAATGAAGTACTCTCTGTCTTCCTGTAATTGTGGCATTAGCCACCGTTGCAGCATGTCCAGGTATTTGATACCGGTGACAGCTGTCTCCGCAAAGAAAAATGGTCCGTAGACTTTGCAAGAGGAAACGGCACAAAACACATTCACTTTAGGCGAATCGCGGACGTGTTCCATCGTTGCATGAGGATTTTCCGTGCCCCAAATGCGTACGTTGTGACGGTTCACCTTACCACACGCATGAAACGTCGCCTCGTCACTGAAAGCCAGCTTCTCAGCAAACCCGTCTTCCTCTAGCCGCTGTTGGAAATCCACGCAGAAGTGGAAAGGAAGATTGTGATCCTGGGGATTCAGCGCCTGCAACAGCTGCAGCCGGTATCCTTTCACGCCAAGACGTTTGGGCAGAATGCGCCAAACACTTGACTGAGGCATCTGCAATTCACGGCTCGCGCGATTTGTTGACTTCTGAGGGCTCCTGACAAAAGCTTCTCGCACACGCTTGACAGTCTCGGCCGATGTTCCCGGCCAGCCTATTCGTTTTGCAGCGCACAGGCAGCCACACTGCTGGGATCTCGTGTACCACTCACGAATTGTTTTGTCCATAGGTGGTTCTGTGTGGTACATGGTCCGAAACTTCCGTTGCACCTTCACAATTGACTCAGTTTTGGCAAATTTCAAAACACAGAACGCTTTCTTATCCCCTGTCCACGCCATGTTTCGTCACGGCTGCCCCCTAGCGGTGAACTCTGCAAGTACGCAAAGGCGCCTGTTACCCAAAAAAACTTGGAAAGATTCTCTACCTATTTATATGGTCCTTTCTGCTGTGTCTGTCTTGGTTGTTCCGCTGCCGAGTTCGGAATTCCCGGAGGGACTTATGATTTACCCTGTCTTTGGGAAGTACCTTACTTGTATATCGGTCATATTACAGGTTTTAAAACTTTTTCGTTGTCTTCTCAGCCCCCATTAGATTACCGCTTCGATGTACTAAACTGATAATGAAACCATTGTTATGCAGTACGTACACAGAGGCATTAGTGTGGAGCCTTTGGAAACTCGACTGCCTGTTCAGGCTGATTTTTCGGATCTGCGATTTCTGTGCTGTTGTAATCTCTCATTCGAAATTTAGGTCAAAATACTGCGTCGTATGAAATGTGACAGAAGACAGCAATAAAAATATCCATATTGTGGTCTTCCTAGTTATGGCACCGTGTAGTCTGATTAGTAGTTACCAGGTTTACAAAAAAATTTACCTCCTCCATTTTCATCTCCTAACCACCTAGAAGATTACGCAGTGTCGTGAAACGCTGATGTCTCTTTTAGGAATACAGTTATGAAATAAATGGTTTCGGTATATGTCAGAGAAAGATCCTGCACAATTTTATTAATGATATGAAGTATTTAATTATGAGAATACGAGATACATTTTAAACGTGTAAAAACTGAGATTAACCGTAATTTATTTAAAAGTTCAGTTCGTACAGCAGGGTAAACGCATTCCTTCTCAGTTTCAAAAGCTATTAAATTAATGCCGTACAGAGGAATTATCGATGAAAACGCAGAAACATGGAGCTTTCTCTCAGGACAGAATGTAAGATTTTTCAGTTATGAGGCTTTAAGGGATTAATTATAAGCCTGTTCCTACAGTTTGCAGAATGTTAAAAACACAGAAGAAAGTGAGGTTCTTAGGCTTAATACTGCACAGAAAGCGTCTGGAAGATGCGTGTGGGGTGACACCAAATTGTAATACGCTATTTAATTTTTATGTTGTGATGAGGTCTGTGACCATGAAGTTTGTTGAGAAACCAAATTCCTTTATCTGAAGAAGTTTTTACGCTACTGCACCAGGAGTCTTTTTGAAGATCTGCCGTCTTCGGACAAAATTCTCATATTCTGTCATAACTCAGTCAGTGTATGTCGATTAATCTTTTAGAGAGTATCTTTATAAGAAGGTATAGTGTACCATGTAACATGCCATGAAGGCGCAGAGGGAGAGTACTGGTGCAGCTCTACTCTTTCTTTAACCGAGATATTTAGCATAATGTCAGAAGTACAAAGCGGAAAAGGCTACAACTACGCGCGTAAATATATTCATACGTATTACGTTACGAGACACGTGAAGCATACCACAAAAAAATAACTTCATCGAAATGTAAAAGAAGCGTGGAAAGGTGTACTCTCCATTTCGAAACGCTTGTGTTGCGTCTGCATATGTCACTGGCGTTACGATATTTTACGGTTGCATGGAGGCTACAATTTTTGTGATGCAAATCTGATGGGACTACATACTGCCAGAAAATAATTTTACACTATAATTTTTTAAAAAATTATTATTTTCAAAAATTCTTTAAACAATAATTTAAATCGACATGGCGTAACATCTCGGATGACTTGAATATTTCACGTGTAGACCTACATCTGTATCAGTCCAGTAATTTCTTAAATAAAGCGTGGACAGTAGGGGGACACAACATCTAACGTATTCAGTTTCTGCACTTCTGTAAAGAACGTATGAATTGTCACAACGTTGCAGTTGTTAGTTTGTCTGCTTGATGTCAGAAGCAGCTGTCTGAGGTGGTCGTACCAATAAACTGCGCAGTTATGGAAATGTGGTGTGTCGATTTTGTTCAGCTTGAGGGGGCAAGAACTGGATGGCCTTGTGAGGTGGAAGCTGAGATGGAATCTCGCTGTGACGCTGGCTGCTGTCGTACCAACCGGTCCAATGCTAATGAGCGCATCGCGATCGCGACAACAGAGGCGAAGACAGTGGCAAAGGGCGATAGACCTATTTGCAATCAAAAGCAGGTTAGAGCAGAAGTGACCTGTTAACAGACTTACGGCTGTTGTATAAAGGATTTCCGCAAATTTGCATAGATCTTCATGAACTATTTGAAAATATGGTAGGTCCCCACAAAATTCCTTTAATGTCTCGACAGCCCCTGTTGGGTCAGGGCCTCCTCATTTTCGAGGCTTCGCAATCACAGTCGGTAAGATGCCCCTGGACGAGTTACCTGCCCGACTCAGAGACCTCTACCTGACAATAAACAACAATCACAAGAGACAGACATCCATGCCCCGGCAGGATTCGAACCCACAATGCCAGCAAGCAAGCGGCCGCAGACCCACTCCTTAGACGGCGCGGCCACTGGGATCGGCCCTCAGATAGTGAATAGTGTGAAATTACATAACAATTAATCCTATCTAATTAAGTATTACCTGTGACACTGCCTTGCCAAGCAGCCGGAGGGATTAGTGTAATGTGTCCAGCTTATCCAAGCACAGCGTTTCAAGAATGTTACGGCGGATATGTGAGTCTCTAGTCACAGTATCAATTGCTTAATTATTGAAATAAAGATAATGACGCTACAAAAAACTCCTTATAAGAAGTCACAATTAAAATGGTTTAGAATGAGATCCACGTCCTCTGTGTATTCAGATGTGATGAAAGGCAGAAAAGGAGGAACGTGGGTTGCGTACGATTTGGATTCGGAAGGGAACTTTTGTAACGAATGACAATATAGATTGCTTGTTGTCAGCGCTGTCCTATCAGCTTCATGCAGAATGCCTTCATGTGCACGAGTCAGTGGATCATAACTTTTCGCTTTATGGGCTACGTGTTCACCCCACACTGCAGAGCAGTCCATAGTCTCCTTCGCTTCGGCGTACGAGTTCACGACTGAATGTTCCTCATCAACTCGAGTCATACTTTTGGATTTTCTTTAGGCTTTGGTAGCGCAAATTTTCTTTTCGTTGTCTTCCTTAGAAATCTCTTTCATTTGCAGCAGTCGCAGCATACATACACCTATATCTACGCCTCTGAGAACCCTGCTCCTTTTTTCTCATATTACGGAAAATACCCTGCAATAATAGAATCTAAAATGAGGAAGATAAAACTGTCAATTCACGTCTCGTCTGATCCCGAGTACTGCCAGAATTCGCTATCTTTTTTGTATAATTTATCTTCTATATTAACCCTCCTCCCTGTCTTCCGAGACCTAAATTAAAAGCATAATAAAATAGGCTTTCTTTGATCCTGCACCAGACTTCTTTATCTCTAAGACCCTAAGACCGCTGTCTTCTGTATTGCGACCGGAGACCTACCCACTTCCTTCCTGCTTCAGAGCGACGTACCTTTATTTCTTGCCCGACTTTATGTAGTGTACCCACCTCTTGATATTTAATTTTTTAGCACAGGTGTCTAGCGTAGCACGCAAGCTGTGAAGCAGGAACACTTCTATCAATTTTATAACATTTCCTGCAAGTCAGGTAGGGGTTTCAGTTGCCAATCAAATGACCATTTGGCACAACCTGTCAGTAGCTCATAGTGTTTGTCGTAAAATTGTCATGTGATTGGTGAATAATGAGTCAGAAAGTATGAGAAAGGAAGCGGTAGTGGCATGTTTTCGGGTACTATCAGACAATTTGTCTGGGGGAACTGGAGAATAATACATACGTCTCCAAGAGAGAGCACAAGCCACCGGCTGGATACTTGCGTGGCGAATCACGGACGAGGAAGATGAAAACTGCATAATGAGTAGCTTCACAATTTGTACTGTTCACTACATATAGAACATTAAGCAACGGACCCGCAGCGGAAGTACTATGGGCGAAAGAACATGACGCCAACACGGGAAGCTCTTCATTATGCTCTTTGCACCATCCTCGTGTCATTTCCTCCATCTGAGGTCCACATATTCCCTTCAACATCCTGTTCTCGGAGTCCCTTAATGTAATTATGTAGTATCATATAAAATATAAAGATAATTATGTAGTTTTTATCGTGTCGGACACAAGTTTCAAATCCACACTAAACAGGAAGTGTAACTATAGTTTCTTGTATTTTAATTTTAGCGACTTTAAGAACAAGACGCTAAGACAGCAGATTTAAAGCTTATTTCAGACTATGATAATTCTCATTCATACCTTATCTTTTATCTGCTTTGTCAGTTCCAGACTACGCGTAGTTATGGCCCCCAAATATGCGAGTATTTTTGCACGGGGCCCAGAAATGCCTTAAACTGGCCCTCCTAGAAGACAGAAGTTTCTAATCTGAAAGTTAGCAGGCATTATCCGAATTAATATACGTCTCATTTTTACTTGAATACGGGTGTGCTTCAGATTTGTTACTGTCGTTCTAACTTACATGACTTCCGTGGCATCTTGAAAGTATTTATTAGTTGTTTTGTCCTATGGTTTCGTCTGCATTCTGGCGACTGGTTACGAATATTGATTTAGTTTGGTCTTGTCTTTATTTCTAGAACAAAAGTCATGACTACAATTTAATAGAGTTGCCTTCTTATTTGTGTTCTTTACGTTTATGCTCAGTGGTTAATATCGTCACCATAGACAGTATAGAAAGACAAGTTGGAAATGGAACTTCTTTATAAATATCGAACTTACAAAATAATATTTCAATAACCTTGATATTGTTTTGAAAAATATCTACTCTACTGAGTGTTGAACGCTAATTTTCTTTTACCGTGACGTGTTCATTATCGTACGCATAAGAAAACTACCAAGGAGGCACACATAATGTGATAATTACACAAGACGCCATGCCGCAGTATTTATTCTGTGTTGTTTGTGCTACGAAAAAGTTAATGGTGCAAGCACTGCGCTGCGCATCAGGCTTCACTCAAATCCGGATACTCAGCATCAGCGCCGTCAGCAGTGATGGCCAACTATGATCTCTGGTTGCACGTTACGTCAATCAACTTCATAAGGCCGTGATGGGTCCGGGTCAGCCTCATCATCTGGCCTTACGTGTCACTTCCGGCCTCGGCGTCCCATCAATGTCACCGCAACTGTAACACGAAGAAAGAAAACGTTAGTGGAATTAATGAAACAAAATAAAGAGTTCGTCTTTGTCGCTGAGTGATTTGTTTAAGGCGCTTTTAACTTTTCCACATGGAAGCACAAGGAGTCCTGTCGGTGTGAGTAGACAGCAACGCAGGGCTAGTTATTCGCTATTTGTAAGTTACATGGGATTTAACAGCGTGCGGAAACGTAGTAGCTGTATGTACCACAAGGTTTAAGGCCAAAAGAGTTCTGCTCTTCGAGTGTATTTGTGTGTTTTGTATTGATCTCAGAATAGAAATTATTTGCCCATACATAATTAAGTGATTGGTTTTTACAAGCGAGACATAGTGTGTTTACTGCGCGGTGCGAGCTGAATGTTAAACTACCATTCAGGTTAACCTTAGTATTTAAAAGCTTAATGTTCATGTAGTGCAAATACAGCGCTGCTGTTGCAAGAGTAATCTCACCGCACCTCTAACACCGAACAGTCATAATCTGCACAATCTCTTTCTCTCTCTTGAATCTTGTTACATGTTTGTGAGCTCGATAAATGTTTCATGCAAATGTATGTAGATCTGATGGAGCTTTGTATTTTTTGTGCTTAAGCCATGTTTATTTGACAAGCAACTTTTCGTCTGAGAAGATCGATAGACTTGGATCTTAAATTCGTTCACTAAAGCTTAATGTAGGTGCCCAGTACCACGTTTAATCTTAACCTTTTAAAGCCTAGCGGTAACTTTACGTACCATCAGGTTTAACATTGAAAAATTCTGCGTGGTGCCCACATTGCGTTTATGTGTTTTGTACGGATCTCAGAACAAACAGCAACTTTTGCCTTATAAAACATTAAGAGAGTGGTTTTTATAACCGAAGTGGAGAGTGTTTACAGCGCGGTACGCACTGAGTCCTTATATAAAACAAATACGCTTCGTCTTTAAAGGCTTAATGTAGGTGCCCAGTACCATGTTTAGTCGTAATGTAGGTGCCCAGTACCATGTTTAATCTTAATATAGGTGCCCAGTACCACGTTTAATCTTAATGTAGGTGCCCAGTACCACGTTTAATCTTAATGTAGGTGCCCAGTACCACGTTTAGTCTTAATGTAGGTGCCCGGTACCACGTTTAATCTTAATGTAGGTGCCCGGTACCACGTTTAATCTTAATGTAGGTGCCCAGTACCACGTTTAATCTTAATGTAGGTGCCCAGTACCACGTCTAATCTTAATGTAGGTGCCCAGTACCACGTTTAATCTTAATGTAGGTGCCCAGTATCACGTTCAATCTTAATCATTTCTGTAGTTTCTAAGTCGAGAAATGCTTTTAGACAGACACAGCCTCTTCCTTGTACCTGTGAGTTCGCTTCATAAGTACTGTGAACAAGTGGAATCGCGCGCGCGCGCGCACGCATGCCCACACACACACACACACACACACACACACACACACACACACACACAAACAGACGGATACACACACACACACACACACAAACAGACGGATACACACACACACACACACACACAAACAGACGGATACACACACACACACACCATTTCTTTAAAGAACAGTTAGGCTAGAAATGACGTATTATTAAATGAGAGGTGCTAAAGATCAAGAAACACGTACATTTCACAATTTCGCTGCGGTATATATGGTTAGCGAAATACAAGCGCCTGCGGACGTTAAACAGGATCGTGGTGGCAGTGCTGGGACCTTGATGTTTCGTGCCCCCTGCGGCTTGTTTCTTTTTTCTTGATAAATTGGCCTATACAACTTTGCCCCATTGATGTTGCTTAATTAAACGTGGGCCTATATAGTCTACTGGCTTGGACTGTGTGCTTATGCAAATTTACGGAGGTCCCGTACCGTCCTATGGACAGCCCTGTTGAGACGTGTGGGTTTCATGTGACGGGCAATGTGATGCGCCTGAATTCAGTGCTAAATTTGTCCCGTACATTATCTTGGACTCTAAAACGAACAAAATAATATATTTCGTCATGTTGCAAAAAGAGGTAGACGGAGCAGATCTGGAAAATATAGCCTGTGAAAATACTCGTGCGCTCGATTGCTAAATATTTGAATATTACCTTATTTCTACTTCGCTCTCATAAATATATCAGGAAATGAACTCGAATCGGTTTTGAAAATATTCGTCACAAACAGCGTTTGGCTCATCTCGCAGAGCAGTGATTCTCAAATTGCGGTCCGCTGATCCCAAGGGATCTGCCGGTGGTTCCCAGGTGATCCGTCTGTGCATTTCTGTAATGGCTGCTTTGAAGTTTACATACTTTTTAATTAAAGGTATAACGTTTTTTTTAAATAATCGAGGGACTTCTTTAACTGGCGATATGTTTATTTCGTATGACCGTTAGAATATCTAATTAAGAAACTTCCTGTACGCACGAAAGGACCAACAGTCGTTTTAATTAATGTCAAATCACGCAGTACATTATTACGTATGCTACTGGCATGTGTTAGTGTCTATCTAGAATCAGTTCTGAGATAAACATTTTTAATTTTGGATAGCCTACTTATCATCCGGACGCACTATACTTGTATTTACGTAAGCAAGGATGTGTGGGTCTGTGGTTATTTTTCGAAGCCAAAAAGATTCTGAGAGCAAAAAAGGTTAGTTCAGCTCTGTGGCGGAGAGGCTGACAGCGGGGATAGAAAGTGTGCAAAGTTACTACTGTGGAAGGAAAGCTTTGTTATTAATTTATGGCAGTCTTCAGCCACATGTGGAGGAAATTTAGACGTACGTAATGAGAAGTTCACTTCTGCCTTACACCAGGCTTGTAGCAGCCCTGAATAAGAGGGTTGCGGTGTTAAATATACGCCTAAGAACTGTAAACGTTGGGGGCATGAACGAAGATAAAGAGTGGATGGTTTCCGGTTCTTAGGATTACCACATTTTAAGAAAAATCATAGCTGACTCCCTATTCGTGGAGACTTTAAACAAACAAGCAAAAATTTTTTGTTTCCACTGGAACGCATTAGATCAGCACCACAGCGAACGTCTGAATTATATCCACTCGCGTAGGTAAGGGATCCACTGGGCCCGCGGGGTGTGTGGCGCGGGGGGGGGGGGGGGGGGTTGTGGCGGTGGGACGTAAAGGTTACTGAAATTTGTTGTTTGGTTTTTCGGGCTGGATTTCATTCTTCTGACTGAAGGCAGTATTCTGGTTCCATGTTTTGAGACCTAGGAATGACTTCGCTCTTAATTATGGGGGGGGGGGGCAATTATTGAGTCGGTTATCTGCACCCCTGATTATACACCTCCCATACGATGGTATGGTGACAAGAAGAGTGTTACCCCCTTCTGGATGACAACAGGAACGCGATTCCCGAACGGACGGGCACCAAGTTGTGCGCTATGCACGCTGCATGCTGTAGCACTCACCGGTTTATGACGGTGTCACGTGCAAGGCAAACTGCTACATGTTCCGGACACTTGCTCAGACTACTGCGGAACGAACACCATACGTCTAAAAAATGTGTATCAAATTTTTGTTGCAGTTTCAGAAAGGCATCTTAACCCGAACTGCTCCTTTAAGATTCCTTTTAATATTATTCACGATATGTCATTCAAGTGGTCTAAAACTTGAGGATTTTTAACTAAAAATTCAAAAGAATTTCCCATTTCCCCAAGCATGCTATACAACCCGTCTGTCTTACAGGTTTTTAATCAGGCACCGGCAGACCCAGTATTATGAGCTGATTCGTACCGCGCAGTTTCCCGAATTAACCTGCTTTTAAATTCTTCATGAGTGTTTTTTATTTGTTACGGCCATAGTCAAAATATTGTCACATTCCGGAACAACGAATTATCTGCTTCAGGCCACGACGTCTATTTACATTCTGCTGACCAGACACGATATTTATAGCTTTTGCGTTTCTTCTACATCAACAGCCGAGTTGGTTTTTAATGCAGCTTATGTGTTCCTTACGGCATTTATATATTTGTATAATAATGTTGCTTTTGATATTTAAATGCAAGCAGTCTGATGTAGAGAAGTTGCATGTATATTTGTGTATCTTTGGTGCATTTTAAAGTGGTTTAATTAAAAGTTATCTTAAAAAGATAAATTGGCGAGCAACTTCTCTGATATCTGGCTTAGGTAATTCGCTTGTATCTCCTATTGTATACGGGCTGTACTGATGCTGTTACCGCCATTAGAAAGAGAGAAAAAATGTGTATATATTTTTGGTCTACGTTAATATTGACAGAACTGACTCTCCTTATTCCCACTGTCGCCACGTAACATACGTTTCCAGTTTATGTTTATGCTTTGTTTATTTCTTCCTTTGAAATTTTGGTGAATTTTGTATTGTTCAAGGCAACAACGAGTGTTGTACACATGAAAGAACACACCCTCGTTTTAGTTGCCTTTTGCGCGAAAATCATTGGAAGTTATACAAAGAAAGTCAGTGGAAACGAACAGTTTAATGTTTTATGTCGTACAAGGTTATTCATAGCCCCCCTCTTGATATATATATATTCAGTAGTACAGCACCCCAAGTTGGGCCTAGACCTCGTCATTGTTTAGGTTTCTAGATCACACAAAATTAGACACACACACACACACACACACACACACACACACACACACACACCTAGTGGAACTCCTCTGAACGAGTGATCAGCTCGTCGTAGAGGCCGCTACGTACACAACACACAACAAACACAAAAGGCGAATATCCATGGCCTCAGCGGGATTCGAACCCGCAATCCCAGCAATGAAGCGGCAACAGACCTACGCCTTCGACCGCACGGCCACCAGAAGCGACAGAGAGCTCTATTACCGATCGATCACAGTTAGAGACGTGTGTGCACGTGTGAGACACGATTATTTACTGGGCTGTGGTATTGTTTCTGCAGATTAACACCCGATCTATTTATGTGCGTGCGCAATGAGAGTGGCGATCATGCATTAGTTGTACTAATTTGTACTAATTAGGAAATTAGCTACAGTGACTGGCTCTTTCTATAAATATCAGGCTGCATATTGCATTACATGTTCTTTAATTTAACCTATCTTTTGTCACGGTACAGAGCAGTGGTATGGTACTGGCAGTAAAACATTTATGGATTTTTAAGCTGGCAGAACGGATCATGTTACTGCAATCATAATACAGCCATTTAACTAGAAACAAGGAACAATTATTTGTGACTCATAAAGCGTGACATGAAGTAGTTTAGGTAGTGTAAGCACGTTGGGACAGTGCGTTTGTATCGTGAACATTGACAGTAATGGAACAGGGAAAATCACAATGAAATTTTTTGGAGATAAGAAATTTGATCGGAAAATATCGGAACTTAATCTCTGAATACTACAGGGGTATATTTGTGCAGATATGGAACATCAACCCCCTTCTCTTCAGGCACGTGGCCTACGCGCTAGCTGCGCTCCACCTGCCGGTCGTAAGTGCGCTTCTCAAACATTCTTGATGAAATCGTCAATAGCTACTCCATTGCACTCTGTTCACTTGTTTGCGCATTGTCACATGCATTTTTTGCCTTTTCAAGATTTTTAAGTTAGGACAGAAGCCACAGGAATTGGCGTTATGTGAAAGTTTAAATGTAGTTTTATGTTATATGTACAATATGCAAAATGCATATAATCCTAAGCCTAACCATCATAATTTTGATTTTTTGTATTATTTAAGCGGATGAATTAACACGGCTTTGGGAAGAACCTCAAACTGCGCTCCCATTTCTCTGCGCTATGTTATTTACTGCAGGTCTCATTTTGCAAGAGAATATCCGGATATCGTCATGTCGTTTTGTGCTGCCAAACCTTCACGGCTCTCTTGAGCTGTGTGTTCAAGATTTCAGCGTAATACCGCGCACGTTTGCTGGCTGCTGGTGCATTTCAGTCTAACATTCTGTCTTTTTGACAGACTGTGATACGTAACTGTGTTGTACGGAATGGATCTACTGAGTAGAAGCTATTTTCTTTCTTGTTTGTTGTACTCCACCACGCATGTTAACCATATGACGGCTGCTTTCATCTACATTAGGCCGTATGTTAAAATTTCGGTTCCGGTCTCAGAAAATACAGTCCTTGATGGTTACTGTTCTTTAGGGTGGTGACTGTTATTCATTGTGACAATCACACGAAAACGCATACATAGAGTATGGACAAAATACAAAAGTTTAGTGTTAATGTAAGTGGTGCATATCCCTTAACCTTTTAAAGCCTAGCGGTAACTTTACGTACTGCTAGGTTTAACATTAAAAAATTCTACGTGGTGCCCACATTGCGTTTATGTGTTTTGTATGTATCTCAGAACAAACAGCAACTTTTGCCTTATAAAACATTAAGAGACTGGTTTTTATAACCGTGGTGGAGAGTGTTTACAGCGCGGTACGCACTGAGTTCTTATATAAAACAGATACGTTCCATCTTTAAAGGGTTAAAACACCGAAAGGAGCTTCCCAAGCTTCGTCTGTTTGCAGTTCTGGTAAGAAGAACGGTAAACAGACGAAGATGTGTGTGGAGCACTGGTGGAATGATACGGAGAGGGGAAAACCAAAGCACTCGGGGATAGACCTCTCCCAGTGTTACTTTGTCCACCACAAATCTTACCTGGATTGACCTGGGATCGAAATCGTGCATCCACGATTGACAGACCGAAAGTAAGTTGCATGATATTAAAGGTTCATTTTGAACCGCCCCAGTTAGTTAATGCTGTTTAGGGAAATAATCGCTATTTGTTCCGAGAAGCCTTCAAGACATAAAAATACTCTAAGGGCAGAAAGTAGAATTTTTGAATTTTTATACCTGGTGTTACATAAAGTGACCAGTGGTCTTTAAAGGGATATAATTACCACTAGGTTTAAAAATATTAAGGGACGGAACCTGAGCCTGCCATATCTGAAAAAAAAAAATTCTAGGGAATTTTCCATCGTCTTTCTTTATTTTTTAATTAAAGGCAATATTTCAAAATCTGGATTTTCTTCCATTTACAGTGATTGATATTTGCACTTTCCAAAGCGCCTCTCAGAACAGGTCCACTCCCTTTTGCTTCATAAACCTCAAGTTTTTAGCAAAAATCCCATAATATGCACAATGTCTAATGTACTGGGAATAACTCTGATGCACCGGCGTCGGAACATTCCGAAATAAGTAGAGGAGTCCAATGTCACGACGCTGTAGAGTCTCCTCCGGTCTGTAATTAGAATGTAGGCATATATTTTAGAACAGCTGTTGGGAATCAACATGTAAAATTGTGTGGTCGACACTTTTCATATTAGTGTTACAAAATGCACACAGATGCGAGATTTGAAGTTTTCACAGTCGTCTCAATGAAGCTTCGAGTCTTCTCGTATATGACGCCATGTAAACTGGTAAATAATAACCGACGTTTCGAAGGAGCGTAGTGTCGTAATTTTAGGATAGGTATTATAAGAAGACTTCTTGAATATATGTATAAGTCTTATGCCTGTAAATATGTGTATTTAGTGTTTTCAGTCATGGTAGACGGAATTCCCAAGTTTGGGACGAGACTATAAACATGGCAAACCTGGCCCCCGGCCCTTTCCATGTACTCAAACTACATCTTGCTGGAGTACAGACTGCTTGCTTCATCCCGTTGCCTTCCACTTGGTGGTTGTATAGTTTAATGCGTAATGTGATCTGTGCTTCGTCATTATTATATCGCACACAATTTAATCCTTTACTGCACGTACCGCCAGGTTTAACATTAAGTGACTCTGCACTTTTTCAGCACAGTATATTTACGTTTGCTGCATGACTGTCACAATAAACAGTCTTTACTTCCCCGAATAATTCATCGAAACATTTTTCTAATGGACGCACATGTTCACTGTGAGGTATGGACTGGCCTTTTATGGGTATATAATGTAAATTTGTTTTAGTTTACAAAGGGTTAATACATCCTATAAGACCGAATATAATGTGAGAATTTTTTTTCGGGAGTAGACGCTCACAAAAGTAGCAGTCGGCTTATAATTGAGGCCCCACGGCATTTCCCAGTAACAAGTGACGGACACGCCATTACCTAGTAAACAGTGACTTGTAAGACATGCAAACAGCACCGTCGTTTCTCATTCAGTATTCCTGGGAATGCTTTAGTAGAAGTGCATTGTAAGACACGCCTTTGCGTGATTCACAGTGTGAATTCGCGTTTCTCCATCATTTTGAGATTTTTTCTCTAAAATCCCCAGTAGGAAGCAGGGAGGTACCTTATATTCGGACTTCGCGCGGTGCAGCAACTTTCGTAGACTGCGCGGTCGTGAAGCGAAATTTTGTGTTACGACTCGACCGGACTGGGCGCCAATAACGTCTGACTGTTGCGCGTGAGTGCGCGCCTGCATAAAAGGAAAACTTCCTGCACAAATCGCACCGTTTTGGTGTTTACATGTTTTATCAACAACCTGCGCAATTATCGTAATATAACGTGTGTGTGATGCCACGTCGCACACTTCTGAGAACCTCAGTTTAACGTTTAGTAACAATAACGGAGTGTTTGTTCCTTGCTGTGCAATAACTTTCACGTGTCAGTGTTAAGAGGTTAAGATTCATTGTTATTATTTACACTGCTTATGAAGTTCACCAAAGACGCATGCGGAAGACCAGTATGCTACACACGTAGTTGCAAACATCAGATACGCCAAGCGTCTTGCCATATTCTCTTGTGTAATGCCGATGCCAGGTATAGGCGTTTGTCTAATTTATTTTATTTTTATTATGCAGATCACTTTTCAATTATGATGGTATGTGACAAGAAACAGTTCAATGTTTCTTTAAACCTGAATGGGTCCCTTATTTGTTTCATTTTTTTTAAGAAAAATGCTCGTGACAAACAGCTGCTTTTGCTGTTATAAACAGACTGATGGCTGTTATAAACAGACTGATGGCTGTAATGTTGCTATGTATTTGAAATGGGTTCTAGGAGGTATATTCCATTCCATAAAACGACTAGCTGTTGGTTGGACGGATTCCCGACACAGGCGCAAATCTTTCTCGACCAGCACGTACAGACCGGCTACGCCCATTCTTTCTACTGTATTGTGGAGTAGAGCTTCCGAAGAATCAAGCAAACCATTTAATTCAATTTGGTTGAGGGGTTAAAATTCCTGTAACTTCACCTCATACGCTCTATGTAGTTCATGACGCGTCGGCATAGCAGAACTTTGAAATAGGTAGCGTTATATTTCCAGATAGCGTAGCCGGTATAACGACTGGCTGCAGGCTGGGCAGTGCGGGGATCGCATCACAGTGGGGGCAGAATTTACCGCACCGGTCGAGACTGGCCCTGGGATTCACCTAGCCTCCTGTACAACGGGTACCGGGGCTCTTTCCCGGGGATAAGGCGTTGACCATCCACCCCCATCTAGGGCCGAGGTTAAAGAAAGAGTAGAGCTATACCTCTACTCCCTCTCTACTCCCCTTCTGGGACTTCATGGTCTGTTATAGGGTGAACTTTACATTGTCAGTCTCAGAAAGTACTGAAGTTGAACTGAGGGATGATAATTATTGATAGGGAGAAATTTTTGGAAGATGGGCTGTATTGTATTGCAGATTACTGTGGAAGGGTTTGCCTGGAAGAACTGGGATTTCTAGGAAGTTTCAGAATGACGTCGCTAACGCTGCAAAACTTTCAGGTCTGGTCTTCACATCTTAAAGTTTTGGCATTATACTCTATAATTTTTCAGTGAATTTAAATAAACTTTCACGTTGTGGCTTTAATGGGTTTTGACACCATACAGACTTCTACAGGACTACAAAATTGAATGACGTCAAATCCTGCAGGTGATAATACGGAGGGTCACCTGACTTCATCTGGCCTCTAAAGCTGTACAAGGGTACCAAAACAGTTTGTGCAGTTATCCTCCAAGTGGCGTAAATTAAAAATTTTTTTTTTAGTGGAGAGGGCCCTGCAGCAGACGCTATGGACGCACCGCAGCCTTAAGGCTTCTTGTGCAACCCTATGATGAAGAAGAAGACGATGATTATTTTTGTCCTTTTCCAAGTATTGGAGCACCGGTGGAGTGAAATTGGCAGGGGAAAACCGAAGAACTCGGGGATAACCTCTCCCAGTGCCACTTTGTCCACCACAAATCCCACATGGACTGACCCGGGATCGAACCTGGGCCTCCGCGGTGGGACGCCGGCGGCTAACCGCCTGAAACGTGGCACAGAAAATTTAAAGATTTAAGCCTTCTGGGATGATACACCATGTCATTGACATATTTCGCGAAGTTTCTACGGAGAGTTCTGCCTCAAAATGCAGGCACTCGATCCTTCGAAACGTCGGTAAATATTTACCAAACGACACGGCGTAACGTCCCAGAAGACTTCAGAGAACCTCATATTCGGTGTCGTGCCATTTGATCTTTGTAAAGCAAGTTTTTGAAACCGCTCAGATAAGTTTCCTTCACCACGTAAATAAATGTAAAATTTCTGTTCATAGAAAATACGGCTTAAATTAGACGATCAGAATATCCCTCTGCAATACCATTCTGGGTATATAAATTTAGATAAGAAAGTAAAGGCAACATTTCCACTCACAGATAGCCCGCTATCTCTTCAACATTCAGTGCAGTCGTGCCAAATCACATTTTACTCCTGCTCCCAGCCATAAACTCTTCTGTTTGATCAAATTTATATCAAAGTACCAGGCAATCCGCCCTATTACGGATCAATAAAATGACGCCTGGTATGTTATATTGCCATTTAAATTAGTGGTGTACCCCGTTATCTTGTAGTTCAGAGTATTCTAGATAACAGACAGATAACGTACCATGAAATGCAGTCCGTATTTACAAAATTTTTCTTAATGTGATCATAATGAGTTCCATGACACTTCTTTATCACCTGACGACAGCACAGAGCACAAAACGTCCGTCAGAATGCGAAGCGTATCTTAGTGCGAAAGTATTTTCGCTTGGAGTTTATTTAATGACGCTACCAACATGTCAGAACATCAGGTGGTTTATAAACGGAATGGAAACTATCAGGAGCGTAACGGTCATGGCCGTATTTAAAGTATTGTTATGACATTTGACTGCGGACTTTCGCGAAAGATATCAGTTATGGTAGCCGATTGGTGGGTTCGAATCTCGATCCTTGTATAATAAAATATTCATATATTTACTTGTGAATTTTGGAAAGACAAATTAAAGAACACTTGAAATTTTTACATGCTGCGTAACAGACATATTCTCAACCTGTATAAATTTAGTAAACAAATTAATGCAGCCAAGATGACAAGGACACTTAAGGATGTTTGTAATATAGCTACATGTTTCGGCCTTAACGAGTCATGTTTATGCTTATATTTATTGTATTTTCAAATAGTATATAACATGGAGTACCACTTGTTGTCAGACTATAGATCCCAGATTTATTACAGCTGTAACTCCTGTGACATACCATGTTTAAAATTGGAATTCTTAAAAATTTACAATGCTGTTTTTCACTTTAACATTTGTTACTACAGTTCTGTGTAATATTTGTCTATGTTCTTGGTATGACTTACAGCGTTACAGTTACAGTCATATAAAAAGTATAAAAACAGCAGTATGAATTTCAAGAATTCCAGTTTTAAACATTTTGTTTGACAGAAATAACAATATTAACCCTGTAAAGACGAAGCGTATCTGTTTTATATAAGGACTCAGTGCGTACCGCGCTGTAAACACTCTCCACTTCGGTTATAAAAACAAATCTCTTAATGTTTTATAAGGCAAAAGTTGCTGTTTTTTCTGAGATCCGTACAAAACACATAAACGCAATGTGGGCACCACGTAGAATTTTTTAATGTTAAACCTGGCCGTATGTAAAGTTACCGCTAGGCTTTAAAAGGTTAATAAACCTGGGATCCCTACTTTAACAAAAAGTGTTTTGAATGTTATATACTATTTAAAATACGTTAAATATTAGCTTAAAGGTGGCTCATTAGTTCTGAAACTTGTTAAACCATAAATATCTTGAATAACAAATGTTCCTTGTTGCGCCTGCTGCGTAATTTTATTTACTTAAATTATATTGTTTATGAATGCAGCACGACTGGATGCCATTAATCACTCATTCTGCAGTCTGTCTTGCGACAGGTCCATAACCTCTTCAAAAAGCGAGTTCTCTAGATAATGCTATCTAATGCTTCCTCATTAAATTTCCTGTACCCTTTTGTTCCTTAAGGTCATCCAGTAGCTGCTTATGTCTTCTTCCTCGCCTTCCCGTCACTTTTATCCTTCCCTCTATAGTTCCTTCAATAACATGTTTTAGAAGGCTGTCCCTACGCAAGATGTGACCAATCCAGTTAGCCTTCTCTCTTTTTATTGTTTGAAGGATATTCCTGTCCTTCTTGACTCTGTGATACTTCTTCATTTCTCACACGATCAGTCCACCTGATCTTCTCCGTCCTTCTGCAGCACCACATTTCAAAACTTTCCAGGTATTTCTGATCTGTTTTCCGAAGTGTCCAAGTTTCAGCGCCATAAAAATATTTCTCCAAATGTAGCATTTTACTAATTTCTCCTGGTGAAAAGAGCCTTTGCCAAATGCTGCTTTTGCCATGACAATCCTGGATTAAATTTCACGTATAAATCTTGCACCGTTTGTTATCATGCTACCCAGAGAGTTTAAATATTCCACATTCTCCGGCTGTTTTTCACCTATCGTACGTCATCTATCATCCTAATGTGTACTGTGGGTGTTCGCCTTGCGATTTTCATTACCTTAGTTTTTTCCACGTTAATTATCATTCCATAGCATCTTCCAGTTTCAATTAGTGTATCAGTCATGCCTGCAGCACCGTTTATTTCTTAGCCAGCAGCACAAGGTCATCTGCATATTCCACAGTACCAGCTAAAATGCCGCCGTATTTGCCCATGTTATGTGCAATCTAGCTACAGCTGCCGGTTGAGTCATCACTGATAAATATTTGTCAGGTGCGACTGATGTGGATGTAAGAGATAGATAGAAAATGGATGAGAGTGGTTTATTACTATACAAATGTTGGGTGTGAATCGATGAGTAAGCTGATTGAATGATTAATTATTGAATAAAAGAACGGCATAATGAGCATGATACAGAGCGTCTTTTAAATCGTTTTCTCAATTTTGACCATATTTTATCTGTTTTAATATTATTAATGTTGTTGTCAGATTGGACATATGACAAATAACTATTAGCTCTGTAACTCCAGTTCCACTTCAAGTGTCTCCGAACATTGCATGGGAGAAGGGAGGGATAAATAATTGCCTGGTGTGACCTTCCATCTCAAACTTCTAGATTCCTCAGAAGTTATCGAAAGTTTGCAACAAAAGTAACAAAAAGTGACGTAATTCTACGAACAGAAGCCTGAGAGTGTGAATAGAGCCATGAGAAGTTTTTGACCAAAGAGAGAGGAGTTGACAGGAGTTTGGAGAAAATTACGTGATGTGGAACTTCAAAATTTGTACCTACTCTTCACCAAATATTGTCAGAATAATGAAATGGGTGGCACCATCTGGAGAACTCGCTGTGGACCTGTTGCAAGACAGGCAACGCAATGAATGAAATAAAGAAGTAGATGGGGGCGACGAGAAAAGCATAACGAATTCTGGTCCGAAAACGTGAAGGAACGCCAGCGCTGGGGAGACCTAAGTGCCACTGGGGTGATATTAATATGCCTTGAAGAAATAAGATGCGAGGGTATTAATCCGACTGAACTGTCTAAGGACAGGGTGCGATGGTGGGAATGAGCCTTGGGAATTCCGTCGAATTCGGTCAAATATCTGACAAGCTTAGTGACTGCCGGCTGTTTAAGAACCAGTTACGTAGTTATGTATATTTTGTGTGTGTGATCCACCATATTCCAGTTGTCAGACTGAGTTAGTTAGTCGGTTATTAAATCAGTACAGCTGCATAACGTGCTTTCTTTTGTTCATGTGTATTCAGGACAGTTTAATACAGAGGATTTTTATTGCGTAAAACTTTAGATATAAGGAAGAAATCGTACGAAAATGTCCTATGAAATTCAAAATATCGTTTCCCAGTGTTTTAATTCTCTGCAAATCAAGCATATCCAAGAACTGAACGAGGTAACTTCGAACACTTATCCTAACATGACGTACGTGATATATAATGCGTTATATGTGGAAACGTAAGGCCGTTAACCTTGCCGTTTATCTGGTTTCGGTTTTTAGTCGAATAGTCTGCAGAAACAAAGCGCACATAGGTGTTGTTAGGATCTGGTTTTTGTAGCGCGTGGAACAATCTTAGACGACGAACCTGTCCAGCTGTGGGCCGAAGCTACGTCGCGACACCTGACTCTCGAATCAGCGTGTCGTGAGTCTGGATTAAGTTCAGATAAAGGTATTGCACAATGAAAGTTGCAACACTGTACAATTCAAGCGGCATGGGGGGCGTCGGGGGGGTCGGCGGAGTTACATTTTACTGACAAAGTCCGAAGTTTGGACTGAAGCTGAAAGTTGTTGACGTGTTGACACTTTCATCGCGCCTACCAAAGTTCACACGACGAGTATGATATAATATCGTGTGATATTCACTGAGTTCCAGGTCTCATTACACAGTTCTAACGCGTGGCACTTCACGAATGTGATACGATTTAACGAGTGAAACAAATGTGTATGATAAATCTATTTTATTGACACTGCAGTAAATCAAGTGGGCCTATAATATGTTCCACACTCCGTTTTAACTTTAAAGGCGACATTACTCTATTTCATGGCGAATTTAGAATGCCATACCACAAAATAAGGCGTGTCGTTATAAAATTGGATAAATTTACCTAAAACTTCATAGTCGCTATATTCAGCTCTAGAAGGATAACCTGGCAGACTGGCGATATCAGTCAGTCTCTGGACTGGTACTTGCGAGGTACCGGGTTTGAATCTCGTTAACATTACTAGCTATCCTGACTGAGAGTTTGCTAGATTTCATTCAGTTATCTCCTTCATAGTCGGCCTGCTCTTCCCAGAATCCTTTCCTACTTGTCATTCATTATCACTCCGCATTGTCTCAGTCTATCATTTTTAACATTTTCAGTGAAACGTCGTTATTAAATAGACTAAGATAAATAAAACCAGAACTGTAATATTTTCAAGCGCTGGTTCCGGGAATAAGTGGACTCAGTGCGGACTGCGAGTTTGTGACGTAGCGTTATGCATATATTACGAAAGGCTGCTGATAAACTAGTAGGCCTGTCATCCAAAATGTTTGCTTGCCATGTAGAAACAGAAGCAGAGACTAAACACCCGATCCTTGTTACCCGTCAACGACCCCATAATCTCTCAATTTCCATTATATGCCGTTACATGGGGTCTGACGGTATCGCCATGATAACATTATCGAAAATTATACTGATGAACTGCACTTACGCAGAACGGATCACGTAGTGGCTTCCGTTACGTTTCAGACGTTTTATTGTTCTGAATGTTTATTATTATTCTTATTGTTCTTATTCTTATTCTCATTATTATTATTATTATTATTATTATTAGTAGTAGTAGTAGTAGTAGTAGTAGTACTATTGTTGTTGCTGCGGTGAATATGCCACTCTTCGTACGTGTATTGCTACGGTTCTATCGATGTATGAAGTACTTTGACTAACACTTTGCTGTCACACTACAGATGTGTGAGGAGCGAATCTGTTTGGTTTAACGTACGTAGCCCCCCCTAACGTATCATATTTCGAAGACTTAACGGGGTATTTACCAGCTGTTCATTACTTGAATTTATATTGAGTTCCCACAAGCAAATTGTTGTGGTCCTGTGTATTTGTGTCGTTTAATCGAAACTCTGTCGTTTAGTTTTCAAATTACCAAATAGCGGTCAGTGTCAAATTCAGTCCATCCTGTAAAGGAGAGGCCATCAGTGTTGCCTGCTTGGCCATTTGGACCTTGAGATGTAATCAATCAATTTATCATATACACACATACATACATACAAACACACACACACATACATACGTAAATACATACATACATACGTACATACATACGTACATACATACATACATGCATACATACATACAAACATACATACATACATACATACATACATACATACATACATACATACATACATACATACGTACACACATACATACATACGTACGTACATACATACATACATACATACATACATACATACATACACACACACATACACACATACACACGAAGGTTGCGGAGAATCGAAATATTGTATAATAGGGACTTTATTTTTGCGGACTTTCAAGTTTGCTAAGTGAGGGTGGCGCTATATGGGGTTTGACTTCGTGTGTGTGTGTGTGTGTGTGTGTGTGTGTGTGTGTGTCGGTCCATCATGTGAAAACTCAAGTGTGGTTTTCGCTCTTATGAGATGTTGCGCAGCGTATGTTGGTAGCTGTTTACCGACGTTTCGGGACAACCTATCCATCCTATATTCAAGGATCAAGCAGTCCGCAGCAGGCTTTCGCCGCGGTGTAGTTCAGGCCTTCGCTCTTCTGGGATGTTATGCAGCGTATGTTGGTAGCTGTTTGCCGACGTTTCGGGACAACTTAGCGCCCCCATCTTCAAGGGTCAAACAGTGCAGTGTGTTTGACCCTAGAAGATGGCAACTATAGGCTGTCAGACAATTACCAACGTACTCTGCATGACATCCCAGAAGATAGACGGCCTCAACTACACCGCGGCGGAAGCCTAAAATGTCAAACTTAAGTGTGTTTATACCATGATATAGCAATATCGTGTAATTGCTGGTAATAGAAACAGATAGCATGAAGAATTTTTATTTCAATTTCGGAGACTTATCCCTCATTACGAACAAAATATGTTCCTTTCATGAATTTCTAGAAATGGGCATTTACAAGTGTCAATGGTATGGATTCAGTGAGTTCCAGATTGTAGGATATAAATTAAATACGAGTATTTCGATGTACGCATAATGCACGAAAATATTTACGTGTATTTCTGTATCTTCACAACCAAAAATTCTAAAATGCTCCTATTTGCTTCCCCACGTTTGCCTACCAACCTTCCTGACCGCCTGCTTGCCTGCCTGCCGCCCGTCTGCCTACCTGCCTGCCTGCCTGATCATCCACATGTAACAAACTCGAGAGCGACAGACTTTTTAAAACAAATCTTGATGTTTGCGAGTTTTGCTAAAATTCGTCGAAATTGCTGAAACTGGAGAACAATATCGGACACTTTGCATGAAAACTAACTTGATATTCTGCGTGCATATCTAGCGCAAGGAAAGTTACAGAGGGAAATGAAACGGTTTTTATCCAAAACACTTATTGCTTAAATCTTACGGTTTTTGAGAAGAACAAAAGCGAGCGAAAAGGTCACATTTATCATGCTGTGCTTACAATTTTGAATTTGTTTAAGCGGGTACGTTACGAATTAGAATTTAAATTAATAGTCCTAATAAACTGAGCAAAAATAATAAGTTTCGTACGCTGTCACATAAAACTTTTAAGTGATTTTATAGCTTGGATTAATTAAGGGAATAATACAGGTATGAATTTCTCGCAAACAACATTGTTATTTGCCCACTTTCTTAACGACTAAAGGCAAAGCTGTGCTTAAGAATATCATGCTGTTTTTTACCTCTTATCACTTTATTAAGATAACACGACACAATGTCGCACAAATAATCATGAATGACATTTTCAGTCTTCTTAACCGCACAAGAATTTTAACAAACAGTAGCATGTTATCCAGGTTTTACTCTTTTAGGGCTGTCAAAAATGAAGGCGGCAAACTCCTCCGAAACGTCGATATGTACAGACCACTCTACATGCTGTAATATCCAGTAGGACATAAGTCTTTTATCAACACCGCTGTGAGAAGCTCAAAATATCGAAAAGTCAGTTTTCGGAGAGTCGCTGTAATTTAAGTTCACACCACCAGTTGACAGTTCTAAGTTTGGTGACTTCCCTAAACCTCAGGGGCCCTTCGGAAGCGAGTTCTGCCGGAGAGTTGCCGTCTGCTATATAGTTGCCGTAGTTTATTGCTTTTGGTGTGGAGTGTGACAGTGTGTCTTGAGACTGAGGCCTGTAATGGGGCTGATCCATCCGCCGGATCATAGATGAATTAATAAGGTGGAATGGGAATTGACAGAGGAATACCGATGAACTCGAAGGAAACTGTTCCAATGTCATTTTGTGATCCACAAGTCCCACTTGGTCCGCCCTGAAAGTGAACCCGTTCCTCCGTGGTAAGAAGCCGACAACTGACCGTCTGTAAGATGTAGGTGTAGATGGAAGTAAAATGTTAAAATGCGTCTTGGAGAATGATGGTGGGGGGGGTGGGGGCTCGGGGAGGCGTGTGAACTGGATTCGTCTGGGTCAGGATAGGGTTCATTCGCAGGCTATCCTGAAAACGGTGATGAACCTTGGAGTTCCATCCAAGGCGGAGAATTTCTGATTTGCCGAGCAACTGGTAGTTTGTAAATAAATGGTCTGCTCCTTGATCCTCAGTATTCATACTTTTGATAACAGTTCTTGTGGAAATTTTGGTCCACGTACAGTTTGCTCCATATATCTGGGGGTGGGGAAGCAAGTCAAGGATTTTGCCTTCGTGGCTAAAAGTGGGTGTGGATACGTCATGATTTTATGTGGTTTTTTGTCTGCAGCTTCTGAGGGTTACGGGATTTAAATATGTACTCATTAATATTCATGAAAGGAGGGTAGGGATTATGAAAGAGATTTTTTTGCTGAAGTAAAAGATGAGTTTTGGCATTCGCTCGCCATTATAATTGCTGTATAGCCAAGAGGAGACGACGTATTCTCTTGCAAGGGTCGAAGACATTTCGACCGTTGAAGGTGAGATCTCCGCTTCGTCTCGAAACGCTGGGAACCGATTACCCTTTGATGTGGCGTCATATCCCAGAGGGACGGAATACTCAGCTGCACTGCTGTAAAAGTGTTAAAATTTACGTACAAAATATATTTGACACAAAACTGAAACATAGCCGGCCTTTTCGGGGCTACCCGCATGTGAGGCCACAGTGAATCGGCAACAGTTGCGATAGCCTTAAACTGGCCCGGCCCTCACGTAATTGTGACATTTATTCCTAGCACTTTGCTTCGCAGAAGAAAAAAAGGCACGGCGTTTTATAATGCATTAGGACCATTGGACTTTGATATAGGAATGGCGTCACATTTGAAAACCACTGCGTTTGTTCCGATTTTTACGGCCTTTAAATGACCTCGCAACAAGCCGTGACTTAGGTCTGAATAGGTATCTACAAAAAGACATACCGCACATTTATTTGGTTTTCAAAATATGTTGTGTTTCATTTTTTCAAATATTGTTTATTCATTTCATGTTGAATTTTTAATTTAATTTCCTGTGTTATTTTTTATTTTATTTACTTACCCTTACCTTTATACTTTCCTCCCTTAGTCTTACTTTATTCTAGGTATGGTTTATCTTTACCCACCCCTCCCTTACCCCTTGGTTCAACCCTATTGGCTGTCATCACGCTGATCCCCACCCCGCGCGAACCTTCCCAGTTGGTATCTACGTTACCGGTTGACTTTGTTTCCGGGTTGGACTCTTGACCCTTGAAGATAGGACCGATACGTTGTCCCGAAACGTCGGTAAACAATTACCACACAACGCCGCGTAACAACTTACAAGAGCGAAGGCGGAGGAAGCCTGAAATTAAAGTTCAAAATAAGTGGTTCGAAACAAAGACTCATGTCGCGCACGCTCCACCTGCGGGCCTAGCGGCCTCCAACTCGAGCCCGTCGGTTCATTTTGTGCGGCTTTCATAGTGATTTCTCTCCAATTATAGCATATGGCCGGGCTCAGTATCGAAGAATCTTCTAATTGGGGTTTGCTGTACATGGATGGTACCGCAGAGGATACGTATGTACGTCAGTAAAGCGAGAAGTTGCAATCGAAGTACAACTTTAAGAAGTGTATAGTCTATTTCTGTGTGACTGGGCTAGCGTAGTCGATATAGCGACTCGTTACGGGCTGGACGGTCCGGGGATCGAATCCTGGAGGGGGCGAGATTTTCCGCACCCGTCCAGACCGGCCCTGGGGCCCACCCAGCCTCCTATACAATAATTACCGGGTCTTTTTCCCGGGAGTAAAGCGACCGGGGCGTGGATTTGACCACTCATCCCCATCTAGTACCGAATTTAAAGAACGTGTAGACCTATACCTCTACTCCCCCTCTGGGCCTTCAAGGCCTGTTCTAGGGTCAACTTTATCTTTTACGTTTGCAGCATATTTCTGTTTTGTTATTACAATTGTACGCATTCTGTATGTTGCGCTTAATTTTAAGCAAAGTACTTAAATTTTTTATGGCTAAAAGTGGCGTGCGGCCCACCTTGGTTGTCAAAATTAACCGATGGGACGCTGTAGGACTTCAGTTTGACCCCCGGCCTGATTTGTAGCTAGACTGCAGATTGCGTAAGCAAATAATTGACTGCAGTGTTAAGAATGATGCTTCGGTTACTGCACGTTTACTGCGTTTAGTTGTAGGAAAGGTTTTCCTTGTGGCGTAGCGCTGGAGATAAGCTTGTTTGTTGTGATATACGTATTTAGTGTAGCCCAAAGCCAGACACGTCACGTTTGTTTGTAACGACTGACAACAGACTTGCCACATGTCGGAAAGGTAGAATGTATTGATCCCTTGACAACAATGAATCATACATTTTTGAAACTGCAATGAATGAAAATCCCATGAAATGTAAAAGTTCGGTATTTTAAATGACTGTTCTTCGCACATTGCTGTCGTTCTCCGTCGCTGCTCTTGTGTGTCACGTAATAGCAAATTACTGTCACTTTATGACCTTAGGCACGTGTGTCATATGAATTAGGATAATAGTGATTGATTTATTGACTGTTCTTCATACTGCCTGTCTCTTTCTGTCTTTCCTTCTTTCTTAGCCTGTCCTGTTCTGCCTACTCATTGGAGGTGTAGAGGGTTATTGTTGCACCTGATCTCACTGAATGTCACACACATAGTCTGTAGGACTCCTCTGGACGGGAGGTCGGCCCGTCGCAGAGACCTCTACCTGCACAACACACGACACTCACAAGAGACAGACATTCATGCCCCCGGCGGGATTCGAACCCGCAATCCCAGCAAGTGAGCGGCCGCAGACCTAATCTTAGACCGCGCGGCCACCGGGATCGGCTCTGCTGTCTCTTTGATAATGACTTTGGTCTCACTCTCAATTATGTAATTACTCAAAACTTGGAATTTTAACTCCGGACCTGCTTGGCCCTGCCCCAGCAAACATAACGCGAGTGTAGGTTACCAGTGCAATGCATTCTGTGCCTATTGCTGTCGTTATACCATTACTGCTGGCATAACAAGAGCACGGAGTGTTGACACTGTGCTTATTTAAGTAAGGAAGGGCTGTTAGCTGATGATTATGCGAACGAGCTGATATGAGCTGGGATTGCAGTTCATCATACTAGCTGCTGTGTTTGCCCTCAACACTTTGTGTTAAGAAGGGAAGTCATAATCTATGTTCTGAAGGATAACTGCATATCTTGAAGTGAGTAATTCAATCCTTGTTGTGAATAATAGTGTCTTCTGCAAGGTAAAGGTAGAAGTAAAATTGTCCCCGTAAACCCCATAAAGGAGGCAGAGTTCAACTCACTCTTGCCTTCAGCACTGTACGGCCGTTAGTGCCGTGCCTTTTGTCCGATTCGTAAACTTTTTTCTACAGACCCCCAACGAAGCTACCAACAACTCATAGGAGCAGTTGCCACATTCCTTACACATACGAACCAAGGCACTGTCCTTTAAACCACTATTCCACAGCTCTGTTTCCACGCTGTTTTAAATTTTTAATCTGTGACGTTTCTGATGTTGCTTCAGAAATGTAAATAGGCGAAGCAACACCTGTGACCAAGACTGATAGAGATGTTGAAGCGTCAGTGGAATAACAGGACAGAAGAACCACCCATGTGTTTCTGCTTGACGACAAAATGGCTTGATAGTGGTTCAGTGAGACGTAAGAGGGGAGTGGAGAAGACTACATAATGAGGAGCTTTATGATTTGCATTCCTCACCAAGTATTATTCGGATGATGATATCAAGACGAATGAGATGGGCAGGGCATGTGGCGCGTATGGTGTAGAGGAGAGGTGCATGCAGTGTTTTTGTGGCGAAACCTGAGGGAAAGAGACCACTTGGAAGACCTAGACGTACAAGGGAGGGTAATATTAAAATGGATCTCCATGAAGTGGAATGGGGTAAGCGGATTTTCCTTATGTGGCTCAGGATAGGGACAGGTGGCAGGCTGTTATGAATGCGGTAATGAAACTTCGGGCTCCATAAAATGCAAGGAATTTCTTGACTAGCAGTGGACCTGTTAGCTTCTCAAGAAGGACGCTGCCTCATGGAGTTGGTTATTCAGTGCAGGTCTGTTATCCGCACTGTGCACTTACTGTCTGACTGTGGCTCACAAAATAACAAGCGTGGACAGCCGTATGTGTTTTACTCAATTGGACACAATCGTGGCAAATATTTTTGGAACCATGTGTCACACAAAGGGAGACTGCGGGTAAGAAGGGATCCCAGAGGAAGGGTAATATAAGTTACTTTGTAATATGCCGATCTGGCGAGTTACTTTGCCGAAATGTTAATACCGTGCGAAAGGATTGAACACATGTAGAGTGAACTATTCGAATATCGCGTATGTAAAAAATAAAAAAAGTCGAGTGCCTCAGACATTGCAGAATGTCAAGTGCAGTACTGGTATAATCAGTCGGACTCTCTAGAACGATTCAGAGAACTGCCATGACTCAGACCATTCGTCGCCGTATTCGTATGGCGGAAACCTGAGTTCAATCCAGGCCAGCTCGTGTGGGATTTTCAGTGAACAAAGCGGCGTTGAGACAGGTATTTCTCCGGTTACTTCGATTTTCCCTGCCATTCATAGCCGCCGCCCCCCCCCCCCCCGGGGCTCGGGACTCATCCATCTGTCGTCCGGAAAATGGACACTCGAAGGACGCAGTTCCACAGAATCACGGTTCCAAGCCACAATGGGGATTTAAAAAACTTTACAAGCTGACCGTTCTCTGAGATTTTGTTTCAGTAGGAGCGACAGTATACCTAGAAGAAGGGTAGAAGGTTGCATGCCGGAGAGACTGAAATAGATTTTACACATAGCGTGTGGTTATCAAGTTTAAATTCATATTTACATTCTTGTGTTGCAACACATATTTCTGATTTTTGTTAGAATTAGAAAAAATAATTTTAATATCCGTTTGTTATGTATGTCAAGTAGCTATAATTTAAAAAAAACTGAAGAATAACAGAACGGGCGTGATGTCAAACATCACAACCGGGCTTGCTGTACCTCAGTGAACCGCATATTTTTATTATGTAAAGCTATCTGGGCCGGTAGCAGAGTCTGGAAGTCACGTAACCCAGAACTTACATGTGCATGAGTTACAACTTTGATTCAGAATTGTAGTCGGAAAACATGAAGGGAATAGACCGTTTCGGAGACCTGAGCGTAGATAGGTGGATAACGAAAAGGAGTCTTAGAAAAGCAGTATGTTAGAGTGTGGGTAGGCTCAGGGTAGAGTGGCGTGTTCGGTGATAGCCTTCTCCTGTAAACATGGTAAGGAAAGTCAGGGTTTTAGAAAAACATGGCGTTTATTCTTCAGATGAACAACGATAATTTGTGTATACTGCATGAATGTGCCAAGAAATGATAGGTTATTGTAGCTGCAGTGCACGGTGGATAATTATAGTCACAAACAGTCTGTGCTTTCAGCAAAAATTACGAACCTGTTGTCATCATTGCATAATCCGAATGGTTAATTATGTGTTGCACAAAATTAATTAAAAAATATCATTTGTTGAATAAGCTGTCGCCGAAGGGCTACATTTTGTGCTGTTTACATCCAGTCTGCGCTGATTGGATATTACTACAACCAAAATCTTGAAGTGAAATACAGAAACCATCTAATCTTGCCTGTCTAAAGTCTTGACAGGTTAGATTCCTGGATACGGGATATTGGATATGACAGCATGTACCTGTTTAATCCGCCAGTTGCACCTTCGGCGTGCATTACAATGAGAACTAATTTTTGGCGTTGTTAGTGGTTTCCAAGTAAATAAGCTACCCGTAAAATGTCTTTGCTCACGTTAAAATTTTCTTTCACTCACTTTATGATACAGGCTCATGCTAAGTATTTTTAAGCTTAAAATTCTTTTTCAGACTGTTGTTAATTACTATGCAGTTTCTGCCAACACACACAGTTTAAAATTCGTGACATGTTTTGGCACCGTGTGCCATGTTCAGATCAGTTTTGGCTGTTTTCATTTCACAAGGTTTTGGTTCAACACACACACTCTCTTACACTAATTTACTTTGTTAATGCATTGTTTAGAATTAACTACAGACATTCTCCGTACATTATATTGGTTAGTGAGGAAATATTAGCAAACAGTTCTGTAAGAGCAGCTAATTTAAATCGCCTTTATTTTAACTAACTTATAATCTTTCGTCCAAATATTTGCATTCTGAATTATACTCATATTTATTCTGTGTAAGGAATTCTGTGTAAATTAGGTGTAGTGCAGAAGGGATACTGCGGAGAGTCCGTCGGTGTAATCATGTGCAGAGCCAAGTGGCAAGCTACGAAAACAGTTGAAACATCACTTCAGGGTGGCACAAAGTGCCGAAACGTGTTGTGACTCTTTTAACACTGCAGTCAACTATTATGCGTGCGTTAGTCTCAAGCTGCAGTTATTTTAAACGAGGTTACAAGTGCAGTTATTGTAATCGAGGTTACAAGTGCAGTTATTGTAATCGAGGTTACAAGTGCAGTTATTGTAATCGAGGTTACAAGTGCAGTTATTGTAATCGAGGTTACAAGCGTTGCTTCTTCTACACATCTAGCGACTACCATAGAACATAACATAAAATAAACGCGTATTTCTTAAAGACACCCGCAAGAAAACTTCTTACTCCTTTTCCTAGCCTGTGGAAGAAACTCTGTAGGACGTCAAAACTAGACGTAATTCAGAATATTTTTCTGGACTTTTTTTATCCAGGAAAAAGAGTTTTTCAGTTCCACGCCATCGCTTTATTCTCGAGTGTTTACAATAACTGAACAGTGCAGATAGTGACACGGGGTGGAAGCTTTTACTCGGAAAGACGTGGGATGAAAATACTGATAAAATCCAGATGTTATTAGTGCCAAGAGCATAAAGATAAGAAGGAATGCTGATTCATATATACCTGTATCATTATCGTTTTTGATGCAGTAAACAAGGCAGCAGATTGGCTACCATGGTGTCTGCAAGAAGATACGAACGGTTACAACATCCATAGTTTCTGCGGCAACAGGATATTTGCCTTGCAATAAAATTTGCTCTGTATGTGTGTGTTATTTATAGGTGTTACGTATGTCGGATTAAGAAGCGATATTACTGGACATAAACGGCGTCGTTTCTTCGACTCACCTCTTTATAGCCTCACCCGGGAGTAAGTCGGTATAGTTTCTTAAGGTGCATTCATTAAAATAAACTTCAGTTTTCTTCCCAAGTACTTACATCTGCATTAATGTAGTGCATGTAATCTGATTTCTTCGGTCGTCGAAGTTAAACATGTGCAGAATGAACTTCGCAGCTCCAAAACGGACCCTGGATGCACTTCTGTTCAGAAAGAAGATCAAGTGGTGTGTAGAACCATGTGTGTGCGTGCAGGTATGGATCGTGCTACTTTTAGTATGTACTGTTATGGGAACTGCGAAGGAAGATGGCAAAATCTGCCGCAGTATGGACATAAGGAACAACGTGACGGCCCTGCAGCGGCTCAGCGGCTGCCGGGTCGTGGAGGGTTTCGTACGCGTTGTGTTGATAGACCAGGCCAATGAATCGGACTACGCCGAGTTCACCTTCCCGGAGCTCCATGAGATCACCGACTACCTGCTCTTTTACAGAGTAACCGGACTCACGAGTCTGGGGAAACTGTTCCCCAACCTCACTGTCATCCGAGGCAACTCCCTCTTCGTGGACTACGCTCTTGTCGTCTACGAGATGTCCCACGTGAAGGTACGAGAACACTTTGTCAATGCATTGCTTTCCAGTGGGGATATAATGGTCACTTTGTAATTATATGTGGGTCTGTGTCTGACTATTGTAGACATACAGGTCGCTTTTAGGTAGAGATTTAAATAATATGATTTTTTATTTTTATTTTCCATGATGCAACAGCCCCTAGTGAGCCAGGGCATATTCATGATCGGGGCTTCACGATCACACTCATTTAGACACACCACACTCGGTAGGACTTCTCTGGACGAGTGATCAGTCCCACACAGAGACCTCTACCTGACAACAGACAAGACTCACAATAGACAGACGTCCATGCCCCCGGCGGCATTCGAACCCACAATCCCAGCAAGCAAGCAGCCGCAGACCCACGCCGTAACCCACGCCTTAGATCGTGCGGCCACTGGGTCGGCTCAATAACAGGATACCCGTATAACAAAACGGCGCAGCAAATAGTGTGCAAAATCTGCAACAGCTGTTAGTCGTCCTAAGTAATCACTTCAGCCTATAGTTCCTGTGCGTCAAAAGTATATAAGCTTATTATAGTGAAGTTCTAAACTGCACGTTACCGTTTGCTGGATATTGACGAATCAAAAATGGAATGACCCGAAGCGTAGATGTACTGTCTAATTCAGGCATTTCGGTGCAGCGTTGCGACTGCAGTAATAAATAAGCTGAATCACTCTTAATTGAGCCGTTTACTTGAAAGGGGTGTAGGTTAAATATTAAAAAACTGGGTTTATGTTAGACACGCATGCAAATTGGTAGCATGTAATTTTATCGATTTTAAAGGGTTCAGGAGGTTTGTTAAAAATTCTGCGTGAAGACGAGATTACAGTCTGACTGACAAATGGAAGTGAAGGTATATTCACTCTGAAAAGTGACGTCAGTTGGTTGCTCTTAAATCTCCTTCGTGTGCACCTTATAGTGTTTAATAAATCATCATCAGCCACAGTATATAAGCCACCCAGGACTTTTTCATCTTCATGGATGTTTGTCCCTCAGTCTTTTCCTTGGTAGGCCTGCATTTATTCTGCCAGCTGGATTGTATTTGTACACTAACGTGGGAATGCGTGTATCGTTCATTTTTCACAGACGGTATGTCCACTTGCATCTGTAGTCCGGAGTGCTGTCATTTAAATTGTACATGCTTTGTTCTTTTGTACTTTCATTTGTTTTAGAATCATGTAATGTGTATCCAGCAACTGCTCAAATATTTCATCTGTACTACCTCTGTTCTTTTTCTGTGTTTCTTTTGTACAGTCCAATTCGAAAGCCCACACAAAAGTGTTGATACTGCCACTATGTTGTATAATTTAAACACTGTTATCATATTGTTTCTTTTGAATGTTCGCCGAATGGTTCCACATATATACTGAAACATTTTAGTAAGTAGTTAATTTACAAATATTTGTGATAAATATGTTTCTAAATTTTGATAAGCAACCCATAACAGATTGTGTCAGGTGAATGCATAAATATTATTTCAGAATCACATTATGATGTTTTCAGGTTGTTATTTAAACATTTCAGCTTTCTTCAGTGCCGTTTTTTTATTACTATCATTCAAATTTTGAATGGTATTTCTTAAATCTATTTAGAGCTCCAAACCGTAAATGGATTAAATATTAGTAAAAGACGAAGAATTATTGAATTATCGGTGCCGGGTAAGACCAATACTTTACCCTCTTTGAGTAATAAATCGGTGGAGTAAACGCTGACCTACGAAATGAATAAAAACGGGAAAGGGGGTGCAGAAATGACCGTACTTACACGCACATTGCACAGAAACACCACGTCCCACCGTCCCACATCCTGTCCTTCTGACTGTCCGTCCTTCTATCTGTCTGTGATTATCAGTGACTAAACCTTTTATCGGACTTCCATGAAACTCTGTGTAGGAGTTCCATACAAAAACCGGTGCAACAAGAATGAATTTCGTGGAAACCGTCTCAGCGACTCTCACATTTTACATACGGGCGGAAAGAATTTTTATCCGTAATTTCCACATTTATTACCGAAGTAGTTGGATTTCGGTCCACATGCTGTCCATGTTATGCTGTTAAACACCTGCAAGTTTCGCGAAAAATCGCTGCAGTGAAAGCCGCAGTTTTCTTGAAGGCGTAACTGAAATTTTATCCGTGTTTTCGTAACTTCGTATCTGACTGGCAAGAAATTCGGTCCAGAAGGTGTCCAAAAAAATTATTGAGCTATTATGGGTTTCGTGAAAATCGGCCTAGCGAAGGCGTAGATGAATTTTTGTTCATATAATGCAATTTGTATCCTATATGAGTGAAATTCGGTATGACAAATCTGTGAATAATGCTGCTGAGTATTTGTGAGTTTAGTGACAATCAGCACAGGGAAGGTGGTGCTTGTCTTATGGGCGCAAATTAAATTACATTTACGCGTTTACACTGATTCCTTACAATGTTTTGTAAGTTAAGAACGGCTTGATAAATTTTGCTTGCTACCTCGCTGAGCACAGTGTGGAGCCCTGTTATATTTTTAGGTAGGGGAAGACAGTATGGACTGAATGTTATCAGTTAATACCTGATTAAGCTCACTGCAATGTGCGTGTCGGGTAGAGGAGTTTAGAAGCTCCTCAGTACTGACGGCTTTGTGCGCCTACGAAGTGATCAGTGCAGTCTTGTTGCAAGAGCTGCAGTTCAAATTCATGTGTCTAAAAGTGTGTACCGTGTATCCCGTCTCATAAGACACATTGTTTTCACCTGAAAACTGTCCCCCAGAAATTACCTTGGGTCTTAACACCGGAAGGTAAAATTTTATAGAGGATTAATAAATTAAAATACAATATTCACAGAATTTTTTAGTAAGTACTTTTTAATGTTCCGGAATTTATTAATGCGATTTGCCCAGATGGCTTCTTAACTCTATGTTTGTTTGATGCATTACGTCATGTTTTTATATATAAATAAATAAATAACATAAAATCAACTATTTACATCTGTTGTATAATGGCTATGGGTGCTGAATTCTGCTTTATTAATTTATGTCGAAAACACAGCTAAATGTTTCAGAGAAATGTACATATTGTACGGAAGTTGTCAGTCGTCTGCAAATTATACGATGCGTCTTATCACTGGTAGCGTCCTATGATGCGATAAACGTGGTAACTAGACTCAGAATTATCACGATCTGTGCCATCGTACTAACTGGCTACAGGCTGGACTACAGCAGTTCGATTTCCGGCAGGGAAGAAATTTTTGTTTTGTCCCCCGCCCTCAGACCAGCCCTAGAACCAACTCAGCCTCCTAACTAATGGGTATTCGGGGATCGTTCCTGGAAGGTAAAGCAGCTGGGTAATGAAATTGACCATTTTAATCCATATAATGCCTAGAATGCATGAAATTAGAGCTACACGCCGACGCGTTTGCCTGGCATAGTTCCTAATTAAGAAAAGAGACAATTTTACCTTCTTAGGTTGACACAGTAGCGGATGCAGCGCGTGTGTTTTGTACTAAATTGTTTAAGTTTAACTAAACTTTATTTGCGCTCTGATAATAGCGGTATCATGAAATTCAGAACTATATGTGAACATAGGTAAGGCTACATATCCTGTTCTGTGGAGATTACTTGGCTAAGAAATACAAGCACGCCCTTTCAGTTCTAAGGGAATGCATTACCAACAGATAAAAGTAGAATTGAATATCTTCAGTTAAATTAAGCGGCATGATAGCTCATCTGTTTACAATAATGTTCAGAAGCTAACTGATGTAAAATGAAGCTAAATAAAATGGCTTATCTCTTATATTTATACAATTCCTGGACCATCTGTCTAGTGTCGTTTGGTGTGTTCCTCACTCATACAACAATCTGTCCCACTTCTTGCCCTGAAAAAAAAAGAGGACATGCTGTCTGTCAGTTTTCTTCAGCCATATTTTGAATTTATTGGTGGCCATTTTTAACATCCACTTCCATACTGCTCAGATCTATAATGCAGCGTTGTCTGTGTGAATGCAGTGGAGGCATATGGGGTGGTGGAAGTATAGCTCCATTCATTCTTAATCATCCTCGTTACTAGACTGGAGTGGTCAGCTTCACGCCTCGGCTGATTTATGCCGGGGGAAAGAGCCTGTGTTATACCCATCGGAGAGAAGGTTGAGTGGGCCCCAGGTTCGGTCTGGACGTTTCGGAGAGGGGAAAACCTTCTTGTCCTTACCGGCAATCGAAAAACTGTTCCTCAGTCGTCCAGCACGTAGCCTGGTCACCATACCAACTGCACTACCGCTGCACCCTTACTGTTCCACAGTGGTCCAGCACGTAGCCTGATCACCATACTAACTGCACTACCGCTGTACCCTTACTGTTCCTCAGTCGTCCAGCACGTAGCGTGGTCACCATACTAACTGCACTACCGCTGTACCCTTACTGTTCCTCAGTCGTCCAGCACGTAGCGTGGTCACCATACCAACTGCACTATCGCTGTACCCTTACTGTTCCTCAGTCGTCCAGCACGTAGCGTGGTCACCATACCAACTGCACTATCGCTGTACCCTTACTGTTCCTCAGGCGTCCAGCACGTAGCCTCGTCACCATACCAACTGCACTACCACGGCACCCTTATTGATATGGTCACATTGTCGTTTATTAAACAATTTATGCCACCTTTAAAATGCATATTTAACCACGCTATTTCGACCTATGAAGAAGTCATCACGAGGTAGGTGTCCATTTAGATTCGCCTTCTTTGTTGTCAGTCACAGATTACTAAATAATAGAAATTCACAATTATGTGGATCAATGCTTCAGTCAGAGTTAAAGAGAACTAAGTTGAATGCACGTTATAGCGCATTAAAATCAGTAGACATCCGTAAGCCAAATAGTGCACAGTAGGCCTATATATATATAGGCCTACGTGTAGATACCTAAAAGATGATGACCGATTCATAGGTCGAAACATGGTGTGGTGAAATGTACATTCGAAGGTTGTTTTGGTTGTTTCAGGAAATAAAAAAATATGAAAATGTTATCAAAAATGGAAAGCTTCTGTAAGCGTAAAGGGAAAGATCTTCAGTTTGTGGTGAGTTGTGGGTTACTTAAAGACGCTGTCAATTGCTAAGATTGTATAGGGACGGTAACAGATAAATTATGATTGTGGAGCATTGGTGGAATGACACTGACACGTGAAGAAACGTGGACTGGCCTGGGATCGAACCCATGCCTCGGCTGTGAGAGGCCGTTGACTGACCGCCGGAGCCACGGTTCGGCATGTAGTGATTCGTCAGATTAGCCTTTTCTATTTTATGATATTCAGAGTTTTGGCAAGTGGACAAGGTGGTAAAAGTAATTGAATCTGAAAGACACCGAACATACCGCTGAATGGGTAGCATTCCTGCAGCGTACTAGGGAGGTACTTGGTTCAGTTCTTGGTCCAGAGACCAGCTATCCTCTGAATTTTGGTGTTTATTAATCATCTTATTATACTCTCTGTATAATCTGTGCTGCTGATGTCTTTAAATATGTCGTACATAATATAAATAAATAATCAATGAAACATAACAGGAAGAATACCATTGGTTAGTGTTGCAAGTTTGTACACTGTAAATAATAAATACATTCAAAATCAACGCGAGAAGTTTTTCATTTAATTTTTTTTCAGCTGTTTTCCGTTAGAAAGATACCGGCCTTGTAATTTCGCCCCGTTACGCAGAAGGCTCAGTAACAGTGCCGTGTCTTGCTGCAGGAGCTCGGTCTAGCGAGCTTGACAAGCATCCTCCGTGGGTCTGTCCGATTCGAGAAGAACCAGGAGCTCTGTTACGTGGACACCGTTGACTGGGGGTCGATTCTTCGCAGCGGGGAACGCATCGCAGCTAGCAACAAGGAGGGGCCGTTATGCCCCAGCTGCCCTGCCAGTTGCGAGAATTCCAAATGTTGGAGTGCCGGCGTTTGCCAGAACTTGAGAAATAACAAGAATAATTGCCACGAACTGTGTCTTGGGGATTGTACGGGGCCAGGGCCAGACCAGTGCTCTGCCTGTGTGAGTGTCGTCGACGAGCGCGCAACCTGCGTTGAAAGTTGTCCGCCTGACAGGTAAACATCAGATTGAAACTGGTGGAGAAGATATGGCATATTATTGCCAGAATTCCTTGTTTATATTATAAGAAGTAAATCAGAGTCATCATATTTGTCAGACAGTTTTCTGTGTGTACGTTTCAGTGGATGTCTGCAAAACTGAAGGTCCCTTTCCTGGAAATCCTGTACAGCCATTCCTGGATATATATCCTCCGTTGTTAACGTTGAGTGGTATTCTATACGCAGGCAGTGTATCGATATTAGTGACATTGTAAATATTAGAGTGTTTATCCAATCATTATTTATTTTGAGATAAAGCACGAAGGTTGACATCTCCAATCTTAATATCCAATCGCACGCACAGTTGTTTATCACGTCACAGGTGTTGCCATGTTCCTCGTTGCAACAAACACAAGTGCCTGTTTGTGTGCTCTTGGTCACTTGAGCAGCAGGGGAGTTTTACCTAAATCCTACGAAATAAAATTAAGTTAAAGTGTTTGGAGAAGACAGTAACAAATCGAAATTAAGATGTAGGGCCTAAACTATCTGGAATATGACGCCTTGTCGATGGAGGCAGCAAGCTCCTCCGAAATGTAGGTAACTCTACACCAGTCATATTCCAGGAATATTAATCTCCATCAGTACTGTTGTGAGAACTTCATTTCTTCTAAATCAAAATTACATTCTCAAGAAATTAATAGCACATAAAATTCTGGGAATATTTGCTACCACTTATTTAAGAATATTTTGATTTCCTTTTTGTTATCGGGAAGCCTAGAGATTAACACAGGCTATACAAAAGCGTAAGTTGTTCTTTGTGGTTACAAGGTTTGGCATCGCAACCTAAGGAAGGACATTAATATGAGGCATTTGATGAAAAACTGCTTAGAAGAATATATGAACCTAAGTGGGAGGAAGCAAGGAGTTTTATGAGTAGAACTTTTGGGTGTCATTTGGATTATAAAATCAAGGAGGATGAAGTAAACAGGGCATAACAGAGAGGAGAAATGCGTACAAAATTTTACACAGTAAACTTGTACGAACAGCTCACTTGGGATGCTAGGGAATAGGTGGGGGATAATGTTACACAGATTTTTCAAAAGTAGTTTTCAGTGTGTGTTCTGGATTCAAATGATTAAGAGCAAATGTCAGTGGCGGCCAGTGGGGTCAGCAGAAGGGGGATAAGTTTATGACCAGCTGATCGACCGTTTGCTTCTCAAAAGGCTCTGTTTCAGCTGAGAAATACGGGCATCTCTGTGTTACATAGGTTCGAGTTTGTGGGCAGACGCTGCGTCACAGAGGAGGAGTGTCGCAATTCTCCCGTGCCGCCTGCTTATCTCCAGAGAGGTGTTCGTGCTGGCTTCCCAAGCAAAGCCTGGATCCCCTTCAACGGAACGTGTAGCTTGGTGTGCCCTCAAGGTTATCAAATGTCCATTGACAATGCCGGCAAGCAGGGATGTGAAGCTTGCGTAGGGCATTGTCATAAAATTTGTGGCAACGGCAGTCGAATCCCTATTGAAAATATTTACGATATCCAAAGCCTCAATGGTTGTACACATGTCAACGGTTCCTTGGCGATCCACCTAATGGCAAGCAAAGTCGTCGAGGAATTAGAAAGTAACTTTGATGCAATCGAAGAAATTAGCGGCTACTTGAAAATCTCCTACTCTTACCCCCTGGTGACCCTCAATTTCTTTAAGAGACTCACAGTTATTCACGGAATGCAACTTGAAAGTGACCAATTTGCTTTAGTCATAGTGGGTAACGACAATCTTCAAGAATTGTGGGACTGGGACTCTCGTCCTGGAAATTTTACTATTGAGAAGGGCACCCTGTCTTTGCACTCCAATCCTAAACTTTGCATCTCAGAAATAGATAAGCTAAGAAATAACGCTGAGCGTCACAACACAACCACAGATGAAATTTCATACGAGTCTAATGGCAATGAGGTTACTTGCATCGTAATTAAAATGAATGCATCTTCATTAGTCATCAACTCCACATCCGCAACGATTCAGTGGGATCCCTTCTACGTACCTAAGGGGCGTGGGACAGTGCTGGGTTACACAGTACACTACACGGAGACTTCTGTCAAGAATGTTACTCTTGAAACTAACAATGACGCATGCGGAGTTGATAAATGGAAAGTAGCTTATGTTGTTCTTTCGGCCATTCAGTCAACAACTCCTGCCAGAATGTCTCATAATATCACCCACCTAAAACCATTCACTCAGTATGCTTACTATGTAAAGTCGTATGTGACAGTATCCGCTACGGAAGAGGGAAGAAGCTCTATTCAGTACTTCAGGACATATCCTGACCGGCCTTCCATTCCTAGATTCATCAGAGCCTACTCTAATTCAAGTTCAGAAATAATTCTACATTGGCAACCTCCTCTATTTCCAAATGGAGAAATATCCCACTATATTATTGTTGGTTGGCGTCATTTTGATGATGCCAAATTGTTAGATCAAAGAAATTATTGTCATTTACCTCTGGAAGACCAAAAAGAAGACACAGAAGACCAGTTGTTTGATGAATCCAACTCAGAGAATTCTTGTTGTAAGCCAGTATCTCGTGGAACTTGTATATCTAATGATGACTCGGAGTTTAATTTTATCTACACTGAAAAATCTGTTAATGAAGAGCAAGATTCTTGTGACCAGGAGAATTCAATTTATAGTGTTCTCTACAGCCCTCGACTATATGGGAATGGAGGAGGCATTTATGACTCTACTGATCTTGCGGATGGTCACTTTATGCAAAGATCAGAGGGAAATACCACAACTGTAGTCCTAGAAGACCTTCATCATTTTTCCAAATACACCATCAGAGTTGTAGCCTGTAGAAAAAACCATTCTGGAGAAGTTGATTTGGAGTGGAATGATAGACATTGTAGTCCAGCCAGTCTGATTACGACTCGAACCCATAAGCTGGAAATTGCCGATCACATAGATTCAAGTTTTGTCAAGGTAACAGTTGATTCGGGGACAGTGCGAGTGTTTTGGCTAGAACCATCAAATCCAAATGGAGTTGTGGTAACATATCACATAGAATACAGAAGGACTGATATACTAAATATCAAACCAATCGTTGTGTGTGTAACTAAACTTCAATTTGAGAAGGCAAAAAACTGGTTTGTTTTGAGTGATATGGCTCCAGGAAAATATGCTTTGCGCATTAAAGCCACATCGCTTGCAGGCGAAAGTAACTACACAAATTTTGTGAATTTTGCAGTGAAACGAGAGATTACACCTCTGCCCCGCCAGTCTGAGATTTTTGTCATGCTGTCCGTGATTGTTACTTTATTGATTCTTTTATTCTGTCTTTCTTATCTTATGTGGAAAAAGATGAAAGCAAATACTTTTAGGACTATTGTAACATCATCAAACCCTGAATATGTGAGTCTGGCTGTTTATGAGCCAGATGAGTGGGAAATTGTAAGAGATAAAGTTGAATTGGTGCAGAAAATTAGTAAGGGCTCTTTTGGTGTTGTATATGAAGGCATTCTTTGGCCTGCAAACATTCGTTGTGCTGTTAAAACTGTGGATGAGAAAGCTACCATTCGAGAGCGAATTGAGTTTCTTACTGAGGCTTCAGTGATGAAATCTTTTGCTGGTGGGCACCATGTAGTGCGACTCTTGGGAGTGGTTTCTAGAGGTCAGCCTCCTCTTGTGGTAATGGAACTGATGGCTCTTGGAGATTTGAAGACATTTTTAAGAGAATCCAGGAACATGGTGCCATCACCAATTAATCTTCCTCATATATTTCTGATGGCTGCACAGATTGCTGATGGCATGGCATACCTTGAAGCTAGTAAATTTGTCCATCGAGACTTAGCAGCAAGAAACTGTATGCTAACAGAGAATATGACGGTCAAAATTGGGGACTTCGGAATGGCACGAGATATTTATGAGATGGATTATTATCGAAAAGAAAACAAAGGTTTATTGCCAGTAAGATGGATGGCTCCAGAGAGCCTGGAAGATGGAATATTCACAAGTAAATCAGATGTCTGGAGTTACGGTGTTGTTTTATGGGAAATATCAACTTTAGCAGAACAACCATACCAAGGACTTGCCAATGAAGAAGTTCTGCAATTTGTCCTAAGAGGCGACTTGTTAGAGAAGCCTGACAGTTGTCCACAAGTTCTGTACAGTCTTATGCTACTATGTTGGCAAAAGCGACCTGTAAATAGGCCTTGTTTCTTGAGGCTTGTTGATATAATAGAGACTGTCACTGACATAGGAGATGAATTTAGGCAAGCATCATTCTACCATAGCCAGATGGGTAATGAGTTGAGAGGAAAAGGGTGTCAAACACGAACAAGGTCTTTATGTGAAGACTATTCCTTTGAAGATATAAACTGTTTGAAATCACATGAAACAAATGAAGCACTGGAATTTCCTTTGTTAAATGAAGAAGTTCATTCTGTTGTTCCTGAAAGAAGGACAACATCACCGGGCTTGAATTTCAATATGAACACATTAACTCACAGAAGTTGTTTCAGCATTGCTGAACCTCATTATTTTAATACGTCCATACAGACTTCACAAGTGACTGCAAAAAACTATGTTTTAGGGTAAAGAATTTATTTGTTCCAATTTCATTATTTCCTGCATACAAATGACACCATGTAAGTATAATGTTGTTTCCAATTCGGAAGAGGTCATTGTATTTCTTTTCAGTGATTTTGGCAGCCAATAGATTCTATTGTTCCTGAGTGCCTCTTGGTGACCAACAGCTCTGGAATCCTTGTCCTGCCATTAAAGGTACACAATATATATATGACATAGTGTTGAGAAATCAATACTGCAAATTTAGAAATTTACTTTACGTTTTAGTTAACAAGGAGACTATTCTGATCCAAATAAACATTGAAATATAATAATGCACAACAAACAGGGACTCAGCTTTTATGTTACAACACATTATTGATGAAAGAAAGGTGTTTAATTTACTGACATTCCTACTATTCATAGATTTCAAACAAGGCGTATGATAGGGTCAACTGATCGATTTCACAGGAAACTGTAAAGTTTTGTGATACACATATCTTATTCCAAGTAAATTACAGTTGTTACATTTTTTAGTGTAATAGATCGCTACAGTAACAGAAAGGTGAATAATTCTAATGTGTCATATGGAATCAATACCAGCAGAGGGGTAAGGTATGGATGTGGTGTGTTTTCATTATTAATTAATTTGTAGTAACATAACAGGACACTGATTCAGTTTATTTATATATATATATTTATTTATTTATTTACTTATTTATTCTTGTGGTGGGGTGATACTATGTCTCTGTGGAACTGTGGCCTGTAATGGTAACACTGCCTGTCCATTGGATGATGGCTGAAAGAACATGAAGCATTGGTGGAATGATAATGACAGTGTGAAGTTCTCAAGGACAGACATGTCTCAGTGCTGCTTTGTTCATCACAAATACCACTGCATGGGAGCCTGCACATGGGACAAACTGGCAATTAACCTCCACAGCTATGGCATGGTCTGCTGATGTTCACTTACTTGTAGCCTTGGTGTAGGAGGTGTAGATCTGTAGGAGAATCTGTACTTAAATAAGAAGTTCTCCACAATACATTATTATTATTATTATTATTATTATTAGTAGTAGTAGTAGTAGTAGTAGTAGTAGTAGTAGTACAAGTTGTTGTTAATATAATTAAAATTGCAGGCAATAATAAAGAAATGTGACCTGACTAGGCCATCACCATGTACACCCTAGATCAGCATGCTCCCCATGAGCTGATTCATATTCCATTGCTACATAAGGTATAAACTTACATCAGCTAAACAAAACAGTAACACCACAAGATCTTGAGGTCTGGAAATCTTTGTAATATTCAAGCACATTCAATGGTTTCTGCTCACAGCTAGTTTTCTCAGTTTACATTGTCAGAGAATTAATTTGCAGTACAGTATTATGTATGTCCTCTAATCTGCCTTTCTTTGCAAACATTTTTGTAATGTACTGATCAGAAGCTTGGTTAGGAGTAGGATGCTGGGAGAGTATACTGCATTGCAGCCAGTGTCAATACCAGTACCAAGCCTGCTCGGATTATTCTTCTACCCCGAAGATGGTGCCAATAGTCGCCTCAGAAACATGAGTACCTGTCTACAAAATAGCGCGACGTCACGTCCCAGAAGAAAGTGGTCGTAACATTCACTGCGAGAACTTCGGCTGTCATACAGAGAAATTGTTTATATTGTCAGTAATCTTATTTTGTCAGTTTGCGTTTGGTTAGTCATGCTCTTTTTTGTCCTCCGACATGGAAATGCCCGGAATGCCTGAATAGCATAGTTTCGTACCTTTTAGTGTGATGTGACGCACGTTATCAGGACGAGTAGTAGAACTGATGCACCCTTGACATTGGCAATATGGCGGCGTTTGCGATAGAAGTTGATGAACCGATGTAAAGTGTAGTTATGTTTGTCGACTTCCAGGAGCTTCAGAAGACTACAGCACGCTGAGAGGAGGAAGAGGAAAAACCATTCGCACTGGAAAGTGCCTTATAAAAGTTTGAGAAGATGACAGCAAACGATAACACGAAAATTACTTTCGGAATATTGACAGGTGAGGTCATTAATGGTCTTGTTTTCACGATTATATGTTGCTGCATTTATTATCGTATCACACCCGACGCAATACATTTAAACGATCAAAAGGTGCGGCACAAAACTGGTAAGATTTACTACAAGGATGTGAGAACTAGATAATGTCAGTAGCGGGTTGTGTGTAGGCCTATGTTGTGATGAACCCATGGGTTTCATAACCCCAAACTCAAGAAATTTCTTTATTGGCTGGGTAACCTATTCACCTGTCAAGGAAGACTGTCTTACATTTACATTTATATTTACATGCATGTGCGTTCCGCAAATCCAGGTCCTGGCAAAAGACAGCAGGATATGGAACATGTCAAGATAACATAATCTAAAGAGTTAATAACAGAAATGCTGAGTCATTTACATAAATACAAACACATATACAAGCAAAACATAGATACACAAACTATATAAAATACATCAGTACCAGCAGCAATACACACTAATTATTGATTACAATTCAGAGTTAATTAAAAACAAACATATATAAAATACAAAACAATGAACAAATAAAAAATGATGAGGTACAAGATGACAAACTATAATATGACATTAGAATTACTGGAGAAGAACTCCTCAAGAGTATAAAACAAATGATACATGAGAAACCTTCTTAATGCATTTTTAAATCTTAACTTCTCAGTCTTAAGTTTCACCAGACTTCGTGGCAGTGCATTAAAAGTTTTTATACATGAAAATGTAACACCTTTTTGAATGCATGATAAAGCTACGTATGGCTTGTGTAATTGATCCCTTTGTCTTGTCTTTATACAAGTAACTGATGAATTAGCCTGGAAAAGCTCTTGATTGTCCACAACAAATGACATTAAAGAATAAGTATATAAACATGTCACTGGTAGTGTATCCAGTTTTTTAAACCAAGATCTGCAAGAGCATATAGGCCCTAGTCCCAGCATAATCCTTATTCTTTTTTGAAGCAAAAATACCTTTTTCATATTGGCCGCCATTCCCCAAAAAATTAAGCCATAGAGAATCAAGGACTGAAAGTGAGCAAAATAAACAATTCTAAGTGATTCAGTGTTCAATACATGGGACAGTTTCCTCATAATAAAACATACCGAGCCTAACTTACTGAGCAGATGATTTAAATGGGTCTCCCAGGATAGATGCCTATCCAGATGTAATCCAAGAAACTTTATTACATCTTGTTCAGACAGAACTTGATCATTATGAGTAAGACTGAATGGACAGTAAGTCAATTTGGAAGGAGTAAATTTTAGAACAAATGATTTACTTGCATTCATTAAAAGTTGGTGTGAAAGAAACAACAGAGATACTAAGGAAAGAACACAATTCATTCTGTGAGTAAGATAATTAGGATTATGAGCAGAAATTAAAAGATTAGTATCATCTGCAAACATGATGACTTCTGAAAATTTTTTTAAGAATACAGGAAAATCATTTACATAAATATTGAAAAAAAGTGGCCCCAAGACAGAACCTTGTGAAACTCCACATTTGATCTATTTCCATTGAGAAGATTGGGTAGATAGACTTACGGATTTAAAATCAACACGCTGTTTCCTGTCAGATAGATAGGACTTAATCAAATCCAACCAAACACCCCTTACACCATAATACTGCAGTTTGCATAGTAGTGGCTCATAACTGACACAGCCAAAGGCCTTCATAAGATCACAGAAAATACCTGCAATATGACTTTTTTTGTTCCATGCTTGATAAATGGTTTCAAGAAGTTTATATGTAGCATTGTCAATGGATATCCCTTTCTTAAAACCAAATTGTTCTGGTACATTTACATTATGGATTGTCATATGCTGATTCAATCTGCAATACATCAGTATTTCAAAAATTTTTGAACACCCAGTTAATATTGAAATTGGTCTGTAATTCAATATAAACGACCTATCCCACTTCTTAAACAGAGGAGTAATCGTTGCATACTTTAGCCAATCAGGAAATACACCAATAGTTAAGCATCTGTTGTATATATATATATGCCAACAGTTTACTAATGTATTGCCCACATAATTTTAGAATTCTATTGGATATACCATCGTAACCAGTAGAATGCTTATTTTTTAAAGAAGTTATTGTACATAACACTTCAGCATCCACGATAGGAACAACTTTCAGTGTTGAAAATCCATTAGGAAAAGATGTCCTAAGTAACTGCATAGCAGAGTCCATACTAGGTGAATTTACATTCAATTTTTCAGCCAGATTACAGAAATAATCATTGAATACTTCAGCTACATAATCTGAATGAATAGTAGAATCATCTAACTTAGAGAAGGAGGGCAGATGCATAATTGAATTTGACTTCCCAGATTCTATTTTGATAATGTTCCATGCAGTTTTAGATTGTTTTCAGAGGACATTATTAAACTGCTATAATACATTTGTTTCGCTTTTCTAATCACTTTCCTTAGTATAATACAATACCTTGAATAATACTATTTGGTAGCAGGACAATTACTTAATTTAAAAAGTGAGTATAAGCACTGTTTCCTTTTACGGGATATTCTAATACCATTCGTCATCCAACTGTTAAAAACTGATTTCCGGCTGACATATTGCATTGGGAAACAGGATTCAAACAGCCTCAGAGAAGTGCTTAAGAAAAAATTGAAGATTTGATTAATGTTATCATATAGGTAGATTTCATCCCAAGTTTCATAGCTGAGGACTGTCAAAAAAGTATGAATCGCATCAGTAGTAAAAAATCTGCATCTGAAAAGTGACTTGGCATCTCAAGATTTTGTAAAGACATCATATATAACAAGATGCTATGCGTCATGATCTGATAGAGCATTACTGATAGATGATACATCGAATGAATTAATCCTTGTAATATCAATCATAATGTTATCAATCGCCGAACTAGCTCCATTAGTAACTCTGGTGGGAAAATCCACCGTATGGAATAAATTAAATGATTGCAATAATAAAGTAATTTGCATCTTTCTGGTACTATCAGTTAAAAAATTTATGTTAAAATCACCACATATTATGAATTCTGATTTAGGCTTATGCAGATAATTTAGTGTTGATTCAAATAAATTCAAAAAAAGATCAAAATTACCTGATGGAGATCTATAAATACAGAGTACTGTAAAACCAACATTACCAGTACCAACATGAGATACACAAATTTCAAATGTTTTTTCAACACAGAATTGAGTAACATTTATAGATTTATGTATTAAGTCTTTTCTAATATAAATACAAGCACCACCTCCACAGAAGGCAGTACGTGAGAAAATTGAACTCAGCTGATAATTATCAAGACTGATAAAAGAGAGGTTCTGAGTTGAAGCAAAATGCTCAGTGAGACACAAAATATGGGGCATAATACTGAAGCTATTTAGTGAACAGGTTAATTCATCATTTTTGTCTCTCAATCCTCTTATATTTTGATGTAGCACTTTGAGAGAATTGGAGGAAACACCTTTTTCCATAAAAAATCATTACTTCTGTGAGAATGAGGCCTCCTTGTCCATTTAGACGGAGCAATGCTTGATTTACCCACACCTTGATCACTTTCGCTATTTGTAAGATCTTTACACACTTTGATTGATATCTCAGTCAACTGACTTTCACACTGTTTGAATTTACCAACTTGATGTGGTTTATTACTTTCATGTTGGTTTTTCCCATCATTCAGATACACTGAGGAATTAAGTTCCATAGAAGAAGTGTCACATCCATTAATACCATTAACCCTTTAAAGACGAAGCGTGTCTGTTTTATATAAGGACTCAGTGCATACCGTGCTGTAAACACTCTCCACTTCGGTTATAAAAACCGATCTCTTAATGTTTTATAAGGCAAAAGTTGCTGTTTGTTCTGAGATCCGTACAAAACACATAAACACAATGTGGGCACCATGTAGAATTTTTTAATGTTAAACCTGGTGGTACGTAAAGTTACCGCTAGGCTTTAAAAGGTTAATATCCAATTCTCCCTTATTACTACGTTGGACTCCAAGAGTTTGTAAATTAATATGTATAGATGGAGCTGCAGTATTAGAAGCTTTGTCATCAGAAGCTACATCTTCCCGTGTTTTATTGATTTTACAGTTTCGTACATTAGAGGTTGCTCCCTGCTCCACAACATTTACTTGATTCATAACCATTATCCCTTTCTCTTCTTGATGTTTCTTGTTGCCATGCAATATGTCTTTAATCTCTGCTACCACTTTATTTGTTATTAATTCCTTACCTTTTGAATTTAGATGCAGCCCATGTCTAGTATAAAGGTCTCTATTTGTGTCTACCTCAGTCACCAGTAAATTGTCATTTAACTGCTCATATTAGCTGATTTCTGTTGAACAATTTTACCTCATGATTAACACAAGAAGCTGCTTGCAGGTCATATCTATGGGGAACATTTACTGCAATAATATTCGTATGGTTATATTTTTTCACAATTTCTTTCATTGCGGTGCTAACTTTTTTGACTCGTTTTTTACCGACATCATGAGTTTCTCCCCATATTAAACATACATCACTATCAGTTAGTTTCCTTATGTCTAAACTAGAAGTATTAATTAATGATTCCAGGGTACTACCTGGCTTTACGATACCTTGTACCTCATAATCTTATAAGGTGTTAAGACATATAAGCCATTCAGACAGGTGTAACATCCAACCAGTCAGTTAACTCACGCTATACCACAGGGAAACAGCATCAAATGTGAAATTGTCATACTCATCACAGTTCGTGCTTAATTGCAAGTGCTGTATTAGAATATACTAGAATTTGCTGTTGCCTGTTTTTCTTCACTCTTGCTTTTAGTTTACTGCATGCAGTTGAACCAAGGATCCTTGTGTAGGTACTGCAGGTGATAAATACTCAAGAGTCTCAGTGCACTGGTAAAGGTGTGGATGTTGGGGGCAGTGACAGTGTACTGAATATCTTAAAACTAATGGGAAATAATTTTAAATTTGGTTGTAATATTTCTATTTATTGATCTGCTTTCATTACTTTTTGTTATGGTGTATCTGACTTGGCGTGCTTTGTAATGTTCATGGCTGACAAGCGAATAATATGCTGGCAATATGTATACCACGTTGTACATCGTGCAAACTTCATCACCTGTTCTGGCAGTTAGCCACTGAGTGACTGGTGCTATATGTGTCACTGTACAGTATATATACAGCCTTTGGAAATTATGTGAGTAACTGCAGTTTTAGTTGCAGACATTTTTTAACACTGCTTTACCAATTGTGTTTCATATTTTACAGTTAGTGACAGTTGTTCCCTAGGAAAGGCAGAAGATAAGAGTGGTACAAATCTGGCAGCTTTAATTGCCAAAGGAATAATTCCTAATGGAGAAGTTGTTCTCAAGGCCTGTGTGCCAGATGAAAAAGATTGCATTAAGGTAATTAGGAATTTAATCTAGTACTAGCCACGTACTTCCTGTTTATGGATCTGGATACTGCTTTATGTAAGTGCACTAACATGTTCTGGACTGAGTGCAGTGATATCAGTACTGAATGTACTCTGCAGTGTGATATGAGTGACATGGAAGCACATAGTACCTTAATCCAGTGAGACATGTAAACTCCTGAGTAGGGGCTGTCTTTCCATTTCAAAGTAGTGCCCAAAATTTTTGGAAGGCATAAGCCATTCAAATGAGGAGAACTTGTCCTTCTCAGAGGCTGGATGGAATGCAGACAAGTGTACGGAAATTCACAAAAAAAAAACCGTTAGGCAGTTACTGGGGGTTGTCATCGGCACAGAAGTGCAAATAATTGAAAAACTAAGATATGACTTAGCTGATGTACAAATGACCCAACTCCTGGGCCTAGTCATAGAGCAGTCATATTGGTGCATCACTAATTTAGATGAGAATGGAAAGTGTAACGTGTCCCACATTAGTGTCTCATCATGTTAAATTACAAATGAACAACTAAAATCAAAGAAATCTGTATTTGGTGACATGTATAATTTTTTGTATGATAAACCATATTTTAAAAATGTGACAGTTTAATTTGTGATGCAAAGCAAGGTTTTGATGGATTGACATGGACCAGACTGACAGCTTTTTGTAAATTTGGTTTTAATTATGTTGGGTAATTTTCGACATACAGTCGGATGAATGTAGGTAGAAGTGATGGGAGGCTAGAGAAGTTACGTATGTAGGAGCTTTATGGTTTGTACTCACTATATATTAGCATGATCAGATCAAGAAGGATGAGATGGGCAAGACATGTGGCATGTATGGGGTATAAGAGAAATGCATGTAGGGTTTTAGTGGGGAATCCTGAAAGAAATATGCCTCCTGAAAAACCAAGGCATAGACAAAGTTATGATGTTAAAACTCATCTTACAGAAATAGGATGGGAGAGTGTAGAGTGGATTTGTCTGGTTCGGGACAGAGACAAGAGCCGGGCTGTGTAAAACTATAAAATCTAATCTAATGAAATGAAAGTTATTGATGTAAATTGACTTCTGTGTAGCTGGGATGCTGATGTGTAAGTGATGGGTGTAGTAAGCTAACTTGGTTGCTCAATTTCAGAGGATCCTAGAAGAATGGACTGATAAAGAAAATGTTGATGTGATTCTGACCACAGGAGGAACTGGTTTTTCATCCTATGATGTGACACCTGAAGCTACAAAGGAAGTCATACATAAAGAAACATCAGGATTGACAGTAGCAATGTTTAAGAAAAGTCTGGACATAACTCCATTTGCGATGTTGTCAAGGTAAGGATAACTAACTAACTAACTCCATGGAGCAGAGGCCTTCTTGAGAAGCTAACAGTTTATCAGCTAGTCAAGAAATTCCCCGCATTTTATGGAACCCGAAGGTTCATTACCGCATTCACAAGAGCCCGCCACCTGTCCCTATCCTGAGCCAGATCAATCCAGTTCATGTCCTCCCATCCCACTTCCCGAATGTCCATCTTAATATTATCCTACCATCTACGCCTGGGTCTCCCAAATGGTCGCCTTCCCTCGGGTCTCCCCACCAAAATCCGGTATGCACCTCTCTCCTCCCCCATACGTGCCACATGCCCCGCCCATCTCAGTCTTCTCGATTTGATTACCCGAATAATATTTGGTGATGAGTACAGGTCATTAAGTTCCTCGTTATGTAGTCTTCTCCACTCCCCTGTCGCCTCGTCCCTCTTAGGCCCAAATATCCTCCTCAGCACCCTATTCTCGAACACCCTCAGTCTTTGTTCCTCCCTCAGTGTGAGAGACCAAGTTTCGCATCCATACAGAACAACAGGTAAAATTATAGTTCTGTATACCCAAATCTTTGTGTTTTTGGATAGCAACCTCGAAGACAAAAGATTCTGCACCGAATGATAGCAAGCATTCCCCGACTTCAATCTGCTCTTAATTTCTTCATGAATGGAGTTTCGATTCGTTAGGGTTGCTCCCAAATATTTGAATTCTTCCACCCTTTCAAAGGATTTATTATCTATATTTATGTTGTGATTGTGTCGTGCATTCTGATTTCGAGACATGACCATGTACTTAGTTTTCTCAGCATTTACTTCTAGACCAATCTCCTTACTAGCAATAATTAAATCTTCTGCATTTTTCTTTATGCTATGTACACTTCCGCCCAATATATTAACATCATCAGCATAAACCAGAAGCTGATGTGTACCATTCAATTTCAAGCCCTCCTGGTTTGCCTGAACCCTCCTAATGGCATATTCTAAAGCAAAGTTGAAAAGCAATGGCGACAGAGCATCCCCTTGTTTCAAGCCATTCTTAATAGGGAACGTGTCAGACAGATGTTTGCCTACCCGAACTCTGCTATATGTTTCACTTAGGCACATTTTTATTAACCTTACTAGTTTAATGGGGATACCGAACTCAATGAGAATATTATACAAGACCTCCCTCCTAACTGAATCATAGGCTTTCTTGAAGTCTATAAATAGCTGATGAACTGCCTCATTGTATTCCCATTTTTTCTCAAGTATTTGACGAATGCTGAATATATGATCAGTGGTTGACCTGTTACGTCGAAATCCACACTGATGATCCCCAATAATTTCCTCTGCATATGGAGTTAACCTTGACAAAAGGATGTTGGATAGAATTTTGTACGTAGTCGGCAAAAGTGATATGCCTCGATAGTTATTGCAATCTGTCTTATCACCCTTTTTATAAATAGGCACAATGACCGACTCCTTCCATTCCTCAGGCAATTCCTCCTTATTCCAAATAGAAATAATAAGTTTATGGATTTCAGACCGAATAATCCTACCCCCTGCTTTAATCAATTCTGCTGGAATCTGATCAATACCTGGTGATTTGTGGCTTTTTAGGTGATATGTGATTAAAAATGTTTAAATTTAAACTACTTTTATTATATATATTTTTTTTAACCAAAGGCGTAGGCAGGAGTAATAAGTGTTCTTTTGTTTACGTATGTAATCAAAAAGTTCTTGGAAGAGCTTTTCTTACTTGTTTTCCATAAAAAGTAAGGCTGTATCATGAAGCAGGCTGAAAATTTCTGCATCCACATGTCACAAGTACTACATTATCCACTTTCATACGACATTTTAGTGGGGACAAAGCGAACCCCATATTTTGGTGCTGAAGTCTGTAGTTCCTGCATGTTATGAATTTTATGCCACCTTCCTGTAATGTCTACAGTTCGATTTTTGTAACCATTGCTGACGAGACAAAGGGGAAGCCAGTACAAATTACCGGTGCCTAGCAGTCTGGAAGGGGGCCCTGGACCCTACTATGTTGCATATTTTATTTTTCTCAGTAGTATCATTATTGAATGCAGTAACGAACCTCTGGGTTTCATAAAATGCAGGGAGTTTCTTGACTAGCTGGAAAGCTGTTAGCCTCTCAAGAAGGCATCTGCTCCATGGAGTTAGTTAGTTAGTATCATTATTTGTTGATTGTGCAAATTAACACTTGTAGACCAAGCCCAAGTCACTCTGCAACTGAGAGTCGGTCTTTCAGATTTAGTGTGAAGATATTTAGGTGGTCCACCTTTGTGGGGGGGCCCAAAAAACATTTTTTCACTGAGGCCCAAACCTGGTCCCAGCAACCCTGCTTGTAACTGATCTTCAGTCCTACTGTCATGGAAATGGATGTCAATTTTTCACCTTGTTTCTTGTCATTAAAATTACTGAGGATGGGGTTACGTCTTTAAATGAGTACTGCCAATTGTGGTGAGCAGCATGTCGCACAGGTTGGACTTCAATTGTAAATATACATATTTTCTGCTAAGATGCTATATGTGGTTATAACAGAGCAAAATACATCCCACAAATTCTTTGACAACACACATAGCTATTCCAAACTATTTGAAGTGAATAAAGTATAACTTAAATAGGTTTTCTGTGATATATGATCTTTACGCTAAGCAAGCAGAAAAATAAAATATGTCATCAGCACTTCTACGATATTATAGATAATTGTTTAATAGTATTTCTGGTGTTGTGTTTCCACAAAATAAAACAGACTTTTACGCTGTACATTGAATGCCAGTTAATTTGCTTGAAAATTAAAATGCAGTGCAAGATCCACTTAATGTATTATGTGAGGGAAAATTGTGTATTGTAACTTAAGTGTATTAAAGGCCTCATTATTTTGTAGTCTGGTTAATTATCAGGGCAGTCTCAGGCATCCGCCGCAGAACCTTGATCATCAATTTGCCTGGCAGTACTAAGGGCTCCCAGGAGTGTCTCGAGAGTGTGGCTGTTTGTTTACCTCATGCTGTTGCTCTGTTGAGAGACAGAATTGCTGAAGTAAAATCTGCTCACAAAGTGATTCAGTCCAATATGGAAAATGCCCCTGGCCGTAAGGAACAGTGCGTTTACCATGATCATCACCACCACCATCACCATCATCATCATCATGGAAGCACAAAGGTAATGAAAAAGTTAGAGTATTATTATTCTCGATGAGGGACTGAAATTATATTCAGTTTTTATTAAGGAACAAACAATGTTGTATTTAGGATGTTAAAAGAATCATTATTTCTTTGTTCACTGCACCTGTCAGGAAAGACAGACTTAAACATTGTCATGTTTGTGTGCCTGTTAATGATGTTAGGCAGACTGAAATATGTACAGCTCAACCATTAATGCTGGAGCATACAATTGTTGCTCCTGAATTTGCACTGAAAAGTCAGGGAGGATGAATCAGCAGGGACTGAACAAATTCCAGCAGGGCTGGTTCCACTTTGTGCATTTTATGGGACAGAGTTGTTAGAACTTAAAATTATTGTATGGTGTTTTGCAGGTTGAGGTTCACAGATGAGGGTGAGCATTGGTGCATGTGTGAAATTTAAAAAACACAGATTTTGTAGACACAGTGATATCAAAGGTTGTATGTGATTTACACTTGAACCTAAATCTGCGACAGAAATCAGCTGATGACTAGTACATTAGTATAGAGAAAAATACGATAACTTATGAATATGTAGATTTTGTGTTTTTCGGTTAGTTTTAATTTTCCCCAGTAACCTGTCTAGGCATCAGTTCGGAGATTTTGACATGATTTTTGTAACACAGTTTTTTGAATCAAACAAAAATTGTATATAGCCATGGTCAGGGGCCCCCCCCCCCCCCCACAAAAAAAAATTTGTGTGCGCATATGAGGGTGAGGATGTGGGGATTTAAAACAATGGCTGTCATTATCAACATCATCATCATCTCCTTTATGCAGGGTATTCACACTTACATACCTGAAAGAAACCATGTTTCTAGGGTATACACTGTCGCAGCTATTCTGCACATACTGTTAATGGTGCATATAATGCTGTCTTCACTATTAAACTCTTTAGTGCTTCTACATTACCACTTTCCGCAGTGTGTGTGCTGTGCCCAATATAGCTTCTTTTCTGTAGTTCCTTCATATTGTGCTTCCCTGGTATGCTGCTCAAGTATTTTCTGAAGGATTTTGAAATGGTTCCAGTTGCTCCCATTATAACTGGCGTCACCTTTGTTTTTACATTCCACATGTGCTGTATTTCTATTATAAGGTCTTTATATTTTAAAATCTTCTCAGCTTCTTTCTGTATCACATTTCTGTCTCCTGGGATTGCTACATCAATTAGCATACATGTTCCTTTTTCATTATCCCGGATTATGATGTCTGGTTTATTGTTGGGGATGGTTCTGTCGGTTAGCGCATGTTGATTCCATAATATGGTTGCCTTGCCCACTTGTCTTGTTTCTACTGATTTTGGTACATGTTTGTACCAGAGTTCACTGTCTAATTTTACCCCTAGTTCGTTACATATGTTGAAGTGTGATTGAGCACACACTCTATCATGTCACTTGATGTATTGGTCTTTTGCCAATATTGGGCACGCTGACATAATGTGGTCTACTGTCTCCTCAAATTGGTGACATAATCTGCATTTACTATCTTCTTCTGTTTGTAATATTTTTGTTGCATGATCTTTTGTTTGTAGTGCTTGGTCTTGTGCTGCCACTATTTCACTTTCTGTTTCTGCTTTCAACTCTCCCTTTGACAGCCAGAGGAACGTGTCTTCCTCACTAATGAGGTGTTTATCTATGCTTCTAATGTACTGGCCATGCATTACTTTTTTTCCCGTTTTTCCTTTAAAGACTCTGCCAGTCTTGCCTTTGTGTTTTGTATTCCATCTTGTTTCATGTCATTCTTCTCGTTTGATTGAATTAATGCATCTGTGATCTTCGCTGCTGCTTTAACTGTGGAATTCGTATGTGGTTGACTGCTGTCGTGGCTTCTTATAATATTTACAACCAGGTCTTAAGATTATTCTGCGATATTAATTGTCTCTGTTTTATATGCTGCTTCAATTTGTGACAGGCCTCTTCCTCCTCCTTTCCTCTTTACATACAGGCTGTCTATATCAACTTTAGGATGATGCATTTTGTACATTGTTAGTATCTTCCTGGTTGTCCTATCAATTTTTTTAATTTCTTGTAGTCTCCAATTAATTATACCAAAACTGTATCTTAATACTGGGATGGCTAATGTTCCAATTGCTGTAATTTTGTTTTTGGCATTTAATTCAGATTTCAGTATCATTCTTAGTCTCCTGGTGTATTCCTTCTTCAGTCTTTCTTTCATTTGCTGATGTTGTGTGCCGTCACTTTCCTCAGTCCCAAGGTACTTGTATGTCTTTCCCTGTTCAAGCTCTTATAGTTGTCTGTTGATGTCCACTGCTAACTTTTGCAAGTGAACTGGTTTTCCTTTCTTAAATACAATCTTTGCACACTTGTCAAGCCCAAATTCCATATGGATATCATCCTGAAGGTTGTGACCATTTGTGTCAGTTTTTGAAGCTCTTCTTCTGATTTGCCTAGCAATTTCAAATCATCCATGTAAACCAGGTGGGATATTTTTGTCTTTGTTGTGTGCTCTTCCTATCCCGTGTTCAGCCTCTTCAATTGTTCTGTGAGGGGAATTAAGCAAATACAAAACAGCAGTGGTGATAATGAGTCTCCTTGGAATATTCCACGTAGTATTTCTGTCTCTTCCATTTCTGTTGGCTTTTTTCCTGTGTGCACGCGCATCCTTGTTCTCCAGTGACTTATTATTTTGTTGTTGTTGTTTTTTATTGTTGTCATTGTCGTCATCGTCGTCGTTGTTGTTGTTGTTGTTGTTGTTATTATATGTTTTGGAACAACACTAAGTTATTGTCATAGTTATGCACTTAGTTATACATTTGAATTTCTTTCTTTGTGTTAACTGAATAGATCGAAATGTGAGATTGATAGAGTGTTCCTTCAGCAATCCACGATTATTTGTGGAGGGTTCTGTAAGTGTTAACCCACATTTTAATGTCAGACCTAAACTAAACAGAAGACAGGAGTGCACACATTCAATATTGGCTCTGTGACTGTACCTCAGTTGGGACGTGCACATTTGGAGCAATAATGTCAGTCCAGTGGCCTCTTTGTATAGTATAAAACATCCTGTCAGTAACAAAAGTCTACCCTTTTAAGAGCCTGCATGACTTTTTTGTTTGACAGAAACTATCTATGAATGTTGACTGGCATTTTCATTTCATTAGAAGAAGTAGAATTATTTGCTGGTTCAGAGTCTCCCTTGTCCTGTCTGATAATCTGTATTCCTGCTGTATCTCACTTATACTACTAATTCTTTCATTATTATTTGTCTAGAATCAGACATTCAAGTTCCAGACCTCATGTCCATGTCCTTCAACATATATTCTGAATAATTTTCCTGTGGTTAAAATTTCATCTGACATTGTTAGGAAGTTAGAAAAGGTATATGGTTTTTGTTAGATAGATTTGTTTCGTAGCTGTTATGATGTGTGTTCCATACCGTACATATATTTTTGCTTGTGGTTTTAATTTTGTGGCTCTCTGTTTGGTAGAGTACATAAAAAAATATTTAGTAATAAATTACTGATTTGAACAGTTTTATACTGTTATTTCTATGGCATTGCAGGTTGATCCATCGCAAGTAGCCCGAAGAGCAAGGGAGTCTCCATATCCTCTCATAGATGTTGCCACAGCCCAGAAAGCTATCCTGCAGTGTGCTGGCATACTGGGAACAGAGGTGGTGGACTTTACTGACGCCTTGGGCCGAGTTTTGGCTGAAGATGTGTTTGCTAAAGATCCTCTTCCTCCATTTCCTGCCTCCATTAAGGATGGTTATGCTGTGTTGGCAAGTGATGGAGCAGGAAAACGGCAGGTTCAGGGCGCCTCTGTTGCAGGAGTTAATGTAAGTAAAGGTAGAATTGTCCCTGTGCTTACTTGTTGTTAAGCTGAAACCCTGAAGCTTGTTATATTAGTGTTTCAACATACAGGAGAATTCCTTTAATCCGGCACCCATGGGACCAGACAGGTGCTGGATTATCAAATGTTATGGATTATGAGACAGTACCTATACTGACCTAAGTTCTTACAGGTAATATTTGTTAACAAGACTGGCAGTGTATACATAATGTGACACTGAGGCACATTTGCCTAACCATCATTGCCATAGAAAAGCAGTAAGTATTAAATATTATAAATGTGTGGCTGTATTCATGCCTTAGTTACTGCAAGTGGCATCTTTCCTGCGTTGTGTTATTTGTCATCTGTGGCCTCTCTGTCTCAACCATATTTTTTCCACATTATCTCAAACGGCACAATTTTGGAAAAGAAGTTATTGAATATAAAATACATGTCTTTATTTTTCTCAGCCACTTTCATCTGAAACATTTCTCATTCTGAGAAGAATTCAGCGAGATATCATCACGAATATATGTAGATATTCATGTAAAGTACCTCTTATTCATGTCAGATTTTAATGAAATTTGAATTTTCTGGATAGATTTTCAAAGATCCTCAAATTTCAAATTTCATGAAAGTCTGTCCAGTGGGAACCGAGTTGTTCCATGCAGACAGATGGACAGACAGACAGACAGACAGACAGACAGACAGACAGACAGACTTAATGAAGCTAATAGTCCCTTTTCACAATTTTGCAAACATGCCGTCAGAAGCTGAAGTTTGCCGTATAACAAGTCATGAAGACCCAGAGAGGGAGAAGAGGTATAGCATTACTCTTTCTTTAACCTCAGCAGTGGATGGCGGTAGGTGGTTAACACAGTGCCCCAGTCACATTACTGCTGGGAAAGAGATTTAGTAACCATTGTACAGAGGCTAGGTGGGCCCCAGTGCTGGTCTGGACAGGTAGAGAAAATTCCCCCCAGGGTTTGAACTCTGGACTGTCCAGATCATAGCAAGTCGCTATACTGACTGTGCTGTCCTAGCCACATGGCAGTTGTTTGTTAAAGCTTTTATGGGAAAGCTTTCGGCCTGTTTGGCTTCAGAACATTGTAAGTCTTATACTTGCTCAAATCAGCAGCTTAGTTCTGTGAGCTGTCTATGGTCTGTGTAACTGAAAGCTGCACTGTTGAAGAGTGTTACCACAAGTATGTATAGTGACAGAATTGTTAGATTAATTGCTTGAAACCAAAGTATAATTTTGCACAGAAAGTTCGTAATTCAGTAGCTCAGTGTCGAAAATAGATTTTCAGAATTTATGATCTCAGAAATTTAGTAAAATAGCATTTGAAAGTTGATGTAATTTGTCTGTGGAGTTATGCATAGGTGGTCAAACAAAAGAATCCTACTAGGAGTCACATATGTTATCGTTTGTAGTCATATTACTGCATTTGTCTTTGGTGTCATTACTTCTACACTTTTTTCTTTCATCTGAACTAATACTTTTTCTCTTTTTAGCCTGGTGATCAAACAGAACTGCAGCCAGGCCAGTGTGTGAGGATCAATACAGGTGCACCAGTACCTGCTGGTGCAGACTCTGTTGTGCAGGTGGAGGATACCAAGTTGATCCAGGAAGCAGACGATGGCAAGACTGAAGTGGAGATAGAAATTCTTGTTCCTCCTAAAGTAGGCCAAGACATTAGGTACATGCAAGATCCAAGCATCTGCTGTGGTGTAGTTGGGGTCTATGCTCTTTCAGGATGTTACATGGTGTAGGCTGGTAGCTGGTTAACTGACGTTTCAGGACAGTGTATTGGTCCCATCTTCAAGGATGTAGCAATTGAAAAAAGAGTGAAAACCTTCTGACAAAGCTACACCAGCTACAAAGACGCGTAAATTTTTATGTGCTTCTTATTTTATGTCCATTAACTACAGTGGGCAATGTGCATCTTCAGAACTTCCAAATGTGATCTGCCTTCCATTTTTATTTCTCATCCCCTGCCCCAACTACAATTAAGGCAGTAGTAAGTTCATTTTAATTTTCATCTTCCTATTCATTCTTTCTCCTTATCTTGGAGGTGACAGCACCCTGAATGGGTCTGAAGTTTGTATTGACAGAATAATATTTTAAAGGATGTGACTGGCCCTTGTGCCTTCCCAGTAATCTTTAAAAGGAAGTCACAGCAAAAAGCTTAGTGGAAGCCTATGTAGAGGATGGACAAAATTGCTCATACATAGTTTCTGTAGGCTGTCTTGAAATAAATATTTTTCACAGTACAGTATGCAGCACATGTTCCATTGGATCACATGTATACTGTTGCACCTGTTCCAACACGTTATCTGGAAAGGTTGATTGATTTTATAGTTACAAAGAATTACGATTTTTCTGTTAAGGAAGAATAAAAATTTATATTTGATGAAACTCTTTTATGCAGAGTTCTGGGTTTCTCTGTATCGGTGGTCTGTTTGCTTGGCAGTCATAACCAGTTTCTTGTGCAGAAATAGTCTTATGTCCACCAGCTTTGTTGCTTGACAACTGTCTGACTCGTAAAGCAAAAACTAGGAGGTACTGCAGTAGTAAATAATAAAAAGTCATAAGATTGTCTTAAATGAGTAATTTATTTACGTGCTGATTAGGTGAAGAGAAGCCTGACAAAAGGAAAAGCACTTTTGCCACCACAGAAATCTCAGTGCATGTTTTATTTGTTTTCATATAGGCCTGTTGGTAGTGACATTGCCCAGAGTCAACTTGTTTTGCCACGAGGACGTGTTTTGGGTTCATCCGATTTAGGTCTGCTGGCTACAGTAGGAGTGACTTCTGTCCGTGTGCACAGGTAAGACAATTAGCAACAGATTGTGCAAAGTAATACAGTCAATAGCTTGTAGAGGCAAAAACCTATTAATGTGTTAAGTAAAAGTGTGGGGTTCATGAAGTGTGCAGAGTATTAATTTGAAGCAACAGATTTGTCCTTACGTACCTGCTGTTGTTGAAAAAGTCAGCTTTACGTGGATGTATTATATGCAATGAGCGGCAGGGTGTCAACAGTCTTTGCAACTTAAGTCACTTAATTTGAAGTATTCTGCTGTAACATTTACTGTTTCTACAATATAAATAAAATGCATTCACGGTGTCTAATTTGGCTGTGGATTTATTTTACTGATTACAACTGGAATAGTGAGGAGGAAATGGAAGACTGAACAATATGATCTTGAGGTAAATGTTGAGCAAATGTTGTCTGTAACTTGCACTGTCATAAATGTTTTGAATTTAGTTACCCCAAGGCTGTTTTTGGCACAGAATTGGATCTGTCCATCTGTTCAGAGGGAGGGTTAGTGGAAGTAGAATGAAAACTGCAGTATCAACAGTGATATCCATTGCACTGAGAGTACTGAGCAGTTTGCTGTAGTGATAACATCTATTCAGGAGGTGTTCATTTGAATTTGCTGGATGCAGATGACATTGATGGAGGCTTTGTAGTTTTCCTCAGTCCAAAAAGTGCAGGGATGGTATCTCAAACTGGCCATAACTGTTTTCCATGAACAGCATTTCTATTTGATTATTTTCCAGTCATTCTGTTATTTGATGCTGTATTGTCTCAGGTACTGAGAGCATTATAAATAAATAAATATAAATATTTTATGTCAAAATAAAAGTCGGTTGTGTGGGTGCAAAGTGTAATATTTATTTTATCTTAAATTTTGTGGTGCAGTTAGATAGTAGAGACAGTTATTTGGTAACACATTTATATAATCTGTCAAAATGTGTGCTGAATAAAAATTAGGAAGGTTTAATGAAAGATTTTTTGTTTTCGGGAACAAAATCTTGTTTGTACATTACGTCGTAAATATGTTTTAACATCCAGAATTATTTACAGGTATTATATTTTTATTACTTTATATATTTTCTTTTATTTTTTTAATTTCTTTTGTGCATGTTGGTAGATTCCCAGTTGTGTCTGTACTTTCAACGGGGAATGAGATCCAGGAGCCTGACAGACCTTTAGAAGCAGGTCGTATTCGTGACAGCAATAAGACTACATTGCTGTCACTAATGAAGGAACAAGGCTTTTCAGCATTGGACTTAGGCATAGCTAGAGATGAGTAAGTTATTTGCAAATGTTGATTTTGTTCAAGTTATGTAAGTATTGTATATTTGCATTACATGTATAAATTTGGACACCACAAAAAATAAAGTGGTCAGTTCTAGTAATGCTGATAGACACTGGTTTAATTTACAGGATGGTCCATGTTGAACATGTTTTCCTTGTTCTTTTGTTTTCCGTTATAGATCATCATTTTGCTGAAGTTCAATTTCCACCTATCACAACCACCACCACCACCACTCCAGGCGTGTGCCATTATTACTTCATAGAGCAGTGTCATTATGAGAAGCTGGTAATAGCTCAATTTATCAAGAAATTCCCCATCTTTATGGAACTCAAAACTTTGATTCTCATGTTCACTAGATCCCACCATTGGACTCTGTCCTGAGCCAGTTGAATACAGTGCACACCCTTTATTTCGTTACGAACCTTATTAACCCTTTAAAGACGAAGCGTATCTGTTTTATATAAGGACTCAGTGCGTACCGCGCTGTAAACACTCTCCACTTCGGTTATAAAAACCAGTCTTTTAATGTTTTATAAGGCAAAAGTTGCTGTTTGTTCTGAGATCCGTACAAAACACATAAACGCAATGTGGGCACCACGTAGAATTTTTTAATGTTAAACCTGGTGGTACGTAAAGTTACCGCTAGGCCTTAAAAGGGTAATATTTGCCCTCTATTTATTCACAGCTTTCTCAAGTAGTCTTCTCATTGCTTTGTTCATAAAAATCTTACATGCATTTCTTATGTCCTCCATGCTTGCTGGATGTCCACATGTCCCAGCCCTGATTATGCTGTGTGAACTGCTTGTATTGTATATTATCAGGTGTTGAGTGATAATACTCATATTTCATTTTATCGTAGATGAGTCATTTTATTACATAATAATAGTTGAAGTGAGTAATATGTCATGCCATTCTTTTTGTCTGTTTGTCTGAAACATCCTATTTCTGTCAGTATGGAATCAGCAGGAGCCAGTAACTGATATTCCTGTCCAAATGCATATGACAATGGTTCGTTTATGCATACCATTGTGTTATTTAAATGACTGTTTGATTCAAAATAGTAAATGGGCACAGGTGGCACAGCTTATATATTTATTGTATTATTGTATTGCTGACCTGATTATGATGTCATAGGCTGAAACATGTAAATAGAAAAGTATTAAATAATAAAGTATATAAGTTGTGCTATTTGGTCAGTTTACAGTCATAATGTTATTTAAATTGTTCTCTAAAATCTTATTAGTATGATACTCCATTTGTTAGTCCACAGTCTGTGCTAATGAAACTGAAAGAAGCATTAGCTATTAGTGACATCATTGTGACAACTGGTGGTGTTTCAATGGGCGAGAAAGATTTGCTGAAAGAAATTCTTGTAGCAGATCTTGGTGCTATCATCCAATTTGCACGTGTTCAGATGAAACCAGGGTATGTTTCTTTTCTAATCATTTCTCTGTATTATGTTGATGAGTTTTGTCACTATCATCATTACATTTGTTACAGAGTAGATAATTGTAAAATATCACACTGGATTATTTTTAATGTAAATATAGTTTTCTGAGTTCTGAATTTGATTTATTGTGCCTGCATGGCACAAGGACAGCTTAACTTCACCTTCTTCCTCGGCATGTTTGCAGTTGCATGTAAACATTTCAGCTAATTTGGCTAAAAATTAATAAGCCATTAATCCTCATCCCCCAAATAAATAAAATTGCAACTGCCTTTGTGCACAATGCTGATTTGTGTTCCTTAAAAACCTTCACACTGTCTCCCTGTTGTTATTCTTTCCCACATTGTTCATGGAATGGCACTAATAACAATACACGGAAGAAATGAGCAAAATCATGGTTGACTGAACTACAGATAATTAATCAGGGCTCCCAGAATAGTGATGGGGTAAGAGTTAATGTTTTTGTGTCTGTAGTAACAATAACAGGTGGAAAGGAAGTGACATGCTTCTTTTATTGTGAGTATTGTTATTGGGCCTTTATTGTGGAGCTGTTGAACTCCCAGACCATGTGCAGGGTCAGTCACTGACTACACAAGTTTCTTATTAGTTTTAAGTAGCTTAGTGGCTTTCAGTGGGTTCTGAGGACCTCATTCCAGGCACATTTCCAAAACATTTTTATTGTTTTGTTATTCAAAAAGTTACAGGCTTTAAGTTGTTTTGTCACTGTACAAAGTATTCTGGTAGACTGTTTCTGAACTGATTTGCTAAAACCAGCTTAACATAATAGTGAAGAACTACTAGTCATTTGGCTGGTCAAGAAATTCCACCTTTTCTACCAGTAGACATAACAGACCCAGTTTTTGAAACATTGTGATAAAAAAAAAGAATACCAAGGAGTTGGACAGTGTCCAAAACTAGTTGTGCTCAAAGTATTGTTAGAATTTCGGAACACTTTGTAATAAAAAATGTTGCCATTCAGAATGTTGCCTAACCTGATACTACAAACCTGTCATGTAGGTGTCTGTTTAGTTTCATATATTCTTACATCGACGGCAGATGTTCAGTCGTAAGTGAAATGTGTCTTTCTCATGCCACTTAAGTTGATGTATTCACCCAGTCTTCTTCGTAATAAAACTGTGAAAATGTAAGATTCAGGAATTTTGATTACACAGATTACAAGTATGAGAAATGTTACTGGTAAATGATTTGAGCACTAGGTATAGTGCTTCGCAGTAAATTAAAAAAAGAAAAATTGTGGCAAGGGAGAGGAGGTGACATACATTTTGTCCATTGACCCATAAAAAAGGGAAATGTTGCTAGAAGTAGAGGGCTTATTGTGTATAGTTCCAGTGAATGTTGTATTTCTGTGTCCAGGAAACCAACTGTATTTGCAACTTGCACATTTGAAGGGAAGAAGAAGCTTGTGTTGGGTCTTCCTGGCAATCCTGTGTCAGCAGCTGTCACTAGCCATTTATATGTCCTGCCTGCAATCAGGAAGATGTCTGGTTACACTTCACCATTGGGAACCATAGTCAAGGCAACTGTAAGTATATTGAAATGTCTGAATGATCAAGTAAATATTGGTTTGATTTAAAGCAAAAGTGCTCATCACCTCAGAAGAGGGTTGAGGCCATATCTCTTGTATTCCATAAGCACCTTGCATGTCAGCTGTGTAGGAATTTCCCCTGTGTTACAGAATATTTTTGGCTGTCTAGTGCCCCATTAAGAAGATGAGATGTAGTTTTGAGGGGCATTTCTAGCTAGTACCAGTGTTCTCTTGTGAGGTGTTCCTTAGAATGAGTATATTTTGTAAAACTGTCCTGTTACTGCATATTATTTGCTTTTTGTTATGACAGTATTGTCCTGCGTAGTCCCCAAGTTACAGAAGGACTGGAATCTTATAAAATGTCATGACAGGCCACAGACATGGACAGAGCTTTCTGTTTGTGGTGTACCGCGTCCTCTCCTACTCAGTTCATACGACAATATCACTTTCATTACAGCAACCTTCTTTTCCACTTTGTGACTTTTGTCTCTTCATCCAAAATACTTTATGTGAAGGTAAATCAGAAAATAGAAAGCAATTTTGCTATACTTTTTTGGCAGAATAATTTCACAGTCGTAGACCTTAGTGTTGGATGCCACCTTGAACCTAAAGATGGCGACAGCATGTTCCTTCTGTATGTTGGTGTTCACTGATAAGACTGTGTGGTTTCATGGCCCAGAAGACAGCACTTGTATGCAGAACACCGTGATAACTCTATGTAGTCTTGTGATACTTTTCTACGTAAGTGCCATATCATTCATTTCATTTAGCTTGATAGTCAAAATGTGCAACCTTCCTCATTTCGTGAAAATGAAATGTTGTTTGTTGGTCCTTAAGTCATTTCTTACTGCTCTTCTGTGACTTGCTCATTTCAGATGTATTTGCATCAATACCAATTCTTCAGTTGCCCCACATCAATTTGCCCAATAACTTTAACAGGTACTACAGTGAATGTCTGTCCTTGTTTTTGTCTGGAGTGTACTGAAGTGTCGTTCTTCTGTATACTTTGCTAGTTTTTTTACCACAGAGGTTGGATTACATTTTCTTTGTGTGCAACAGCGTTAAGTATGTTACCTTACTATTACTGCTCAAAAGAAAATTAAAATCAACTGTGTCCAAACAAGGGGTGGTGCATTTTGTTTTTATCCACCATGTTTTTCACTACTGGTAGTATTGATTGTGAGGTAAAATAAGATCTGCATTAATGTCTTTTATTTTCAGTTTTTGTAATTCCTTCTTAAGAACTCTCATTGTTAAATATTTATGTACACACAAGTCACAGTTTATTTCATTTCTATTTTTTATAGATTGATAAAGATATAATCCTGGATCCAAGACCAGAATATCACAGAGCAGTGTTGAGTTGGCTGCCCGACAATCCAGTTCCTAAAGCAGTGAGCACAGGTATTGGCTACTACAGTTAACTAACTACGTGGAGCGTAGTACTTCTTGAGAAACTAATGGTAGCTCAGATAGAAATTTCTCTACATTTTATGGAATCTGGAGGTTTGTTACCATATTTGGAAGATCCTGTCACTGGATCTTGTTCTGAGCCATGTGACTGCAGTTTAAACCCTTGTACCCTGTTTCCTTAACCCATTAAAGCCCAAATTATTTTTGACGTGGATTTGTGTTGTTTGTATTGAACATATGTAAGAAGGGTTACAAATAACAGAATCTGAAGACATTTAATTTTTTTGACATCTTGTTTCCAAGATATTGGCCATCCTCAAAATAGGACACTGCACTCCTGCGTTAATGTCCTGAAATTATTACCTGTTACGAGTACAAGCCCTAAGACTAAGAACATAATGTGTAATACTTTTTGAACATGTCAGTAACACAAAATTTCACTTTTTATGATACAGAGTAAAGCACTGAATGCACAGGGTCGTATTATGTTTAGTGCAGAATGATCTTGGTTTTTATTTGCGTACATCATGACCACATCATTTTTGCTCCATTTGTTGTGCCGTAATGTGGCTTGTGCCATCAAATCTAATATCAGGCAGTGTTCTAATGTGACTAGCAGACAATGAATGGCCAAAGGTGATCCTAGCTGCTTTCAGCTGGTGTAGAGTTTGAGACAGGGACAGCTGCAGCATGCTTTAAGTCCAGAAGGTCCAGTACATCTGTTTCGTGTACTTGTCTGTAGATCAGCAGTGCAGTTACTGTCGCAATATCTACCATCCTTGTAAATGAAGCAGGACAGCCCATAGCTTACAACCATACATTTCTGGTTTCCCATGAATGAACTGTCTGATGCAGTTATGACCATAGGATTTGACAGTCATCCCAAAAATTCCAAATTGTTTGAAAGCAGTATTCATCATATCACTGAAAGGCCTGATTGTGAAACCATTGTCATGTTTGTTTTCACTGGCCAAATCACTGTCTTGCAATGGAATCACAGTAAATTGTTTTCTGTGTTTATGTGTAGGCATAACTGTCTGGGTGACAATGAGTGAAGCCTTGTAGACAAGCTTTCCATTTTTCTTACTGCCTGTTTTCATTTTGTTGACAGTTTAGCCTTGGTTGGGTGGGTTTTTGTCCAGTCACTTCAGTCACTAGTAGACAACATTTTGTGGAGAATTTACACTTTGTCACTTTAACAGATATTGAAGGGAATTTGTCATAATTATTCTTATTTCCATAAGTTTTTGTTGGTGCATAATGACTTTCAAGTGTTTCTGTTACATCTTGAATTTCAACTGTCCCAGTGACATGGCCTGGGACTTCTTCTTCATTCAACAAAGTATTGTGTCTGCTGGGCATACAACAATGTCAGCCTGACCCTGTTCTGCAGACACTGTTTCTCAAAAACCGCAATTTCTGTGAGCATAAGACCACTGATTTCTCCTGTGGCAGTGTGGCATAAGAACTTATGTGGTACAATTGCGAGATGATGCTCTATCATTTGGTACTCAGGATTAGTGCCACCACATGTCATATAATTATACTATTCTAAGTTATTGTACCTTGTCCCCAGTAATATTATGTGCTGTGAATGGGGCAAAACTTTTTAGTGCAGTCCTCTGTGGGTGTGGTACCACACTGAAACTGATTATAACCTTCCAAGTAGTAATGGACCTAATCTGGAAGAGTCTCCATTATCATTATAATGAATATTATTTCAGAATTTGGCTTCCAGTTGTAATACTGAAACAACAAATCACTGATACATCATTATGTATGGTGACCAGTGGCCTATTTTGAGGACACTGAAATTCACATCAGTATACCGGATCTATGATCCATTTGAAGGAAGTGTACACACACACAGTAATTCGAAATAGGGAACTATTACTTTCCCCTTCAGAAAATTCACTGCTTAAAACTGGGAAGTTATATTAAGCAATATGAATCTCTGCAAAATGCGAAAGTGTTGAGCCTTCACTAAATGCCAAAAATATTCAAATTATAGCTAACGAGGAACTGTGTATGCAATTCCTTGATGAGTGTCAAGATAGTCCACTTTGTAAAAGGCATAAGAAGAAAAGTATATAAAAGTTACCTGTTTTTCTAAAAAAAATATTTTACCTGGTGTCCTCGCAATAGGACACTGGGCTTTAATGGGTTAAGATCCAGGATGTGCCTGCCTCTTCTAAGTGGTCTCTGCGCTTCATATTTTCCAGTTGGAACTCCATGTATATGTCTCACTTCTCCGCCAGGTGCTAGATGACCCTCTCATCTTAATATCCTTAATTTGGCTATCCTCTTATTTGGTCAAGACTACAAATTATGAAGGTCTCGTTATGCATTTTTCTTCTGCTCTGTGTTACTGCCGCTTTGGTCCAAATATTCTCCTCAGTATCACATTTGCAAACACCCTCAGTCTGTGTTCATTTTCTGATTCGGCAGAAACAGTTTCACCTTCATATGGAACAACAGGTTGAGGATTTTTCTTTTCTAGTATGTTATGTTGCTTAGTTTGGTACTTGGTTATCAAAGTTTTGAGACTGCATATTGGTGCCATCTTCAAGGGTCAGGCATTGAAAATGGTACCAGTAGGCTGTCCTGAAACATTAGTAACCAGGTACAAACCTGCGGTGTGTAACAGCCCAGAAGAGCAAAGGCCTCAACAACATTGCAGTGGAAGCATGAAATCTTGCAGACGGTTATTATAGTACAGTATTTATATTTTTAGGTAGCCACTAGAAAAATTGTAATATGAGTGGTAGCAAGCATGCCTTAGGGGTGTGGTTTTGAAAGTGAAATTACAAATGAAAAGTGAATGCTGGATTGGTTATAGTATTATTGTTAGGACTTCTAATTACTGAAGGGCACATTTCTAAAAAAATTTTAAAAGGCAGTCTGTGAAAGTATTGTTTATTCCTTGCATCTCACCGAGATCTAGATATTATTGTTGCAGTCAGGAGAAGGTGAACTTTATCAGTTCTAATTCTTCTGCTTACCCTTTATCTTACTGCATCCACCATCATTATAGTTATTTTGCTGCTCTGATGTTACACAGCAGTCATTATGTTCCCTGTGACCTTATTTTCTGCAGTTCTCCTAGATTCAACTTGTTTCTAGTAATTTGCCTTACGTGCATTGGTAGATACTGAAGTAGTGGAACCCATTTTGTTGGTATAATTTGTGTGAGCAAACCTGTTTATAATAAGAACTTCAGTTTAATAAATGATATTATTATCAGTAAAATAACTACATATATATGTGGAGCCATCTGAGTTCATGTCTGTCTTGTTTCATTTCAGACACTGTGTGTATAAAGTGTATTTCACAGCATGTAGGCATTGATGCATGTGTCTTTTACCTGTAGATATGGAAATACATGCTTCTGTTTTCTTTTTTCTTCTTAGATCTGCATGATTGATTTGTATATAGATATATTTTCCTGCAGTGATTACTGTCTTTTGTGGAATCTCTTATGTCATTAGCTGACTGGTTTGATTTACAGTACTGTTTAGAATTATCAGTGTGAATTTATTTTCAGGGAATCAGATAAGTAGTCGACTGCTGAGTTTTTCATCTGCCAATTGTCTTTTGATTCTTCCTGGCCGAACTAAACATTTAGAGGTGTTGCCTGCAGGGACACAAGTGGATGCTTTGATTGTAACACGTGTGTGAGTGAAGTAAAGGGCTAGTGACTAAATGTACAATGCAGTAATGAAAACTGAGAAGATAGAATGTTATCCAGAATATCACAAAAGAAACTACATAAAAGGATAGAAAGTAAAGGAAAAGAAACTGAAAGATGGGAGAAAACCTGCTGTGATATTATGACATGAGGGAATAAGATTCAACATCCTCAAGTATGAAATAAAGCATACTTGAAAAAAGAGGAAGTAAAGAAATACAAAAGAAAACTGTATGGAAAAATTCACAATAAAACTATGAGAGGTGTGAAGATGTATCATTTTTTCATTCTCAAGAATGTTTGAAAGGAAGTCTACTAGAACGGGTGGTGAACAAAACAAAGCAACAGTGGATTGATAAAAGTGTGACAAAATCATGAAAATTATAAAAACTCAGAGATAGAACATTCTCCAGAACATTGCAAAAGAATGAATACCTTATGTTTTGTCCAAGTTTGTGCTTTATGTTGAAGAGATCTTATATGGCAGGACATTAAGAGGTCACCACAATTCTTTAGAAGAAATAAGAAAAATATGTTATCTTTAATATAGACATATTTTTGTAAATAAACTGTTAAATATATTTATGATATTATTCATTTCTTACAGACCTCCAAAGTCACAAAGAAGTGGATAGGGAATTTGGCTTGTCTTAACTTCCAAGGCATAGAAGTTGGACACAATGCCATGCAATGGTAGAGTATTTGTATAGTCTCCCAGACTGTTTACATGTCCAGAAATTAGCATCTGTAGAACAGTGTCTATAGAAGGAAAGAAAGTGTAAGTGAACCCTGCAGCAGAGAGTAAAATATTTCGACATAAATACAGCTCACTTGAAGAGCATGAAACTTTGTCACCAGTGAGACATTTAGGAAATTGACTTTGTATCATCTGTTAATCCAAATTTTTAACTTGTAAAGTGCAGTGGATTTTGCACATTCAAATGCTGATTCATGCAAAGTGTGATCAGTTTGTTTCAGCCATGCAACAGATATTCTGTCAGCAAACTAATATATTTTTCCAGGTCAGGAAAAGAAGCTACTGCTTTTACACATCACTAACAGAACTTACATAGTACTTTACAGTAGAGTAGAGAGCATTCAGAGGCATTCATGTAATCTCTTCTGATGGGGGAAATTATTTGCAGAGTGAGTTACTTGGTAAAAACATACAGTTCTATAATAGGTAAATAAAGCTACACAACTGACTTTATTTAAAACTGGGTGTCAACTCTGTGTGTGTGTGTGTGTGTGTGTGTGTGTGTGTGTGTGTGTGTAGAGAGAGAGCGAGATAAATTATTTGTTTGCACAGGTTAGTATCTAGGGAGGTAGTGAGACAACTTCATTAGAGACTGTAGGTTCTCATATGGCATGGTTTTTTTATACCAGTAATTTGCTTTCAGTTTGCATTGTAGATGCTTATGATGGCTTTTATGCTTGCTGTGGGTCTGAATGACTTTCTTTGTACCATCATCGTATTGTAGATGCCAGTTATGGTGAACGTTCCATCGTTGGAGGGTTCTCTGTTAGAGGAATTCAGTTGTGGGTTCTCAGATTTGTGGGGTTTGGTCTGCCCTTATATGTCTGGTGTGAACCACAATAGCGTAGACAGTATAGTTGCTAGCTACAGGCAGGAAGATCTGGGGTTCAAATGTTTGTTGGGTGGAGCTATGTCTCTGCTCCCCCTCTGCCGTCACGGCATGTGTTGGGTTTTTTAATTCTTCTGTGTGTCTGGTTGTCTGTGACATTAAGTCAGACTGTAATATTTGGCTGTTTGTGATAGGTTAATATCTGATATAAATTTAGTCTCATCTGTTACTTTGTTTTATTTATCCAGTTAATTAATGAAAAGTCAACAGGAAGTCCTATTCAGAAACTGTAGAAAAATAAAAATAATGATATTGCCAGAAGATCTGATTATGGGACAAATGATCAAAAATGGGAGTTTCATGATATGCTTGAATGACATCGAAGTTGAAACCTGTACAAAGTGAGATCCATCCAAACCAGTTTAGTATAGTTGGTGATGTTGCATTTATACCTCTGAAATTTGTTCTCTCTCCAATAACAGAAATTGTTCATAGACTTGTTAATTAATAGCTGACTTTGTCGTCATTATTTCCACTATTTGCCGTGCTGAAACCTTACATAGACAGTGTAAAATAAAATGTTTCAATTGTCTCAGATGTCTTCTTCCAATTTTCATTTTCTTTTGGTTGACATTTTCAAATTAATTTATGTATCTTTAAATATATACTTCAAGGGCATAAAGTATTTCTGCTACAGATAGTATGTCTTAGTAGAAAGTGTGAATCAGTGCTAAACGCAAGATTACTGAAAATCCTTAATATTTTATGTCAATTTTAGCATCATCACAGTGAACTCATGTGGTGTGATTAATGAGGACAACAGTGTGTCTTGTCTGCTGCTAAGCTGTAATTGGCATAAAGTTGCCATGAATGGGAAAACTTGCCCTTCCTTCTTCCTAGCCTCCTTGTACTTAAAGACTGTAAGTCTCGGATTTGACATGTGGCAGAGACCAGGAAACTGAATTTAGGGAGTAATAAATGGAAAGCAGTTTGTGTGATCCAGTACATGTTCTCATATTACCTGCTGTACAGAAAAAATGCAGCCAACTTTTGGGTTAGACAAATATGCCCACCAGATAACTGGGATGAGTATCATATCAAGTGATGGATGATGTGTGCACAGAGGATACTGATTTCTAGTTTGGCTTCATTTGTGGTTACCCAGAAATAAGTAAATGTGACAGTGAATAAATAAAATGCTTGTAGAAACTGAAATGGCCTTGAACAGTTGTAAACATGTTGCATAAATCCTGTGGATTTTGAGTACTCTGTGACATGTTAATCTTCTAAGGTGAGGGAATGTTAGTCACTCAGTCCTGGAGTTGCTTAGTTGTTGATTCGCAGTTGTATTCCATATGTGAGGCTCATCATCATCACCCAAATCCTGTGGATGTGACTGGGAACAAACTTCCCAGGCATTCAACTGCATTTGCTAAGAAACATATCACGGAGAACATTACTGCTTTTGTCACTGAGTGAGCGAAATTTGTTCTAATAGTGAGTGTCCGAATTGTGTACATTTAGTATTAAAATTGGTTAGAATATTGTATGGTGAACGTATGTTTTCAGCATGGACAGTATGAAGGAGCATGGGTGTGTGGTGGGATGTGATTTTCAGTGCAGCCAATAATGACACAAAGTAACTACACTTTTTCGGCGAATGATATTAATTATGAATATTACATACGTAGCATTACTCTCCATTACCCTTTCTAATGAATGTGTCTACAAATATATTACCGTAAATTCTATGGAGGTGAAGGGTAAAATGCGGTTTTTGGTAATTAGCATGGGGTAATATTGTTTGGTGTATTGACATTACTGAGGAAATTACGAAAATAAGTGTGGAAATAATTGTGTGTGTCAAACGGCGAAAATTAGTGCTTTGCTTAGTGTAAATGGCATATACGATATAAGTTCGGTGCAGAGGTTAAAACGTAATATATTTTCGTAAGAAGTTGCTTATTTCATTGGCGCTTATTAGGTTACAGTTTAAAATATCACAGTTTTTAACATTGTGCGGATGTAAGTTGGGCTTTCGTTAGTGTAGATATATGCATAATAAATTCGGTGCAGAGGCAAAAAAGTAACAATTTACCGTATAAATGCTTTATTTTGTTTACGTTGATCAGGTTAGTACAAATTAAAATAGCACGTATTCTGACCTTGCGTTGAGGTTAGTAAATCTACGTTCTTTTGAAGGAAAAAAAGGTGTAATAAAGTTAATAAAGTGAAGTTTTGACTCTTGTTGGTAGTGGTGGTTGTTCAAGAACACAGAACATAAGGTCTGCCACAGGAAGTGGTCATCTAGTGGGCTGGTTTTGCGGTAAGTTTTGATATCTGTACCTTTGTAACAAATAATTATGATTGTGAAACATATTCACCAGCCATCACAAGTTTTATGCCATCTGTGTAGGTTTTATCTGTGCCGGAATTATTTTTTTCTTTATAGTTTCCAGTGTATTATTTAAAGAATTAAGTGTGCTCTGTGGCAGAAGTTGATAGCTTTGTTTCGGCGATTTAGAGAGTAAAGCTTTTTCAAGCATTCTCATTGCTTGTGGAGGTAAGACTGATGGATTGTAGTCCATGTATTTGTTTGCTGGATTTTGAATCACCAAAGTAGTATGACCTTCGGGTCTCTCAGGCACACTGAAATAGAAATGAAAGGAATTGTTACTACGTTTATAGCCATACCATTCTGCAGTGTTTTAGTCACACTAATGTGTAATATGCAGGGTGTGAGGATTGCCATCATGGATGGTAACACAGAAGGTTTGGGTTTAGGTTAAATTGTGTTGGTCAACATATGCTAGCTTTTGCAGTTAAATGTGTCAGTGTAAAATTACAACTCATTCATCAGTTTATTCCTCACAGCTGCTAAATGATATTAAATTTTAAAGTTAGTGACATTAAGCAGAAATGCATAAAGTGGATCAAATTTATGCATTTAGTAGAGTGAGATGTCCTTATTTCCAGCAGTTTCTGAAAGAATTACAGTGTATGATTTCCACTGTTTTTTTGTAATTTTTATTTCAAAATGCATTTATCCTTCACAGAAATTCGCAAGATTGTGACAGAAGTATGTGTAGTTCATAGTCATAATTTGTTCTGTGTTTCATATGAAACAGATAAGGTATTCTGATCCACAAAGCAACTTTGGTTTTTCATACATTGTAGATGCGTACACAAATGTATTTTTTGCAGTTTGCATTATTTTGCATGACAGTAGTAGAACAAAAAGAAATAGATAAGTGGATAGAGCAGTAAGGGAAATATGTTTGAGGGTTATTGAGTAAAATGAATTCTTCCAGGTATTTTGTGCTAGATACCAATATTTCACTTTACATTTGCAAAGCAATGGTGATAGGTTAGTGTAGTGCCCTAGATTAAAGACTTAGATACAAAGGAAAAAAATACTTTGCTGTGATTATTATCTTTCATAAAACAATTCATTAATGTTGATTTTGAATAGGTAAATCTATTCTTCACTTAGCATTCGTTTACATTTGTCTGGCATGAAGGTAAGCCCAATTCTTACTGTCTAGAAAATTTTTGGCTGTTGCAAGTTTCGTGAGAATGAAGAGGATGGCGGTTTTGACTGAAACTGATAATTAATAGTGAGGCAAAGAATTACATTTTGCTGCAACAAAGTTAATAGTTTTCAAAATATCAAATAATATTCTCTGTGAATGTAACATCTTTATGGTAATATATTTTTTGCCACTGAATTGCAAAATGTGGCTTCTACTGAGCATGTAATGTGTGCATATCATCTTGGTCCACAGGTAAAGAGTTGTGTATTTTGTCGTCATTTATTGTTTTAGACTTCTCAGTTCTCTACATTCATGCACATGCACAGAACTTGCAATTTATGTCACACATGTACATCTTCAGTTAAACTAGAGACCTCTCATTATGTGCCTGCCTTTGTTAATTTAAATTTATGGGGTGATCCATTGCTTATGGATAAAAGTAAGGATGTTAAATTTTTTTACTTAATTTTTGGTGCATAACATACAAAGTTATGAGATTTATCCTTCAGTGTGAGCCCCTTTGCAACGTGACAAAGTTCGTAGTGGGAGGCTGTTGCTTCATTTTTGACATACAGCCCCTCTAATGTGATTTGCTTGAAAGACATGGTAATTTCGTCTTGAGGCCATCAGGTTCTGTTATGTATTGACCCTACACATTTTGTTCTTTGTGGATCCTGATACAAAGAAATTTGTCAGTATTAATTCTGGTAAATTTGGAGGCCAATAAGTGCATTGACTGTGACACCACCAGTTGTCACTGACACTTTTCATTTACATGCAGAAGCAAAGGCAGTTAGATGATCAAATAGATGTTGTAATGTGTAAATTGCTGACTTTATTCCTTACAGGTCCCTATATATTCCTGTGCACAAACAGTATTCCATATGCTCGTTCTTGATTATTTTAAATTTTTTTTTTATCTGAGGCTGTCAACATTTGATATTGATTGCCTTCATTCCTCAGAAAGTTCATTGCATGAAATGAATACCTTGTTCTTTCCAGTATTTCTTGTGTGTCTTAGTCTTACTGTGATTATTGGGTTTTTCTGAAACATATACACATTTTGTGTGCAAGGTTTTATTTACTGGTATTTATTTAGTTATTTATTTTTGATATTTGATTCTAAGGGAACAACAGATTTGGATTCCTTGCGTTTTCAGACTAGTTGTCTTTAATTTCCAATATTTATTGTAGCTGTACTAATATATTGTGAAGTTTGAAGTTGTCACGGTATCAAATGTAAAGATATTGTTCATGTGGAATGTGGATGGATGAATAGAGTTAAAGCAGGTTCCTTCAGAACAGTGGTACCTGCGCTGAATAACAATTTAGAACATCTACTGTTGAATTATTCCCTATTTTGAATAGGCTGTGATCGCTGTATTTGGGTTTGTTCATTATTTTGTTTATTGGGCTGAAGTTGCCCCATGAAGTTTGTTAATTACTTGTTACAGGGGCGTACCCAAGGGGGGGGGCTGCAGGGGGCTGCTGCAGCGCCCCCAAACCTCCCCAAAACTGAAATTTAAAAAACACAGATTTTGTAGATATGACATCAAAAATTTTACAGGATTTTCCCTTCAGCCGAAATCAGCCACTTAAGTCGGCTGCTGACTAGTACATTAGAATTTTTAAAAATGAGTTAATAGAATTAAAGAAAACAGGGACGACACTGTAATTGAGACATGGAACATGTAGTTGTGTTCTCATGTATATAACAGTTGCAAACAGTGCTGTGTTCCACTTACAACATGATTTTTGTAACATCATTTGGAAATGAAACATAAATTATAGCCTCCGCGTCAGGCCCCCCCCCCCCAAAAAAAATTCTGGGTTCGCACCTGCTTTTTAATGTAACATGTGTATTACTTACTCAATTCTTGCTGCTGCAAATACTTTTTCTAATGCTACTCCGTTTGGCTGTAGAGTTATAACATGAATGCCTTGTGGTGCCATCTCATGACACAAAGCCATACTTGCTCCTTCAACTGCATACCGTACTGCTGTGTAGGCAACCAATCCACTTCCTGGATTGTTTGAGTCAGTGTTTGCCCCCATGTTGATAAGCCGACCTATATAAAGAGACACATTCTCACAGTTTCTGGAATATATTCCGGCTGTAACTGAAGACTGACAGACGGGGCAATTAGCGTTGACTGTAAAATGGAATTGAATCACATTGACATGCTTAGTGGAAAACTGTGCAACTTAGTTTGCGGTATTCTAGTCAGTGATACTGTGTAGTTTTGTATGTGATTATGTTCACAAATTGTTTCACCTCAAATGTCGAATTGAGGGTGGAGGCAGCAGGTTCGCCAGAAACCGCCTACAGACTATACAGCACCATTACACAGAAGACCACCATAGATGCCTCAGATCTTGTACATGCACACTTGATGTTTTTGTGATGAAGTTGGAATACACAAACCCCAGTGTTGTGTATAGTTATTTATTTTGTTTGTGAAGTCTTGTTCGGAAGAAGAGACACTACATCTGTTGTGCATATTATAGGCCTGTAAGTGTCTGAACAACTGCTGAGGTACTGAAGTGAAATGTAGGAATTTGTCGCGCTTTTGAAATTTTACCCTTGCGAATTTATGCTATTGAAAATACGTTTGATATCTATGTAGTTGGTTCCTGTTTTTGAATATACACATCGGAAATGAGTAACTACATTTTTTACATACTGAAAAATTTACTGTTAACTAACAGGTAATCAAGATTAATCACATTCAATTTAACTTGTACTGTTATCATCATTTTCGCTAATGATGACGCTTGTAATGCGTAAAATAAATTCTCCGTAGAACAACACCAAAGTGTACTTAAAGATGTGAAAATTATGTACACGTTCATATGCAGTGTGAAAATAAGAGAAAATTTAACTTTTTTTAAACTTCACGCTTCTTTCTCTTGGTATTAGCTTTCACAGTGGAATGTGTTCAAGTCACTGACATATAAATTAATTCTTTAAAGACGAAATGTGTCTGTTTCATGTAAGGCCTCATTGCGTGCCACGTAGTAAACACTCTCTACCTCGGTTTTAAAAACCGGTCTCTTAATGTCTGTTCTGAGATGCATACAAAACACACAAATGCAATGTGAGCACCGTGCAGAATTTTTGAATGTTAAACCTGGTGGTACGTGAAGTTACCGCTAGGCTCTAAAAGGTTAACGACACATAATCATTCTATCTGGCATTAAAGATATTGGTGGTTTAAATTTAAGCTTATGTAATATACTTGTAGGCCTATTTGATCGTTATCTTAAATCTGCTCCTTACTGTTATATAACATTTTTATTTAATACAATGCTACTAACAAGGAATAAACTGAAGTAACATATAGAATGTTACGGTCAGTTGAATATAATAGTTGTTGTTAAACGAGTGTGTCATGTGTCATAAAGCGGGTGACAGGATCAGTGACCTCTTCTCCGTCTTTAGAACCGGGCTGAATGACTATGAATAAATTCTGAAGCCTGTGTGTGAATTAGGTGTGTCATTCATACTTAACTTACCACGTATAGACTTACCTCTCTTATGCTTGAGAAGAGGCAGGAATGTTCGTGCAGTTCTCAGTGTTCCCACCACGTTGTATTTGAGCATTGCATCCCAGTGCGAATTCTCTTGATTTTCGAGTCGTCCTTTGCAGCACAGGCCTGCTGTATTCAGCACAGCCCACAGACCTGAGGATGTGCGAAAGTTAACAGTTTGGTAAAATCTGTCTCCATTGAAGTTGTCTTCCTGCACGCTATGAAGACGTGGGGGAATGAAGGTATGGCTCCACACACATTCTTAACTTTGGTACTCGATGGAGGTGATTTGTCAACTTTATGCCCCGGACGCTTTACCCCCGGTTTAGGAGCCCCCGCTACCTATTGAATAGGAGGTTGGGTGGGCCCCAGAACTGGTCTGGACAGTTTGACGAAAAAAAAAATTGTTGCCCCCGCCGGAAGTCGAACCACGATTGCTGTCGGTCTTCCAGCATGTAGCCTGGTCACTATACCGACAGTGCTGTTTCGGCTTGCTTGCAAGTTGTACATGTAAATAGTAATTACTACTACTGCTACTACTACTACTATTACTACTATTCTGTATTTATTTTCACGTCTGCAACTGCAGGCTGTTTTGTCCAGGAGCGTGGGACAAACTTATCACATAATAATAGCTGTGCGGAAAGTGCTTATATTTGAAATTACATGTAGCGCTGTGTTAATAGCTTCTTTTAAAAAATGTGCCGCTTCCAGAATTGCCGCCTTCCAATTCTACGCTGGGGTGTTTAACACGGATGTCTTCCGAATATTTCTGAAATGATCTTCTTAGGCTTTTGTAGTCGGTGTAGCGATTATCTACGGGCTGGACGGTCCGGGGTTCGAATCCCGGAAGGAGAAAGAGATTTTCTCTTCTCCAAGACCGTTCACACCGAGTCTGGGGCCCACCCATCCTCCTATTCAGTGGGTACCATGGTCCTTCCCTGAGGTAAAGCAGCCGGAGCGTGAGGTTGACCACTCACAGCTATCAAGTGCCAAGGTTAAGAATGAGTGGAGATATGTGTCTACTCCCCGTCATGCCTTCATGCCGTGGACAGGTACTAAAGGTAAAGGGATCCCTATACAGGCCTAAGGCCCAAGGGGGAGTAGAGGTGTAGCTCTACCCCTTCATTAGCTTCGGCGCTAGAAGGGGATGGGGTGGCTAGCTCCACGCCCCGGCCGCTTTACCTCCGGGAAAGACCTGGTACCCATTGTACAGGAGGCTGGGTGGGCCCCGGGGCCGGTCTGGACGGGTGCGGAAAATCTCGTCTCTACCGGGATTCGATCCCCGGGCCGTCCAACCCGTAGCGAGTCGTTATACCGACTACGCTATCCCGGCCCACGGACAGGTACTGCTTTACCTTTTGTACCTCATGGTAGGCTTCCAGTTACAACTATGATTAGCGCGTTACCTTTGTTTCATATTGAACATTTGCTGTATTTCATTCAGTAGGTCCTTGCGTTCCAGTATCTTTATTATTTATTCAGCACATTTTTATCAGGTTGTATAGAAATTCCGATCAGCAAACGTACTGTTTGTCTATGCGAGTTTTGGGGTTTACGCAACGGTGTAGCTGGGGATTCATTTCTGGGAAATGACGCTCCAAGTGTCGATAGGTCCCTCTAGAACCCTTGAATATGAGTGCACCACGTTGCCTCGAAACACCGGTGCCGATTGCTCATATACTGACGTTCCTTTTCTCTCGTGAAGTATGGTGTCAAGTTTGTTGCTTGTTTTGTTTGTTTTACGACTATTGATTGTGTGAGACTGTTCGGTAGGTTCGATGGCAGGATGCTGAGTGAATGATGAATTGGAAAAGATTTGGAAAGAATATGGCTTGGCTTGATCGAAGTAATATCTCAGCAGCTGACTGGAGGGAATGAGAAAACCCACGAAAAACCTCGCGTACTCTGTGTACCGGTAAAGATTCGAATGGGGCACGTCTCGAATGTCGGTGTAGGGCGTTACCATTACGCTGGTCTGGTCGGTTTGTTGCGTGTTTTATAGCTTCTTGGCTCAGAGTTGTAGGGACTGGAGTAGACCTGTCGTCACCATCAAAATCTTCAAACTTATTATTACAGACGCTCCCTAACTTACGCAATTTCACACTTACGCCAAGTTTTGAAGAAGCAGGAAAAAATTTAAATAACATTTTAGAAGCGCGCGGAATTATTCCTTGCGGGAACGCAAGCCTAGTCGGACGAAGGTGATGGAAGAGTACGGCTGGGCGATGACACAGACAGCATGTAGGTCATGCTGTTATCAGGTTCCAGTGTGTTGGGGTTTAGGTTTCAACTGGGCTTTCGTTAAACTGGACTTGAGGCCGACCGTACAGAACGCAACTGCTGCGTAAGTACAGGAGTGTCTGCACGATCATCATCATCATCATCATCATCATCATCATCATCATCATCATGTTTTCTTGAACTCTGAAAGAAGAGACCGTTTGGAATGCCCCGGGTCTGGGGCCCACCAGGCCTGCTAGCTATGGATACAGGGTGTTTATTTCCGAGGGATAAAGTGGTCAGGCATGAAACTAGTTCTGGCTAGTGCCTAAATTATGAATTCATGGAACAATTCATCCGCTCTTTAATTCCTTTTAGTATGTTGGCACTTTTGCTCGTAAGACTATATTTTATGGCTGTGCTAGAATGAGGTGGAGTCCGACGGAAGGTCAAATTTCATTTCAGCTGCCTGAGTAGAGTACATACTCTCAAGTTATAGAGAAGCACGTACACAATTACCTGTTTTACAAGCCATCTTGTTTTTAGATTAAGAAGAAGGCGTAGAAGGTTAGTGTTATTACGAATTACCCGCGTTGCATGTTATAAGAGAGAAAATTATGCTAACATAAAAAACTAAACAGACTTCTGCAATTTCGTAGAACCAGCAGGGAAGCCACAGGACGGATGAATAGACGTGGTGATTACAGATGCGAGAAAAATGCTAGGCACTGCAGGATGGCAAAGATTAGCATTAGGCCGGAAAATAGGGGCAAGAAAAAGTTATGAGGCCAGTGCTCGAATTGGGGGTGTCATGCTATAGTAGAAGCAGTGTGCGTAGGGCGTGAAGTTGCTCGAAGTTGCAGAAGATGTTTAGCACGTTTCTAAGTGCGCGGAGTATGGCTGTGGTATGGCTGCGTGTATTTGCAACTTGTTGCATGTGTGTAAATATTGTAAGCTAAAGGGTTCGCGGTGCTGTAGTTAACATTGCCTGTTCGCGATGTTGTCTTTGGAATACTTCGGTTCAATAGCGGTGGTAAAAAACTGAAGTGCATGTATTTTGCCAGCAAATTTTTTTGTGGCTATTTTTCACACCGGTAATCCTCTTACACATTTATTTTTATGATAAAAATCTGTTATTGCGGGTGCATGTCTATTTGAAAATCCTGACATCATCTGTTGGAAGTAACTCTGTACAGCGTATAGTGTAGCTAGGTTTAGTCAAATTTTGCAGAGGCTATGCAAGCTATTAATCATGCACGGCAGGTCGGATTTTTAGGTCACGTGCGTGCATAGGCTGTGAAGCTATTCGCGTTGAATAGAGAGACTTTTTTTCTTTCATTGCGACTTCCGCATGCGTCATTAGAATTAGCCGTGACAGCAGTTTATTGCCGCCACAGATGTACTTTAACGCCACGGAGAAGAGCCGTTATTGAGAATTTAATAGTCGCGCGGCTAGTCAAGAAATTCCCCGCATTTTATGGAACCCGAAATTTTGTTAGCATATTTGCAAGAGCCTGGCGTTGGTCCCTGGCTAGAGCTCAATTAATTCAGTTTACACTATTTCAAAATATCGCTTTAAGATCAATCTTAATATTATCGTTCCATCTACGCCTAGGTCATCTGAGTGGCCTTTTTCCTTCAGGTTTGCCTACCAAAACCCTGTGTGCATTTGTGTGCTCTCCCATCCTATGCCGCGCCCATGCCATCCGTGTTTGATCATACTGATGCATGTGTATACTAGTGATATACAAATAAAGAATTCCGCGCAGGCGGGAAGTCTGCTCGTGTTCACACATAATCGTTCTACTAAATTTTCAGCAAAATTCTTTAGCTGAGAATCCACTTAAAGCCTGGAGAGACTATGAAGAATATTAGTGATGGAAGTCATTTCGGTTCTTAACAGTGACTGACATTATTGCAGTGCGTCTCGCACCTCGCAGTGCCATTTTTCAGGTATTTTTCTAAATATCCGCCAAATCGAAAACTGTTGCACATAAATGCTGTAGATTGTTAGCTCTAGGCTGTATTTTAGATTTTACGATGAACCACCTTTTTTGACAAAAAATGGTTTGTATTAGATTTGTGCTTCATGTAAAACAAAGGATGAAGGCCCGTAATAGGTTTGATGAGAGAACCTGAAGCAACAACATAGGCACAGATGACCGGATTTGTCGCAGGAGAGGGTGTAGTATCGGGCTCTTGTGAACGCGGCACTGAACATTTGGATTGCGTATAAGCCAGGAATCTCATCGCGGAGATCTGGTTTCGATTCCAGGACCTTGCGTATGAAACTTTCGGTGGACAATGTGGCACTTCCTCCGAAATCATCGGTTGTGCCCTGTCAGTGTCATTCCACCAGTTCTTTCCACATTCCACATTTCTCTCCCCTGCCACAGACGCTATATAATAGTAGAGTCTAATTGACAGCGTCGCTAAATAAATCAATAACAAGATAGGGAATTTACGTATAACGTAACGTTGTGGCGCGTTCGCGTAACCAGTGTTGCAATGGGAACGCAATAATGCGTTCTGCGTGTATTGTTGAGGTGCATGTCACTTTCAACGATATAACGATCTTGAGTGTTGCACGGAAATGCTTTTATGGCGAATTTGTATCGCCCACAACAATAGAACCTGCTTAGGCTTACATGTAAAGTCTTCTATCTTTTTGTCCTATTTTAACCAAATTTGGGGTTTTTGACAGGTTTTCATAAAAGTCCCCAATACAGTACCAAATTTTAGCGTCCAATGGGAGCCGCACTGATACATGGGGACGGGCAGACGGACAGGCAGACATGACGACGCTAATATTCGCTTTTCGCGATTATGAGAACACGCCTGAAATGGTTGGGGTTTTTCTGAGTATCTGAGTCACTGTCAGCTTTTCAATAAGGGAACTCCTGCATGCAGTTAGTTGGTTGGTCAGTCAGTCAATCAGTCACTCAGTCAGTTGCCTATGTCTAAAAAATCCCAATCCTCCGTCAACTGAAGCGAAATTTCATTGTCCATCAGTGTTAGGGCGTACATGTAATTATAGTCAGCAAATGAACGAATCGTGCCAGTTTAGTTGTTGTGGCTTCCGGGAGGCCTGGCGGGAAGATATTCTATGCTTCCGACCTGTGAAGTGACTGTATCGTAGAGTGCGTTCATTGTACTAAATGAACGCGTTATGGAGAGGTTACGTCCTGCTGCCTACATGTATATCTCGGATCGAACTGAACGGATTTTGATTAAATTTAGTATTGGACGTTCTCACTGAGAACTAACGTAGGCGGACGTCATTAGTTGAGGGTTTATTCATTCAGAGCGTGAAATACTGTAGTGTTGTTTTGTTCGGTAACAGTTCAACATAACGAGCTGCAATTAAGAGACGCTTTACTTCGATACAGTATCGTGTGAAGAATTTGAAACTTATCAGGGTGTAACTGTTTCGAGCACGCAGACGTGTGCTGTATTTCCGAGTGCTTCAAGAATATGGCACAGAAAATTTCACGAGAAGCGCGTGCAGTTTTTTTGTATTTTAATTACAGGATGAAAGTCTTTTTGTTCCACGTAGAAAACGTAACAGACTCTCCGCTATACGGTCATTTATGATGTGTTGCCTAATGGGGGGTGTTACCTTGGAAAACAAAGGCGTGCATTGACAAATGTTTTAGCGATAAGGTCTTAACATGTTTGTGAGGCAAACCTGTGTTAGGGCTTACGCAAACGTGCGTATTACAGAGTATACCTTTTAGCCTACTTTCCTGCCTAAAAGGAAAAATGTTTTGAGATCACCATGCTCTGTGTGTGTGTGTGTGTGTGTTCCCACTTCAACGTTTGAACCAGATGACCGATTTTGATGACATCTGTTATGCACATTAGGCCATTGGAAGACACCCCAACGCCTTTTTATTTTCCTGTGAGTAGTGATAGCAACATGGCTGACGCGCATGCTAATGAGTCGGAAGCAGCACTAGCGCAACTTAAGTTCTGTTAGGCCCTAAAATAATTTGTGGTAAATGCTTTCGAAAAGCATGAACATTATATTGAGGTCGCATTTTTGTAGAACGTAGAATAACAAGACGGGGCGTGTTTGTGGCAATAAGTATTGAAGTACTGTAGCTAGGCATGCGGAATTGGAGATAGTCATAAACGTGCCGGTACCTTTTTAAAGTGAACAATTACAAACATGGCGATGATGGGAAATTTTGAGGTAACCTCCGACACATTTGAATATAGCCCTACTTAGGTAATAAATGGTTCAGAAAAATGGACTGATAAGCGAGAGTAATAACAGTAATGAATCTGTAGAACGGTAAAATTTATGAAATGGGAAAGTCTAGTCGGAATTCCGTGTCCTGTTTTTTCCTGTTGCTGTCAGTATCTTGGACTGCAGCCAGGAATGACAAGGTCGTTGAATTGTGAATTTTAAAGGATTTGGAAGGAAGCGACCGTACTCTCTCAGTGTGTGTTTTATATTATATAAACAGTGCATCTTGTCATAAAATTATTATTAGCACCAGCAAATACACAATACTGGGCACATATACAGTGGGCATTAAAAACTTCAGAAACCCCAACGTATATTTCGACAAGTTATTGTCATCATCAGAGGGTTTCAATCAAAAGTGTACAAGGTCCTCACAACCATCCACATGCAACCTGAAACCTCCTGATGATGACAATAACTTGTCGAAGCATATGTAGGGGTTTTTGAAGTTTTTAATACACGCTCTATGTGTCTGTGTTCACTATTGTGCATTTGTTGGTGATAATAAGTTTCTTTCAATATGTGCGTGAAAGAGCACGTAAAACCATGAAGACATCAGGACAGGCGGTGTACTGGGCAAGTTTCGGCTCATTTTGTTGCTGCGTATCAGATTAATGTTTCAGTCAATTTTTACATGAGGACTTGAAATTTCTTGTTATAAGAAAGAGAATTTCTGGATGCAGTATTTTGGCCTTCCTCCAGAATTGAAGTATATCCACAAGTAGGTGTAAGCTGTGTAGGTTATTTACATAGGTTCAGTACCGGTATTTGGCATATTTACAGTTGAGCTGCAAACTTGCTCGTGTTTGCTAGAGCTGCTCTATCGCCTGCAGCAAGATTCTCATCACACACACACATCTGTAATGTCAGAGGTTAGGGTCGTTGCGTTTGGACTGACAGGGAGGAATATTGTTGTCTGAGGGAGGTGTCATGGTACAGGTATTGTTTTGTTTTCGTCTGTATTGAGAGACAGTTGACGCCTGTTGTAAATGCAGATGTGTACTTTGCATAATGAACGTGTTTTTTCCCTCCCAGACCGGATATTGCATATTAAAGCGTATTATTTGAACGGAGCGTCGTACTTCAGACATTTTCTGTATGCGCGGTGTTAAACGAGTGGGATAAAGTTCTCCGTGTTAAATTTAGGAAACAGGGAAAACAAAATTGTGTTAAATACTCCGGAAGTTATGCCCCTTGCTATTCCAACTCCTGACGTGTGACTGGAGAACCAGCTGGTAAGGTGGTGATGTTAATGCAGGTAGATTTATGTGCATTGAAATGGCAACTGTGGGTGTATGAATGCGTACACAATGTTAAAAAAAGATAAAAGGTAAAGCAATCCCTGTACAGGCCCTGAGGGTTCCAGGAGGTTGAGGCTCCCAGATTTGAAGACAGTCGGCACATACAGGTGGTAAGGTTGTCAGCCCTACGCACCGGCCGCCTTACCCCCCCCCCCCCCCGCACCAGAAAATATTCCTGTTACTCATTTCTGTTAGAGGCTGAGTCGACCCCAGGGCCATAATGCGGCTGGAAGGATTATGTCAATGAAAAATTCCGTTGACACAATCCGCCTTGTAGCTAGGTGCCTCAACCAACTGCGCCAGTGCACTCCTTCACAATGAATGTAACACTAAAAATGTAATGCTTATGATGCATGCTTGCTGTCAGTCTTCCCATCTCCTGTCTAGGAATATGAAGATTAAAACATATAAATCTATCAACCTTTTGTTTTGTGTGGGTGTGGGAGGTGGTTTAAAAGATGAACAGTGCGAAGGTGTTTGAGAAAGAAGTGGTGAGGCAAATACTTTTACTTAAGGGAGAGGAAGTTTCAGAAGGATGGAGAAAGGTATGTAGGATGAGGTGAGCTGGGATAGTGTAAGCAGTATAGAGACTGGGCTACGGACTGAACGGGCAGAAGAGTTTTCTGTCCTTAAAACGTCCAGACCGGCTTTGGGGCCCACCCACACTACTATTCAGTGGCTACTGCGGACGCCCTCCACGGTAGTAAAGGGGCCCGAAGCGTGAAGCTGACCACTCACCTCAATCTAGTGCCGAGGTTAAGAATGAATGGAGGTATACCTCTTCTCCCCACGTGCCTTCATGGCCTGCAGAAAGGAAAACTATACCTTTTCAGGCGCGTTCGCATAATTGCGAAACGCGACTAATGGCTTCGTCATGTCTGTCTGTCTGTCTGTCTGTCTGTCTGTCTGTCTGTCTGTCTGTCTGTCTGTCCTTCCGTCCGCACGGAGCAACTCGGCTCCCACTAGACGCGTTTTTATTAAATTGGATATTTGAGTATTTTTCGAAAATCTGTTGAGAAAATTCATGTTTTATTAAAATCTGACTAGAATGTCATGCACTTTACACGAAGACCTGTGTACATTTATGATTAGATGTCGCTCAGTTCTTTTTAGAGTGAGGAATGTTTTAGGTAAAAGTTGTAGAGAAAATCATGAACGAACATGTAACACAGGCAGTCAGTAAGCGCTTTATACTTAAATAAAATTCTACCAATCTGATGATGATGATGATTATGAAGATGATGGGGATGATGATGATGATGATGGCGGCGGCGGCGGCGACGACGAAGAAGAAGAGGACAAGTGAGGCGACTGACAAGCAACGTATAATAGAGGCGGACGAGATCAAACTCTGGGCTTGATTAATGTGAAGGGTTCATTTTTCCGTCGAAGGCACGCAGTTTTATTTTAGTAACATTTTTTGTTTCATACCCAAAATGTTTCGATGCACGATTGAAACATCTTCAGGGGGTGCTCACTCATAGGTGCTTTTCAAATTTTGTGGGTTTAAGTATATTAGTGTTACCTGAGAGTATGTAGTCCTGATGACTATTTCATGGTGATTCGAAACATGTAGGATAATAAATAAATATGTTATAAAAAATAAATTCTGTGTTTTCGATGAAAAAATTAACCCATTAATTGGTACAAACAATCCATAAATATGAACTCTGTTATGAAACAATGCACTAAACGTCTGATGTGCAAAGGAAGAGTGGCTGTCGGTATACTTCGTACGAACACTTCGTGTAATCCAACAAGGTTTTTTGATTGGTTTTTGTACTTCCAAAGTTTTAGACATGCTTGTTCTTTAGGCGGCTCGAAATCGACGCCTTATGCCTTGTCGTTGCTGCTGTTTTGCTTGGACTTGAATTTGTCAAGGTATAGTATATTTTCGTCTCTTCCATAATGTGTGAACGCCCTTTCCTGGCATTGAGATACAAAGGACGGCGTAAAAATGAATGACTACACTTGATGGTCTTAGAGGAGCGTGAATAATAGGCAGTTGTGTCCCACGGAGTTGACTTCTCCTGTCAAGGTTATGTGTGTCTTGGGTCGGAGATGAACACATGTGAAGCTAACGTCGGTAATAATCGTGCCTCACGAACATTATATATGGTTTTTTTTCAAGTGAGTTTCAGGCTTAAACATGAAGCAGGCTTGATGTAATTCCCAGCAGTGTTTCCTGCTGTAGTTGGCTTAAATATACAAATTTTTCTTTACATTTTAAATGCAAACATGAAGCACCAAATTTAATGTCTCACTCTAGTACACTTTTTTTAAATTAGCGTCACCTCTTCTCTGCCCCATACGGGGCCTGTGGCATGTTCTGGGGAGAAGACAAATGCCTACAGGGTTTTGGTGGGTAGAGCTGAAGGAAAGAGACCAACTGAAAGGCCTGGGATTAAATGGAAGGATAATATTAAAATGGATGTCTAAAGAATAAGATGGGAGGGCGTGGACTGGATTGATTTGGCTTAGAATAGGAACAAGTGGCGGGCTGTTGTGACGGCGATGATGAACCTTCGGGTTCCATAAAATGCAGAGAATTTTTTACTAGTTGAGGAAAGATTGGGTTTTCAAGGATCCTTCTCCGTGGGGCTAGTTAGTTAATTAGTTAGTTAGTTAGTTAGTCAGTCAGTCAGTCAGTCAGTCAGTCAGCTAGTAGTTATATTTATGATCGACTTCCGTGGGTATAAAGAAACCTCGAAGACCAAATGCACTCTAAGTTTAATCGATTTTCATAACAGGACTCGAGGGTGTAACACACCAATTTAGAGTCTACAGAATTGCAAAGTACCCTCCTTTGCCCCTGTCATTGACGTTGTTTACTGCGATAAAAATTTTGTTGTTGGCCCGGTAGAACTCTCCTGACATCGTGCATGTTGTTCCGTGTTGCAGATTGACTTGAAATTAGTAAAGCTGCTTGAGACACGAAACATGCTGACATAGCGGTCTGACCTCACATTTATGCGCTATGCAAAGATAAAGAAGACTGTCCACAGTCGGCTTACGTCACAGCAGGTGGCTAATGTGACAGTACTGGTAGGGGTTGCTAATCGAGCTCTCCAGATTGTGAATTTGGTTGTCTTTTTCAGTACCTTATAGCTGCTGTTGTAGCGGAAGTTCAAAATACATTTCTCTTGATTATTCTGCTTTTCGATTAATTCTCGCTGTGGTAATCGCATCGTAATATTTTAAACACAAATTGAGAACTTAACTTATTTTTACATGGTACCTTACAAATACCATTCTCATTAGTGTGTTTTGTGCGTGTTATGTTGTGTGTCTAGAAGGATACAAACTGAAATATTAAATTAACCGTTTAAAGACGAAGCGTATCTGTTTTATATGAGGGCTCAGTGCGTACCGCGCTGTAAACACTCTCCACTTCGGTTATAAAAACCAGTCTCTTAATGTTTTATAAAGCAAAAGTTGCTGTTTATTCTGAGATCCGTACAAAACACATAAATGCAATGTGGGCACCACGTAGAATTTTTTAATGTTAAACCTGGTGGTACGTAAAGTTACCGCTAGGCTTTAAAAGGTTAAACTTTTAACGCTCTTCATACAGTGCAATGAGATACAATTCGTCTTATAATACCAACAACTTGCACGTATCAATACATAAGCTATACGTGATACCAGTTCACTCGTACATGTTTCGGCTGGCGGCCGCCATCTTCAGGGCGCCACATCAATATTTAAAACTTAGTGAATTATGATGCAATTTGTAGTGTTAAAATACGTAGTATCATAATAAAATCGCAGACTTGTTAAAATATACAGGTATGAAATACTGAAAGATGTGGTATTTGTGGTACATGGTGTACCAGAAAATTAGGATTAGAAAAGATGCCAACAGGGCACTTTGAAACATATAATATTGTGCTAATATTAAGTACTCCATAAATACCACATATTTATTTATTTCATACCCATGTGATTTAAAAGGCTGCGATGTTATTATGGTACTGTATATTTTAACACTACAGATTGCATTTAAATATTGCTGTGGGTCCTTGAAGATGGCGGTTGGCCGCTGAAATATGTAGGAGTGGACTGATATCATGTATAGCGTTCGTATTTGTATGTACAAGTTCTTGGTATTGTAAAATGAATTACAGTGCGAAATTACTTGTCGGCTTATGTGTATAAGACTTCGTCTAGCGCACCTAGGGAAAACGTTAGATTGAGTGTACTTGAGAATAAGGGCGGTGGCGCAAATATTCGGATCAAATAAAACGGAATAACTGTTCGATGGGAAAGATCTGTAATAAGGAACTTAGCTTTTTATATTATTCCTTTCGGTACGGTTTTGTATTCTTTATGAAACATTAGGGCGGTGAGATAAAGGAGGATGATTTGTTGGTCATGCAGAACGTATGGGGGAGATAAGAAATGTGTACACATCTCTAATGGGGGAACGTGAAGAGACGAGAATGCTAGTGGAAAGCTCTTTTGGCTGGTTGACAGCAGCATCTATGAAATCTTGCAAGGTACACTTCGAAATAATCCATAGCTGTGAAATGACGTTATTGATAAAATCGCACACCATCCATGCTTCACAATGAAGGCAGTCTGGTGCTCATTAAATATAATCCTATTGGAAGCTGGAAACCTGTTATATTACGTTACACAAACTAGACCAGTTAGTTCAGGGTCACACAAAAACTTCGCTGTTACAGTTCTGTACGAAGTTCTGCTTTTAAAGTTGGTTGACTGCTGCAGCTCTGTAAACTTTAGTATGCGAAGAAGAAGGCGTTGCATGTCATAGGACTGATTTTTCCCCCCGTTACAAACGGTGTGTTTCTGACAAGAACAGCGAGTATATATCTTTGCTCTTGTGGCAGCTCACGGATTGAATGCAACAAGCGCTTTCTGAAATGCAGAAGTTTTAAAATTGATCATGTCATGCGGTTCTCGGCCTTAACACGTTTGTCGCCGTGGATTATAGGAAGGTAATTCTAAAACACTCTATTGAAGTAAAGGTAACAACGACGGTAAGACGAAGAAGAAGACGTAAGCAGCTCCTGGATGACCTTAAGGAAACGAGAAAATACTGGAAATTGAAAGAGGAAGCACTAGATCGCGCTTTATGTGGAGTTCACTTTGGGAGAGGCTTTGGACCTTTCGTAAGACAGACTGCATGATGATGAAAGGTAAAATTGTTGTCAGCTTTATGAAGACTTAAGGGGGAGTGGAGGTATAGGTTCACGCATTCTTAACCTCGGAACTGTATGAAGGTGAGTGGTGAGCTTCACGCTTCGGCCACTTTACCTACGGCGAAAGAGGCCCCGGAACCCATTGAACAGGAGTCAGGGTGGACCTTATAGCCGGTCAGGACGTTTTGGAGCTCATTGGCCTTTGGCACTGAGGCTTCTCAGTAGTCAAATTGAATAGTTCTGCTGCATAATTCGACCGACGCAGTCCAGTTGATGTGGTCGTCTCTACGTAACACGTACATGAGTGACTTTGCCGCATGTCAGTGAATACGTGGAGTTCTGCAGCCTTCACTGGAACGCCAGGACTCTACTAGACACTTCAAACTTTCATTAGGTCGCAGCGAAAGTGTTTGTGTATTACGGTTCTCACTTTGTTAAAGGAAGAAGCTCTTGTAAGAGGAAAGTGCAGTATGGCGCGTAATGGCATTTGCACTATGAAAGCAGTTCTGTAAATTCACTGCTATGAATCAAATCACGACAGCATTCTGTTATTCGTCCCAGTCCATCCGATAATTATGTCTAGCATAAAGGGACATACGTGTGAATAATGAAACTTACGAGTCGTCGGTGCACCAACCAAATGACTGTACATTTGTCAGTAATGATGGGTTCCTCTTATTTTCACTTTGTGGACGTATCCAGTCAGATGTTCTAAACCATCGATCATATCTCGGAATATCGTCAGCCAACTTTTACAGACGCTACCATATTGTGTTATTAAGCGTTTCACATCACGTTTGTATGCTATAAACGCACGCACGCACGCACGCACGCACGCAGGCAGGCAGACAAACACACACAGAAAGCGTGTACCAGTGATTGCGAAACGAGCAACTCTTTGCGGCTGTTTGGCAGTGAGGTTGGCTTTCCAGTTGGTCGAAGCGTAAAACACGCAATGACAGCCCGATGCTGCGTATTGCATGCGTAATAAGGTGAAATCATTTAATTGGACGTCGAGTACCTGTACGACCTTGTGCCTTATTTATAATAAACAGCAGCAAGTAACGCCTAGGCGAGGCGACGTCTATATGAGCAGTTTTTTTTGTATCGGCAGTGGGATATTTGTGAATTTAGTTATTTCTGTGCAGTTGTAACCTTTGCCTTCTTTATATGTTTGTAACTTCTTGCACTGTCAAAGACGGATCCAATTGCTGACTGGTGGAGATTATGACTGTTGCACAGAACCTGGACAGCTCAGTATAGCGATTGGCTACGAACTATACTAAAGGGTTCAAATACCGGCAGGAGCTTATCTACTTACTGCGTCTACAATTACTTTGGGGTACCGAGGGGGGGTGCTGTTTGCTCGTGTGTAAAGTGGCTGGAGTGTTAAGCTGACTGCCCTCCTCCATCTAATGTTGAGATTAAGAATGTCTGGAGCCTACATCAACTCCTCCTTACTTCTTCAGCTGTGTGGTCAACTTTCTTTTTACATCTCGTAATGTAGTGCTCACCCTTTCACTACCAGTGGTTAGTTTATGCACCACCCCAAGTTTCAAATTAAAAAGTTCTACCTTCTGCCCACAAAGTTCATTTACGTTTTATGTTTGGACTTCACAACAAGCAGTGATTATTTCCCTATACAGCATTAACGGACTGGTTTTTATAACCGAGAGGGTGTGTGTTTACTGCGCGGTACGAGCTGTGTCTTTTATATATTCGCACAAACAACAAAATGGACTGTTTTCATTGTTAACAGGTGAAGTAATGTGTACACATGTTTTCCGTGTGCATTGGAGTATAATAGAATGAGTTCTACTTTCAGCCAAAGTAATCACTGCAGGTAGTAATGTTGACAGATTTACGTATTTCGTGTGTGCATACATTCGTCACTTATGTTGCTAAGCTTCTATGTAGTCTACATAACACATGATTTACGCAACACAAGGCGGTCTTTAAGGCGAGAGAAAGTTTAGTAACAGGTTGCCCTTTCTTCCCCACAGGAAGTTACTTCATAGAAAGGAGGAAGCAATAGAAAATCGGAAGATGTACACTAGCAAAGAATTCGCTGATAATGGGCAGTGTTTCTAAATTGTTTCCATCTGGGCTAAAGCAGAATATTGCAGTCCATCGAATCGTGTCTTAGTGTAAAATTATTGTGTGCGTGAGTGCTTGCGCGAAATTTGTACTTATGTGACTCTATATGCAGTCGGCATAGGTATTCAGTTTCGTTACCAGTTTGCATGCAGGGGTGACTGAGTGAAATTGATCTTAAGGCACCTAATATCCACCTTGATGGTATCCTTTCTTGGTCTTCAAATGGGTGGGCTCGAAAACATAACACGGTGACGTCCTTGTGTATAATTACCTGAAAAATAACGACACTTGCAAGAAAATGTATGAATGTAATTGTGTGTGTCCATTTTTTTTAAAACTTTTATTGGAAGTAGTTTTCACTCAACTATTTGTAGAGTTAGGCTTGAGATGAGTGCAGAAAAGCTCGTATATTTTCATGTAATTCGTCCGTTATTGTTATCCAATTTTAACCGAAGTTGTAGCATGTAGACAAATTGTAGTGATTCTCCCCAGTATTAAGTGTCATGCAAATCCGTTTAGTGACTTCCAGTTGTCACATCCTGCAGACAGACGTGGCAAAGCAGATTAGTACATTTTTGCAAGTTTGATTTGTGAATGCGCCAAAATTTCAGACATTGTATTGTTCTGTCATTTTCAGATGGACTCTGTCTTTTCGAAAACACGAGGTTCGTTTGTTATTGAATACTTCACACGCAGTGTGCTGACCAGTGTTTAATTAGTGATCTTACAGTTAGCCACTTTACGAATGTGAACTATGAGTGACAGGAGATATGACGTGACTTCAGTTTCGGTCGCGTCACATTGAGAGCATCAGATATTACTGCGACAATAATAGCATTTTCCACGACTGCCGTCTTTCATTATACGACTCTCGGTATTATGCAAGTTGTGGGATATTTTATTTTTTAAATAGGCGTGTGTAATTAGCCTGCTAACTAACTCACTTCATGGAGCAGAGTGCTTCTTGAGAAGCCAACCGTTCCTGAGCTAGTTAAGAAATGCACCGCATCTTATAGAATCCGAATGTGCATTACCGTGCTTGCAGTTGCCAGCCACTTGAACGTCTCCTGGACCAGATGAAACCAGTCCACGCCGTCATATCAGTTCGTTAAGGCCATTTTACTTTTATCCTTTGTTATTTTTCCGTCTATTGTTAGGTCTTCCAAGCAGTCTCTTTTAAGATTCTCCACCAAAACCATATATGTGTATATATATATATATATATGTATGTATACATTTCTATTCTCTTTCATACGTGTCACATGCCCCGCCCATCTTATACTGCCTGCAGGTTTAATTGCGCTGTATTGGTTTGTAAGGTGATGGTGAATGTCGGAAGAACGAATGTTAGGAGAACCCCGAGGAAACCTGAGGTCTGTCAAGCCTCCACACAAATCTACACGAATTGCACGTAAAGTGAATAACTTTGTGGAGGCGGAAATCATCGCTGTAGTTAACTAGGCGCTTTCATCTCAGAAACGTTGAAAGGCGAGTAGGTATTGGACATTTAGAGGCGATGCATGTGCATGACAGATCTGTCTGTAGTTGAGAAGTGTTACTCGGTTTGTGACGTTCATTATTAAATTATGTAAAATGGTTGGACACACACACACGCGCACACGCACACACGCACACAAAGGTAACCGTAACCCGCATATTTGTTGATCAGGGAGTTTTAACTGTACGACTACTTTTGTTTTTCAACTTGGGCAACGAGTGTTATTGGTTAAGATCGGTAGTCATTGGATAATACGCTTCAAGGTACTGTTGTTAAAGCGATTACAGCCGAAAGAATTTTTGAGTTCGCTGTTTCGTTTCCGTCATCACTGTTTATCTGCTCGTGCACTGCCCTTAAAAATTGCCATTCTCATTACAGATTAAAATGCTGTTACTTAAGGGCACTGTAGTTCCGCATAACGGTTTTAAATTAATTGAGAATTATAGTGAAACCTGTCTTAAACAGAAAACTTTTACAGTTCGAAGGATATGGAGTCCTGAGGACCGAAACTTCCATTGCCTGTATGAAACGGAACCTGTATGAAACGGAAAACATTTCGGCCCCTTGCGGTGCCGTTCAGGCAGGTTTCGCTCTATTTGTATTCAAAATAAATAGTAGGCACCACCGCGCTTCGAGTTGTAGGAAATAAGTCGACCAACTGTTATGGGTTGTAAGATCATAGGCTTATCGGATGTGACGCCGTGTAGTTTGTTATACACGCACCATCGTGTCGGAGGAATCTGGTCCCTCCATCTTGAGGAGGAAAGGTGGACGCAGCTGTCTCCCCCAAGCGTTGGTGCCTGTTCACACCTCGCTATGCGACGTTACATCCCACAAGACCCTGGTCTTGCCGCGAGGACCTCAAATCTAATGACGTAACATGGGCTGTGTCTACGTTACGGTAACAGTAGACCAGTTATAGGAGGCTGGGCATCGTACGATCCGTATTCCACACTACTGGTACCGGGCTAATGGTTGTGAAAGAAGTTATGTACAGGCACTTCGCGTTAAAAAGTGCTAATCTTTTCCAGGTGTTCTGATGTCGGTCTTTAGCAAGTAATGTTTCCTACTAGAGACGAAATTCCATACACAAATCCTTTGGCAGGAGTGAATTCTTCATGTTCAATAGTTAATGCCATAGGCGTAACTTGGGGGGTGCAAGGGGGTAAGTGCCCCTCCGTTATTTTTATTTTCTAACTTGACTGCTACGTACATAAAGTTCCTAATACCCATGGTCGATTTTGTCGCCCGTCCTCCCCAGTTATTAGCCAAGCTACCCCTATGGCTAATGCCTTTACTTACCATCTTCTCCAGCTGGTAGATGTCTTCTAATTAGAGTAACTGCCTCATGCAGCAAGTCTTCCCTTGTCACATCAAGGGGTAGAGGAATGAGCGTCCCGACGCTGGCCCCTGACGGCGCATTTGTTTCTGTCGCAGTCTCCGCGTTCATCATCTCCCTTTCCTTGAGTTTAGCCCGCAGGATCCTCGCAGCCACCGATCCGTTCTCCGTTACATCCCTGAGGCCAGCAAATACTCTGAAACCCAGATTACTTAGGTGCAGCGCACACTGGAGCCCGAATGCTGTGTCACAGGAGGTTATGAGGACCGCACGCCCCATACCGATGTTTAGGGTGACCTCTGGGTCATCTTGATCACTACCGCTACCCGCAATATAACGGTTTCGGATCATACAGAGAAGATAGAGCAGAAGCGCAGCTGCGATGCAGCATAAAGCAATGAGTTGCAGTGCAAGAGTCAGTGCTGTTTGGTCATCCATTGTTTTTAATAGGAAATGCTGCCTTTCTCTTGTCACTGCTGGAATACTTTGATTAATTGTGAAAGAGAGGGAGACCGCGTTATATATTGAGCACTGAATACGGCGTTGAGAAAATGGATTGTACAGGGTGACTAAGGTTTGAAAACCGTACAACACTTTTAGTGTTCACGCGATTTTGTAGTGACTGTTACGTCTCATAATATTTACCACGCCTTAAATGTCTTCGGGACAGTTTTAGAATGCAGTTAATTTAATAATCGAAATTGTAGTACCGGGTAATAAGCTGTTAATGCACAACTTAATGTTGATATTGGTGTGATGCGTAGATTTTTTAAGAGAGCCTCACTGCTAGTTCTTATTCTTGCTTATTCCATCACGCTTTTATTGTCACGTCACAATTAAAGAGCACACTCTCATTAGAGTCGTATCTGTTGTTGAAACACTATATGTGCTGACTGTCTAGCATTACTGTGACATTATTAAATCGGTACAAGAAACACCACTAGATTTGACATTCAAGTCTTGATGTGTACACACGTCATGAAGCCCTGATAATTCCGGTGGTATTTGTTGTGACGTTGCCCCTCGCACAACGTGATGTTTGGTTTTGAGTATCCAGTATTGTCACATTCACACACGATATGTTTAACACGTTAAATTCCACATAGCAAAATAACTAAACACTTGGGACATAAACTGCTTTCGGCCGATCCTTAGGTGTTGTCTAGTTGGAATGTTGCGGTGTGTTTTCAAGTATATACGCTCATACTTGCTTCTGTCCAAGGACGCCGTGTTTTCATAATTATCTTTTGGTTTTTGCTGTAGTGAAGTTAAAATCCGATACCACCATCACCAAGGATTTAGTATAAGAGAATCTGTTTTATGCGTAGACAGACTTTCTAACACATTTTATCAGCACATTCCATCTTGTTGTCTTCTCCATGCACTGTCTGCTTGTACTGCTGTCTCTGTTATCTTATGGTATTCGAACCGTTTGGTTTGACCGACTTTCTTCAGCAGGCGATGTAGTGGTGGTCACTGGTGATCTATAGGTGAAATTGTTTGGCGAAGCTGGCAACCGCCTAGCGACCAAGTTGTAGTGCCGCTGATGTCAGTAAAGAAATATAATTCGCAGCGCGTTGTATGTTGTTTTCTTTGTACTTCAGAATTCACTGAAAAATAGTCGATAATGTGTGAGTGATGTTCACGCACGGAATGTAATAACTGCGTTACTTGAAAGTAATTGAGTGAAGAACCGGTCGCGTCACGGTCACAGAGTACACGATGCAGACGGCGGTTTGTGTTCTGACACACGGTACATAATTCGTGGTGGGATTAGTGAAATAAGACGTGATTCCAGGTGACGATGTATCGTCCTTTCTTCACGACCATCTTTCTCTCGGCACTCCTGTTGAAGCCCACATTCTGACGTGTTATGAAACGGAAACATGAAAGCCTTCTGCCAGATTCTTGAGGTTGGCGCGGTGGCGGAGCCAAGCCGGGACGTTTGCTGTTGGGAACTCTAGAGGTGACCGCTGCGCATGGCATCTCTTTCATAGCTCCTATCCCATTCGGAGGAGTGGTCCGTCTCTCTCCCACTCTAACACAATGTCTCCGAGTTGCTCATAATTACTCTCTCTCTCTCTCTCTTCCTTTCTCTTCATGTAGAAAGACCATTGCGGATGAGTTCACCTTGGCTGGTGTTTACTCGTATTTGAAACATCCCGATCCTGCATGTCATGGGGATTCCGCAAGGTTTAAAATTAGCGCATCTTATATCTGACTAACCTTTGTCTTCCCATTTGGTACCTAAAAATTTGTAGATTAAAAGACGTATACAGAACTGCAAGTTTGCCAGTTGTTTTATATGGGTGTGAAACTTATTGTCTGACATTAAGGGAAAAAATAGACGTGTGGTATTTGAGAACGAGGTACTGAAGAAAATATTTGGGCCACAGAGTAAGGTAGTGCAGACACTGACCAGCTTACGCAATGTTAAGTTACGCAATTTCAGGCACTGAATTTTGTAAAAGCGGAAAAGGAAAAGTAATAAATAATATAATAACATTTTTGACACGCACGCCAAATTTTTCCTTGCGGCAGTGAAAGCGCAATGAGACGAAACACAGGCGGTGGGGCGGTCATTCTGCGGCTGATCAGGTTGCAGTGTGTTGGATTGTGGATGTCACTTTGGTTCCCTTGTATAAACGTATATAGTTGACCATATGTAGACTGAATTCCGACTTGCACCTGATCTTCCCATTGTAAGTACTGCGTAAGTCGGGGTGTGTCTGTAATAGGTAGTGGAGAAGATTGCGTAATGAGGCTCTTCATGATTTATACTCGGATTATTAGGATGGTCAAATTAAGTAGGATGAAGTGGGTGAGACGTGTGGCACGCATGAGAGAGAAGAGAAATTAGTGCAGGGTTTTTGTGGAGAAACACGAAGGAAACATACCATTTGGAGAACCTAGGCGTAGGTGGGCGGATAATATTAAAGTCGGCCTTAAACAAATAGGGTGTGAGAGCATGGACTGATCTGGATTAGGACAGGCTAGAATTGGGAAGGAATAAGCTGCGGGCTGTTGTGTACGTTCGGCTTCCCTAAAATGTGGGACATTTCTTGACAATCTGGGACATATTAGCTTTCCAACAAGGACTTCGCTCCCTGGGGATAGTCGTACGTGAGGTACGTAGATCGAATCCTCCATATTTCAGCTAGAGTGTGTCCTGTGTTCGACATGTTATTAATTGTGGATGTTGATACAGAAAGAGAAAAATTCCCCTAAACCCGTACCGTTTCTTTAATACGTTCATTGGTTGTGAAAGGATTAGAATCGATTCCAAATCCGGTTATCCCCTGTGTAAAAAACATAGAGGTTTTCTGAATTGGGATTAATTTTCGATGTTGACCACAATAAACCCCGCACAAGTATTCCGGGAATTTCTCCAATAGATTAGAGGAAGCAAGTTAGTTCTTCATGTGTGTTCTGATGTCCTGTATTGGTCCCTTAATTCCTATTACAAATTTTCAGACCACTTTATTTTCATACGTTTGTGATAGAGCCAACTTTCGTCCCTGAAAAAGTAACTCACGTTTCGCACGAAACAAATTGGAACGTTATATTTTGTAGGTCTGTTCTGATCCTTGCTGTGTCTAAAAGCAGATGGGGAAGACGTGCAAACCGCTGTTAAACAGAACACGAAAGGAATGCATCTGCCTGTGAGGTAAGTTGCAATACAAAGAAAGGAACCACATTTACAAAATGACCACAGATGCCTGTTTTTGCTATTCCTGTTTACCGCTCCGTACGTCAGTTGCGGCCACAGATCATCCAGTAGGCGTATAGTTTGCAACTGTACTGTCGGTCGAGCTTACAATTAGGTCACCGAGATACGTGAGCATGACCCCATGAATGCCAAGGCACAAGATAATGGAATTCGTAGCATCGCCCAAGGATTCAAGTACTGTTAGCCTCTTCATCTTACCTGAATATATACTTCTGGCTGCCGAAACGGTCTTAGACGTACATGCATATTGGAAGGGAGGCGTTCAAGGCTTAGCTTGGCATTTGAATACCCACTCAACGGAGGAGAGATCCAGCAACAGACAATGGAGCGCGTACTCCACTAACAGCATAGGATAGATGTTGCAGAAATGCGTGTTTGTCGTCAGTAAATTGTATGGCTATAGCTTACAACCGGTTGACCCAGTGTTCTATTATTTACAGCCGTGGTTGCGCGTACTGATGACTTGATGCACTAAACGGACGCCAAACAAGGAAGCGATGCTTACGTATATGAGTTTGGCGTTTTGTGACATGTTTTTATTGTCGTGCGATAAATGCCTTTTTTATAGAAGCCTAGTTAGTGCGTTTTATCCGAAACTCATGCTGATCCACATCGTATGAATGCCGACACATGTATGATGACATATTAGTGTCCCGTCACCCCATCCGCACCTCTCTTGCGGTACTGAATTACCGTTTTTAGAGGAAGCCAGAGCGCTGGTCGTCAGGATTTATCCCACCTGTAGCATTCAGTGTCGCGTTATGTACGATTCGCGACGTTTTGTTGACTTACTGCCTTTACTTTATAAGCAAATATGGCTGTATTGAATCGTCTGTGTATTAGTCCATGTACCCCTCCCTTCAGTAACTTTTAAACAAATGTACGGATTTCGTGAAACGTGGTATGATCATCATGCACCCCCACCTTTATAATTTATTGTCGTCACGGTGTATGTGCGAACTTCCCAGGCAAACGATGCTAACGCTGTCAGACCTTGTCCTCAGACAAATGAACCCATTCCTCGCCAACACGTTTTGTGTCTTGAAGGTCCATTCTGATATTATCCTCCTGCCGATATATTAGATCTTCAGTGTCGTTTCATTCTTTCAGGTTTTCCGATGAACATTTTGTATGCGTTTCTTAATGTTAAGAGCTGACCAGGAAGGAGGAGGGGTTTGTTCAAGCCTCAAGTGGGGTCCATAGAGTTCAGAAATGCGGAATATTATAAGCCCATGTACTTATGTTTAGTTCGTTTTGTCATTAATTCTGGGATAAAAGATGACGGTCTTTCGGGATATGACACTGTGTGTGTTTTGGCAGGTAGGTAATAAAGTTTCGGAGGAACCTCTTGTTTCCATCTCCAGGTCGGAAACTTTGGTATCTACCAAACTTCACGGCGTTACAACCCAGTATACCTTAGTCTCAGCACTCACGGCCATGAGAACTTGAGCTCGTCAATAACAGTTGTGCTATCAAAACGCGGTGCATTGATAAGTCCTGAGAGATGATGGGCTTAAATGAAGGTTTGCCAAAAAGAAATTGTATTCCGTGTCTCTGTTCGACGTTCAGAACAGTTTGTAGATGGTAACTGTCCAGCGTCCTCCGAAGTATTATTGATGGTTTTAGCTTGTCATGTTAGGGAAGTGCTACGAAGTGGGTGTAGCTGGAGAATGCAGTAGAACAGTAATGCTTTTGTAAATCGTACGATTGAACACGTATTTAGAAGCAAAGAACGACAGATTAAAACAATCTTGCTATATTGGGACTAAATGCTCCGTGAAAAGTGGAAATTTGATCAGTAGTGACACTGAAACTACAAGAATTTTATGAGCTTCTGTTTGTCATGAAGGGAATGTCTGCAGTAAATGTGCGGTTTAGTTATGTGTTTATATTCCCTTACGTACGAGCAAATGTACCACCTCAGATTGACGATGCAAGTAGAGGCGCGTGTTCCAAAACGTGTTTGCTTACTAGCGATTGGCTTACGTTTCAGTACTGTTGCCATAAAAACAGTATCTGTAGTCTCTTCTAAAAGTCGGATAGACGATACATTTATCAAGAAGAAGATGTCGAATGTTGTTTCCCAAATTTTGTGCCGCGTGGCATTTTAGTAACTATTTGAGACCGTTTACCAACTTTATGAATTTGTGTCTGTATGTATTTTTCCTTATGTCGTGATTAGTGATAACCGTTAATATTAGGATCATTATCTTGAAAGTTACGCTGCTGTTACCCTTCCTACTGCTGTGACTGTACTTCTAATTTGTGTTCTGTGACCTCGGAAGTGTATGATGTAACCACTTATTCACACCTGTTGACAGTCCCGTTCAAACCAAGATTACTTTCTGAACCCATACCACAAGATCTAGGACATGGTAGCCTAGAAAAATCAACATCTGTAACCTCTCATGGTCAGAAGAGAAGCGAATGCTTCGATAGGTGACATCGTGGTCGATAGCATGCAGGACTTGAACAAGTTTCGACCTGTCTGCACTCTTGTATGGTGAACGTGTATTCAGCCAGTGGTCCCCCCCCCCCCCCGTCCTTCCGAAACCCTGTCTGGAACACTGGTCACGTCTTCAGCAGCCAGCTCTGGTTGTTTCTGTTCTCTGACAACTCATGTAACAACATTACTTACTTGCTGTTTCTTATAAATGTCGGCTTTTCCACCTTTCTCCCAAACAAGCCCATTTTTTACTCATCAAGTGGCACCTGCCTTTTGTCTGGTAAATATTTTTCTTATGTACATCTCTTAACTAAAACTTGGGTGACTTGGGTAGTATGAAAGGTTGTTTTAACACTATCAAACAGGTGATAGTATGCTTTACAACATCCCTCGGTTGTCCAAGCGCCGAACAGAGTATTTGTTGCCTTGACAGTTAAGAACTAGAAAACTGGCTGTTTCCGTTCAGTGTTTTGTAACAGATTTGGCATACTGGACATTTCAGAGAGAAGGAATATCAAATGTCAAGTCCAGATCCTAAGTCAAATATAAACTGCCTAAGTCAGTGTTGTGAAGGAATTGTGGTTTGGCAGTAATGGCCGTTACTGTGATTTAAATTGGCATCACTTTTCAACCGATTTTGACGATGCTGCTTATTGTGTACGTTCTTTTTCTCATGTACAACAAAATAAAATTACTTGAAGGACGTATGTACGGTACTGAAACATCTTTGGATTAAGTAAGTTGCTTGTGTTAGATTCCAATTAAAATCCTTGTATGCAGGTTTTAGAAACGATTATGAGGTTATTAATTTTTAAGTACACGAATCACTCTTTTTAATTTTTGGGTAACTTTATTTTTCAATAACATTAATGTGTTTCATTGGCGGTAATTTTGCCCACATGGCTGAAGATGGCACGATCGTGGCGCAACGCGTAGCAGGTTTGTAATGCGATTGTAATACGTGTGTTTAATAAAGTTGAACCTTGCATTGAAGACTACGTGTATGTAGAGTTCAAACTGATATGTGTCGCATTTTATCTGTGATCTGTGAAGCTTATGGGTCGGTCATTGTCATAGTCTGCCGAACAAGTTGCTAAGCAGGCTGACTGTATGCAGTCACTTTGTGTCGTTAACACATGTCAATTCACGAATAGCCACCTTGTTTATGCGCGCAGTGTTGCATGGCGTTTAGCGTACTGTGGCTTCTAATTCGCACTGTATCGTTCGTTTTGTGGATTTATCGTGTACGTCTGTTCTCTGTGGGTTAACACCAAACTCGCTTAACCCTAGCACATCAAGCTGGTACTTGTGCCCCGCATTGCTGAGTGAGGGTGAGGAAAGGAACTCGAGAGACCCATAAATAACAGTGATATTTAAAATGCGTTTGCCCCTACCTGATTACGTATCTTTTCATATGAGAAGAACAGTGAACACCATAATTTAATTTGTTGACTGGCCACCATGATTTCATTAGTACCGGGCGCGCACAAAAATGCTTTTCTTTTTGCCCTTTACTTGTTGGTACCCATTCTGCCTCAGCATTAAGAGAACATATATGGGATAATGTTTTGTACGGTGTTTCAGAATTTTAACAGACAAACAGGGGTGTCGGTGTTACACTTTTCAATTTAGACGAGGTGACTCGAAATGACTCTTTGAAGTCAACCTTCCTTCAAACGTTTTGGTCTGTATTGAGATATGGACGGAGTATGCAGAGGGTCGTAAATTGAATAAGTAAATATAGGTTAAGTGGCGGTATCTCCAAATAGAATGCTATATTGCTACAATTCTTGCACCGTTTTAAAGCACATACCCTACCATTTATTGTCAGGTTTCAAAATAAACCCCCATGTCCTATATGAGCCGTTTTCATTGAGGATTTAGATTGCCGCAAGAAATTTTCATAGATCGTGCTGGCATGGCAGAAGACATTCCCAGCCTGCTGGGAAACATTCCATGGATGCCGACCAATCAAAACCAAGAATACTTGATGAACTGGAGCAACAAATTCGAGCCACTTTGTCGCTGTTCCTCTTCACGTCTTCTTAAGTAAAAGTGTTGTCGGAGTCTTTCACATTGCAGAGGCGTGTGAAAAACGTGCGGCCTGCGTTGAAATCTGGTAGTGTATCGGTGTTAAAATGGCGAAAGTATGTAGCAGGATAGCATTCCTCTTAGGAGATGCAGCTGATTAACATCGTTTATATTTTATCATCATCCTCCATGTAATTTAGCGAGTGTCTTTGTTCAACTGAATGGAGAAACGTCGCCTAAACATCTCTGGTAAGAAATGACAAAATATAGGCGCCCTCTTGCCGTGTCCATGAACACGGCAGCTGTCACAGGATCGCTCGGCGGATCCAGACTTTTTATGCGATAGAGCTACCGTGCCTGGGGACACGATTAAAGAGACACTTTGTATTTCGGAATCTGATCTGCCGACAGAATTCTGAGCAATTTAATTTTAGGGGAGGGGTCAGCTCCTCTGTGTTTTGTTGGCCCGTAGAGAGATTGCTACCTCGTGGTCTGTGGCTAATGCTGACAAACCAGTTGACACATCAAGATTATTAAGTCTCAGTAGTTATCTGGTTCGAATCTCTTCCTGGTTCCATTTCAGTTTTTTTTTTGTGATTTTCCTCACCCTACTCATGTGAACGTGTGGATGGTACCTGTTAATTTTACTTAACGACAATGACAATGTCGCGACGTGATCTGACCCAATATCGTTACTGTGTAGTGTCAGCATGTTTCGTAGTGAGTCTGAATACATTTCAGCTTACAACATTTCATAATATGTCTCGATAATTTTTTACTTCCTGGATGGAACATTCCTGTTTCAGAAGTGGCACTTGTTTCGCGTGAAGTCAAATTATTGTTGGTTGCAGCAAAACAGTCCAGCAGCTCAGTGCTGTGTAAGCGTATAATTTAGGACGCTGCTGTTTAAATACGGAATAATGCCAAGTGTGTTGCAGGTACGCAATTGCTGAGTGACATGCTATGTATTATGTTTCATGCCTGAAGAGAATTCACCTAATCAGTAATACGTGCAGCGTAATTCAAACCTACGTGGAATGCTAGGCGCCAGTGTGAACCTGGGTAGGCCTACTTAGGGAGAGCCTTCCTGTTAGTGTCATCTGTTGGGGAAAATTTATCATCATTATCATTGTTATTACCATTTTCTTATTCTCATTATTCGCCTTTGTCATATGTTTCTTCGTCCCGTTTCCTGGCCTCTCTCGTTTTCTTTCTCCAAGTCACTCCTGTGTCTTGCCACTGCAGGCCAGTTTTTCCACACTTCTGCTCGTCTGTTCGTCGTGTTTCCAGCGGACCGTCTTGCTCCGAGACTTACTTCCAGAGTTCGTTTTGAGATTCTGTTGTCGAATATCCTTACTACATGCTGATGGAGGAAAATACATTTCTCGTTTGCCCCGTGCATGATACATGTTCTGCCCATATGATCCTCATTATTTTCATCACCCTAATAATACTTGAAGAGGCGTGTTAGTTCTGGAGCTCCTGCTTACACAGGCTTCTCCCGCTCTTCCTTTCAGGTCGAGATATTCTCATCAGCATCCATTTCTCAGACACCTTCAACGTACCTTCTTTCAGTACTATGAAAGGTTAGCGAGTTCACTAGTATTCGGGATGTGCTAATTTAGAATTTCGGTCAGGCAACCGACTATCCTGACAGATTTCTGTTGGTGTTCTTTGCTGTCTCTAAGTAAACACCGGGATAATACCTGCAACTGGGCCATGACGCTTTCTTCCACTTCTTTACATTTTGTTATTCATTAGTCGTTCTACAATTTGATGCTGTGTAGTCTGACCTACAAACAGCATCGTTAAATAGGCCAAAGACAGATAAACCTAGAGCGGGAGACCAAAGTACTACAATTTGTAGGCCTGTTCGAAAATGAACCATCGAAGTCTTGGCAGGCTTACATTAGTTCTTACAATTCCATCCTTTCAACGTTATAAGCACTTCTGTTTAAGTCACACGCTCTGAACAGGGGTAGATGTAGCCACAAGGACTATGGAGGATGTGTTTCATACGTTGCCGGATACGCGTAAGCTTAGTTTACTAATTAGACAGAGGAATGTTAAACTGACATTAGGAGAAATCATAGGTTGAGAGTGTTCGGGAGTAGGGTATTAAGCAAGATCCTCGGGTCTGAGAGGGAGAAAGTGACATGACGTTGGAGAAACTTGCATACTGAGTATTCATGATCTGTACTTTTCACGGAATATTAATAGGGCGATCAAGACGAGCATGAGATGGGCGGGCATGTAGCACATATTGGGAAAGAAGAGAAATACATGCACAGTTTTGGTGGGAAAACTATGAAGGAAAGAGGTCACTTGCAAGACCTAGGCATAAATTGGAGGATAATATTAAAATGAATATTAAAGAAATAGGGCCGATCCCAGTGGCCGCGCGGTCTAAGGCGTGGGTCGGCAGCCACTCGCTTTTTGGGATTGTGGGTTAGAATCCTGCCGGGGGCATGGATGTCTGTCCCTTATGACTGCTGTGTGTTGTCAGGTAGACGTCTCTGCGACGGCCTGATCACTCGTCCAGGGGAGTCCTACCGAGTGTGGTGTGTCTGAATGTGATTGTGAAGTCTCTATAATGAGGAGGTCCTGGCCGACTAGGGGCTGTTTCGCCATAAAAAAATTAAAGACTTAGGGCGGATTGGTGTGGACTGGATTCCTGGGGTTGATGGTGGGGAAAAGTGGCGGGCTCTGTAAACACGGTAATGAAGCTTCAGGGTGTGCTTTTGTGGAACTATTAGCTTCTAAAGAAGGACTATGCTCCGTGGACATGGTCAGTTATTTGCGCTGCAGAATGTGAGTGAAAATATTGAACGCAGCCACACTAAAACACCGCTTTGAAGCGTCTGTGTTGATGGACCTTGTATTGCTGTCAGTACAAGTGACGTGGTGGGCTTAGTCTGTGAGTGGATGTATTCCAGCGTGTCAACGTTTGTTCTTTTTGAGTAGCAGTTCACAATCACTGACGCGCGGCGTTTCACACAGTAGAAGGGAGATTTCGCTCAGTTTCATCCGAGCTCCATCCTTCCTTTCCATGCATCACTTGCTTTCCATGTTTTGTCTTACGCGGTGCCGCCTGTTTAATGTCAGTAATGGACACAGCTAAATTCGTCTAATATAAATTCATAGTAGTCATCAATGCTGGGCTGGTGAATTGTTATCACTTGGCAGTTGAAATGTTACAGTGGTTGTGTGTGTAGAGGAGGGGAGCTGTATACGTATATAAAAAGCTAATTCCTGTATGCTGTGAAGGCGTGAGGGAGTGGAGGTTTACTTCCACGTACTCTAACTTTGGCACTAATGAAGGTGAGAAGTCTGATTTACGTCCTGGCTGTTTTACCCCCGAGGAAAGAGCCCACTGCACCAATCCAACAGGATGGTGGTTAGGCCCTAGCGATGTTGTGGGGAAGAAAATGTTCCTTTGAGGTTACTGTCAGGGAATGCTTGCAACAAATATATTCGGAATTTTTATCTTCCCCCTCTAAAAACATAACGTTGAAAATATGCAACGCTGTAAGTTGCCTCTCCTATATGATTGTTCGTCATAAGGGAAGGACGTAGATTGCGGATGTTGGAAAGATGTTGCTGAGGAGAACGGTGGAACCGAAGAGGTAGGAAGAAATAGCAGAATATAAGGCTGCAAATCGAGGAACTGCGTAATTTTAAACTTTTCACAACATATTAGTGTAATAAAATTAAGACAATGTGGAAGGACGTACAGGATTCATGAAGTGGACGATCAAGGTGTACAACATTGGCCAGAAAACTGAGAGCACGAGAGAACGCTTTATAGACGTAGAGGTTTGTTGGTTAGCTAGTATTCAAGTTGGTCTTAAAGAAGCAGTGATGCTAAGTAACGAACTTGTTGGTGTCCAAAAAGCTAAGGAATTTCTTGACTAATTGAGCTTCTGTTAGCTTCTGCAGGACCCTGTCGCGTGGAATCAGTAAGTAACTAGGGAAGTCAGGGACATTACTGTCATTCTCTTTGAAAATGGAGACTTATATCACTTTATATGAAAGTGGCCAGAAAAGTAAACGTACAGCACAATTGTGAACACAGCGGATGCCGCCAATGTGACATAAACTCTGTTTCTGTATTATTCCGTAATTATAAGTGTGTCTCTTAGTCTTTCTTTCATTCTGTATGGCTTGTTTACTTTGTATGAGTCAACTGTTTTCGAAGTAGCACTGTAAATGTCTTTGTGTGTGAATAGGCTATAGCGTGAATTCCTTCATTTTCGGACCAAAACATTTACTTTCACAACGTTGCATAGTGCGCTCTGCCAGTGGCATGCTTTGGTGCTGGCGGTTTCCGTCCCTCTGACTGTAGGTGATAAATTATGGATGGCTCTGTTACAGCCACATAGCAGCATGATGCACTGTGGCTTATTTTTATGTAGCCATCTTGGTTTCACTCCTCAGTTGTGGTACCATTCCTGTCCTTTCACTGTCTCCACCCTCCTAAGGAACCGTCGATATACATTATCTGGCTGAATGATTCACCTTTGTTTTGAATTCATAAGAGGGATGGACTCTTTATCGTTTCTGACGCAGGTGATGAATTTGCAAAGCAGTGGAGTTCCCCGGCTGTCTTTGATTTGTCTGAGATCAAAGACAGGGAGTATTCGGAGTAAAGCCTGTGGGGGTAGACCGGCAGACATTTGAAAGGGAGGATTTAATTCTGTAAGGATCTGAGACGAAAGCTGCTTAGCAACACTTCCAGGCGAAATGAACAAATTCAGTTTTCTTAATTATAAGCAAATCCTAAGGACCTGCCTTTCATTGCGGGTAGAAAAACTATGAAGCATCAATCCAATATAGACCTATGAAAGTACCTTTAAAATTCAGTACTGTGGTTTTTATATCACCAACTTGAATTGATGTGTGAATATGAGATACCGATATTTTCGTAATGAACTCCTTACGAAAGGCGTCTTTAATCAGCGGTTCGAAATATTACGTGATTAGCTCTTAGCATTGGATTTGTATCTGCAAAAATGAAGATCAGTCCGAGTGACACACAAAAAATTGCTACAGTAAGGTAAAGCAGTCCCATTACAGGCCTGGACAGGCCCTGAGGGTTTAAGGAGGTTAAGGCTTCCAGATTTCAAGACAGTCGGCGCACGAGAGTGGTAAGGTTGTCAGCCGTACGCACCGGCCGCCTTTACCCCCAGGAGACACTCCTAGTACTCATTTGTGTTAAGAGGCCGAGTCGACCCCAGGGCCATGGTGTGACTGGAAGACTTATGTCAATGAAAAAGTCCAATGACATCATCGGGAGTCGAACCCGCGACCCGCCACCGCGTGCCTTCAAGAAAACGTGTACCAGATGTGTATGCTACACTAGAGCAAACCTTCCAGCATGTGTGTCACGTGATGTGAAACTGTTTAAGAACCAATACATATTGGTCAAACTGCTTTAATAACAGTCATCATCATCAACAACATGTCGGGAATTAAGCCGTATGGCCCCTTACGGTTCCGCGGATAGCCGATGTGATCTTCGGAATGCATTCATCGAGGCTTCTTGGTCATAATCAGTTCTGATACTTGTGTGTTTTCTCTCTTGTTTTCAATTATTTTTAATAATAATAATAATAATAGTAATAATAATAATGATGCAATACTGTGCGTCGTGGTCAAACTTCATAGTTGCGCGGACACGTGATTACTTGTGTATTTGGTTGAAGAGCGCAAATGCATTCTATGCCATTTACAATGCGAATACTCTGCTATATTGTGTGCTAGATTGGGATGTGCATTTTAGAGTACGTGTATTGCATTTCATACACTGTCGGTGCTTGCGTTTAAACTCGTTCTTCCACGTTTTCGGTTTCATCGGGAAAGAAATGCCACCTCAGCTGTATATTTCGCCACAGCGGCATGTAATACAGCTTATGGATCCGATAAATAGAAAGTAGAAGTTGGTAGGCATGCGCCAGAAGAAAGTGTGTCTGAGATTGCCATTTTGTACAGACTTGTACCGCACTAAATGGAAATTTCAGATTTATGTTTTTCCTCTTGTTTAACTTTCTCTCGCTTTTCTCTTTTTTTATTTTTTTTATTTTTTTTTTATTCCCAGGCTAGCTGTCTGCATTCGCTTCTAATCGGGAAGCAGTCGAGGTTATAAAAAAGCAGGTACTGTAGGATTAAGTATGCAAGTCACAGTTAACACCGGTTGCGCTTTTGTGGTGCGTACTATTGCATTATTTCACTTTTATGATAGTTTTATTATTCATACAAAACCCATACTGTTTGAATTCAAAACTGTGGGTCAGACCATCCACGACTTGTTCAGTATGCTGAAAGTGGAATATTGACGGAGGCTTGAAAGCGGAACTCAGGGAATATATATCATTCCAGACGTAAAAGTGAATAAAATACAGCCTTCTGTAAAATAATTATTTTGTATTCAGTTACAGTACGAGTTGTACACTTCAGACATTGAGAAAGTGACGTAATTTATGAAGCAGGCTACGACGTAAATTGGGGAATATATCAGTTTTAAAGAATACGTGGGACGATAAACAGAAGATTGGAATGGAATGGAATGCAAGGAAATGAACTGAGCTGGAATCGCGTAAATTAATGAAATTGTCTGTACCCGCACATTTTTATGGAAGCAAAACTTGGACTGTTATTAATAAAGATGACAGCAAAATTCAATGAACAGGAATGAAATTCTTATGACTTAGGAAATGATTTAAATTAGACAATAATAGGGATTAACAACAAAGAAAAGAAACATTATTCAATAAATAGTGAAATGGCTGACTGCAGAGAAAAAAATTTAAATTATCGGAATAGAATGTAAAGTAACAGACACCCTAAACTTGCTTTTAATTACAATACAAAGGAACACTAAGGTATGCGAGATTTCAGTCTTCCCTCGCGGTGTAGTTGAGATCCTTGCCCTTGTTGGCTGTTGCGTGGCGTACGTTGGTGTGTCACTGACGTTTCGGTACAGCGTATCAACCCAGAAGAACGGAGATCTTAACACAGGGCTAACCGGTATACCATTTGTAAGGCGGCTATAACGTTCTGTTAGAGATTAGACTGAGCCGATTACTAAAGAAGAAGATATTTTCTAACAGTCACTGTTTGGCCGTCACGATATACGTTCTGCATGATATGCACCATTTATTAATAACGCAGCACTTTATTTGCAGAACTACTCTGGTTGAATTTAATTCAAGCCATTTTATTTTTTGGATGACATCTTTGTTTTTGATGTTCGACATCCCCGTTCGCGTATGCTATCAATTTTTAGTGTAGGAAACAGTCAACAGCCAACTTTATATTGCACCTCACTTTATTTAGTTTTGAGGTTGGAACGACCGGTTTCGGTCTACATAAAGACCATCATCATGCTCTACTTCAAATCTTTAATATCGGAACTCTACCTATCAAAGAAGAGAAGGCCTTCGCTTTTAAAATAGATTAAAAATGTACATGAATATATATATATATAAAACAACCTGAGATATACATTCATGTATATTTTTAATCCAGCGTAAAAGCGAAGGTCTTCCCTCCTTTGATAGATAGGGTTCCGATATCAGTGATTTGAAGTAGAGCCCGATGATGGTCTTTATGTAGACCGAAACCGGTCGTTCCAACCTCAAAACTAAATAAAGTGAGGTGCAATATAAAGCTGGCTGTTGACTGTTTCCTATACTAAAGTTGATGACATGTTTGGGTTATAAGCGTGACTTCAGGCTTCTGCCGCGATTAGATGAGACCTGCTGTCTTCTGGGATGTTTCGCAGCGTAGAGTGGACTTCTTGCCCCTTGAAGATGGGGCCGGCAGTTTGTCCCGAAAGTTCGATATAGAATTACCACTCTTCGCTGCGTAATGTCCCAGGAGAGCGCACATCTCACCTTTGGGTTATAAGTTATTAATATTTGTGGTCGAAATTGCCTTATGGTTTTGGAGTTTGCATAAGAATGGAGAGTTTATATATGTCTAAACAACGCTGCGGACCGTACGGATGCACACATATTGTGCGTTCGTGTAGTGGATTTAAATGCTGCTGACGTTCAGTTCGTCTTGGACTTCGTTACTGCAGTAGTGCTAAACTATTTCGTTCTTTTATTGCTTGTAAAGCGGACGACTTTATAGCTTTAGGCGATTAAAGTGTCCAGTACATTCAGCAAATTTTAAAATATGTTGGCATGTGTGGTAGAAAGTCAAGACATTTCTTTCAATCAACGAAGAAGACCAATTGAGGTCAGACACTGGCCTACTCAAATCGAAGAAGCATTCACCGATATACCCCCTTCCTTTACGAAACGAATGTCGATAGGTGCGTTCCAGGTAGGACACCTGTACACATTTTGCAGCTGCGTTCTCTGCGGCCTTTGACTTGCGGTTTGTTTATTGCTAATGCAACTCCATTGTTCGGAACATAATCAGCGATAGTGTGCAGAAACCGTATTGTGTGTAGAGTCGTGAATTTTGCTGTTGACAAAGCTAATAAGGAAACACTTTGGGACAATCCGCAATGCGTAACGTTTCTGGCGCGTCCATTGTCTTATTGTACCTGTCGCTCGTGAATAGCCTACGTCCAATTCGTTCCAAACGAAATCTTTTATTTTTCGCGTGGGGTATGTTAAGTTCCGATCGTCGACTGTTGTACAAGCCCCTCTGGCTGTGCCGTGTACCTTGTACTTACCTCACAAACGTCAAGATCTTGTTTTAATATTATACGTCTTCCATGCAGTTGTCTTATATACACAAAATGTATTTCCAACCAGCTGTACAGTACATTATTTTGATGCTGCTACTTGTTTCGGCCACTAATTGCGGCCATCTTCAGGGAGCTACAGATGGCCGCATTCGTTGCCGAAACGTGTAGGAGCATCAAAACTGTGTATTGTACAGTTAGTTGGAAATAAATGCGCGTCAAGATATTTTGTTTCTTGGACGGTTCTCATAAATGGCGACATTTCTTATTTCATGCACTTGTCTCGTAAAAGGCAAGACGTTTACATTGTCGTTTGCTCCTTTGGCCTCAGTTTGTCCTTCACAGAGAACACAGTCTGCCACCATTGTAAAGACAGTATAAATGCACGCAGCTTTTCGTGTAAGGTATCTGTACTGTTTGTCCAGTTTTATTCAAAATCAGAATTTGTGGGCAAATTGTAACACAAGTTCGTACACCTCATTCCGTACAATCAGTAGTAACACGACGGACGGGCCAAGTTGTTTGATGGGATTGACGTTAGCGCCGCTTACGTCAAATTTTGAAACAATGTATGGCATTAGACCTTGGAAAAGGATGTAGCTTTTATTAAGGTAGTATAATAGTTTAATGTGTTCCATGTCCGTGCACTATATTATACAAAAACACTAATCACCAACAGATGCACAAAGCGAGTTTTATGATCAATTGTAACACACTCCTACATGTTTCGACCCTGCTGGGTCATCTTCAGGGAGAACTTTTCGTTACCGTTACACTAAGGTTGCACTTTACAGTTGAGTGAGAATGTGCTGTTGACTGTGTACTGCGTTGTTTTTGGAGGCGTGAACTGTCTGTGGTCCCGGCTTGCAGTGCAAGCCGGGACCACAGACAGTCACGCCTTCAGTACACAGACGGTAAAACTGTCTTTGTACATTTGTTGGTGATTAGTGTTTTTGTAGTATAATAGTGTTGTGTAGAATGCAAAGTGACGATGTTACGGCCATGCGAACGGTTTCTTCAGCTTCCAGTTTGATGGCAGTAAAGTGAACCGCTGGAGCTAGGCATGTGAAATTTGGTATCGACATAGACAGTACGCATGTGTACATGTAAAGTGTTTTATGTGTACAAGTTTATTTGTTTGCTTACAAACATGGCGATCGCCCGAACTTTGAAGTTTTATCGGGCATATTAAACGTACACAGAATCCGTAAGTCATTATTTCTTCACATAATTAGGCCTAAAATAAAACAACAGTAAGAATAGTAATAGGCATGTAGAACTAGAAATATGCGCAATATGATTATGGTGTTGAGTTACGATCGGAACTGATCATTGATGCGAATTTTTTTTTTTTTCTGAATTCGAACTCATGTAAAATAGAGTAAATACGGACTCGCGTATTTCTCTGTAGGATAGCTGACCGTTCCAGTGGCAACAGAATTTCAATCACCAAACTTCTGTCCACATTTGCCCGGTTCTTGCTGTAATTCGCATATTTCTTCTTCCTGTAATAGTGGTGGAAGTAACGGAGCTTGAATTGCATGCCTGCTGGTCAACTGAAGCTTTTAACTTCGGTACCAACATTAAAATGTACAGGACACAGAACTCATCAGACGCGATTCCCGGACTGCACGTTGGCGTTGTCTACCGTACAGGTACGGCGGCAGGCAAGTATTACGCGCACGTGCCTTTTGTAAATAAGTAAAAATTACTTTAAACCTGTGTTGTTGTGCTAGGTGTTTGTAATAGTATACATTTTTACCTAGTGCTCCAGTTTTATCAAAGAGTGCAACCAACAAGCTACGCAAATTCGGGGATCAGAAGTAATTTATTACGTAACTTGTCAGTATGTTCGGGCTTTTCGGCCATCGTCAGTGATACTATTCGAATACTATAGGCAGGTTCTGCAGGCTTTTAAATTCTTTTAATTGCAATGAAAGAACTGTGTATTATATGTACTAATGTAGTTAACACTATAAATAGTGAAAACATCTTCATATGTAAATTAGTGTCGGTGTATGTTTTTAGTTAAAATTTGTAAATCTCATAGAAATGGAGTATTAGGAATATGAATTGTTGTACATTGTTGGTGGACGGCGTCGACATGTAGCGTACGTATGTAACTGTTTACTTGCAGACAGTATTTTGTGTGTAATGCGTAACTTATATAAATTTATGGTTTATCTTTGTAACAAATATCTCCCGACCAGCTATTAATAATCGCCATCGAACCGAAAGGTAATGAAAAAATTCACGTGGCTGCAATGTTATTTTACATTGTACTAAAATATCTCAGTACAAGTTGCATATTTTACAACGTCTATTAGCAGTCTTCATTTCAGAACCTTGAATTGATTGGTGCTGGTATCGTTTCCACCTAAGAAGTTGAGCGTCTGTCATATTATTAGGTTACTACTGATTATAGGAATGTTACAGAGTTCGTTATTCCACCGGCAGCATAACGTTCGTAACAAGGTTTGTGAAGTTCGACACCTAATTCAGAATTTGAAATTTGGGGAGGGGGGGGGGCGGGGGGCGTACGCACTCACAAGCATCATAATAATCTCATGAGCATGCTTTGTTCCGTTCAAGGAAGGAAAGTAAGCGAAAAACACCAGTACTATTTATAACATGAATGAACAATGGGGGTATACGCGCAAATACGTCCGTAATTGTGTACGGGTGCTCGCAACAGCTTGTTCTTCGGAAGCTCTTTACTATATTAGTGTGTACAAACCATGCGTATGCCTGTATATGAATCTGTATTTTAGACGTTAATGGAAGATGAAATTAGTTAATGGAGACGGCAAAAATTCGTTGAATCGCAGCTGTTGTAGGATATACAGTGACAGTTCATAAATGTTGTGAAGATGTTAGGAGAAGAAATGGAAATATCAGGTGTCATATTTTTATTTTTCATCTCGCAGCCGTATTTGGCCACTTTATTTTACCGCTATTTTAACTAATTTTAAATAAGCGCTTTGTGTTCCTGTCTGTAAATTATTTCAACTCACCTGGTAAATATTTGTCTTTTGGTTTGTGGGTTATGTTTATGAATTTATCCGTGCTGATAAAAAATTCATGATGATAATGAAGTATGCATAGCATTTTTGTGCCCCCTTTTTTCCCCTCAGGTGCACTGCGTTATGCAGTGCATTACATAGATTATTTGGTGAAGTAGGATGTTGTGAATTGAATTTAATTTTATCTTGTTTTCAGAATGCCAGCAGAAGTAGCAGCAGTGTTAAGTACCTCAGTCTCTCGGTTAGTGTAATCTGCTAATGTTTGAGATCGCGGTTCGTGCCCAAAGCCTGCGGTTTCTGTGAGTTGAGATTAAAGTTGCGAGCTGTGGTTCTGCCGTCTCTATTGTTCCGTTGGATATTAATTATACACGATGCAGCCGGCAGCAATGTCCGACACATAAGGTGTTTCAGGCATAGCAGTATTCAGGACATTTCTTTGCTTTTATCGCAGAAGGCAGAGAAGGAAAGGAACTGTCAATTAACTTGGTCATGAGAAACAGAGAGAGAGAGGTCTTTTTGTTTAACGACGCTGTCACTTGCCAAGATCATACAGCGTCGGCGATGGATTAATTAAATATGAGTATGGTGCACTGGTGGAATAATACTGGTAGCGGAAAACCAAAGTACTTTGCCCATCACAAACTTCTCATGTATTGGCCTGGGGTCGAACTCGGGCCCTCACGGTGAGAGATGTTACTTAAAATCAGCCTGTAGTCCTTTCAGTAGTCGTGAAAGCTAATGAGAAATGCACTGATGTGAGATACTTTGAAGAAGCCCCATTTTTTGTACACTTATTTCCTGGTAAAGGGCTCCAGTCTTCTTCCCTATTGTACTGTGTTTATAGGGCTAAGCTTATGTAGAAGGTGGGATCTGTTATGGGATTAAACAAACAGTAGTCAGTATCGTATAAGCTTCTAACCCATTGACCCAGTCTTTTTGAAAAGCTACCAGTCGCTGAGCTAGTCAAGTAATATCTCCCCTCTTGTGGACCCCAAAGGCTCATTACCGTGCTTATAAGAGTCAGTCATTGTACGCCATCTCGTGTCAGATGCAGCGAACCCACATCTTCGCATGTTTTATTTCTCTATGACCTGTTTTGATGTTATCCTGTCATTTACTCCTACCTCATAAACTTCTTTCACATTTCCTTTGTCTTCCGTGCATGCATCATGTTCACCCATCGAATACTTCATTTTATCAGCCAGATGGAATGTAAGTAAGGCACAGGCCCCACTTAAACAACACGTACTTAGGCCGTCCACTGTGTCCACAGCCTCGCTGCCATGCCACGTTGACCCCAGACCTGTGTAGTCGAGCCACGCAGCAGTATGTCATGTACCTTTGCAGCACATCTTGCTGTGACAAGAGTGAGTTTGATGGTGACACGTAGCTAATCTGCCGGGGACTGTTCAGAATAAAGGTAAAGGTAAAACTCACCCTATAACCAGAGGGGGAGTAGAGGTATACTCTACTCTTTCTTTAATCTCGGAGTTATATGGGGGTGGATGGTTAACGCCAGGCCCCGGACTGTTCAGAATACTTCGTGCCTTGTTTATCTGCACACTGTGTACAATCTAAACAGTTATTTGCGAAAGGCAGTCAGAAATTAAAATTACCTTCGCGGGACGTTAGTAGCAGGTTGAATTACTAGGATGCTGTTACCACTCAGTTCAGCATCCTTCATCTTCCCTTCTCCAATCTAAACCCCTGGACATTATGATACAACACAAGTGCCGTTTTTACGTGCGTTTAAAGTGATCGTTTCTCCCCAAGAGAGCAACATAGATTGAATGTGTTTCGAAATAGGGTGCTGAGGAATATATTTGGACCTTGGAGAACCGACTTTGAAGGAGGTTGGAGACAATTACACAATAAGGAGCTTCGTGTATGTATACATATGGTGTCAGTTCCTGTTTTGCTTGCATTCCGTGCCGCCATAGATACTGGTAGTTCCCGGGTTTTTAAAATGGCGAACCTGATTATCATAGCAGACATTCTGCAGATTCGGCTCTGGTAAAAATTTTCCCTCCCTTTGGCTACTGTAAAGAGGAATTGGAACACATATTCAATCCATCACATTATATCAGAAGTACGCAGACTTCCCGAACAAACTGTGGAAGGGGCGTGCGATTTTGTCAGCGGTACACTATTGAGGTGGATACGGGTAACTGGGTGTAGGTCTCCAACCTTTTTATGGCAAAGGGCCACACCCGTTATTGTGGGTTGCTTCGCGGGCCCCAAGTGGAAAAATAACAAGTGGTTTACCTGACAACTTAAATTACTGTGAAATTTTTATAGTTTATACACAGTTTATAAATGTCGCCGCGGGCCGCGTAATACAACCTGGCGGGCCGCGGGTTGGAGACCCATGTTGTATATGTTCTACTTGGTAGTTTTTATTTATTCAATGCTAGGATAAATTTGTGTTTTATGTTGCTATTCCACGATAAACACTTTAAATACAGGGTTGAGTTTTCCAGGCTGCTGACATCTCTGCGTACTTTGCTTGCGGATTTTGTCGTGCATGGATGCCTTCCAGAATTGTACTGTAGGAACAATACTGTACGGGGGCGAGCAGATGTCCTCAAGCTGTGTGCACTGTTTATCTTCCTTCCTTAGCTTGCATCATCACTAACACTAAAGAATCAAGACGTCGTCATTAAATAATGTGATTCAGTGATTATCATTTTATGTTGTTTAAACTTCTTTAAATTATTAAATTACGAAGCGTTGCCACGAGGGATTAAGGCGGTCTACAGAACGAAGTGTTGATGATAACATTACACTGAAGGAAGAGGAAGTCACAAGAGGACTCACACAACTGCACAACGAGGAGCTTTATTTTCACCTAATATTAATAAGATGAAAAATTTAGGTGGCTGCAAGGGCGAAACTTAGAGCGTGTATGGCGAAGATGAGAAATTCCTACAAAATTGTTGTCGGAAGACCTTAATTAGGGATGACAAAGACGGGAGGATATTATTAACATGAATCTGAAGGAAACTGGATGCACTTGATTAAATTGCCTTAATATGACGGCAAACGACGTGCTTGTATCATCGCGGCAATAGAATTGTGTTACATGAAATCAGAGAATATCTTAACTGAGTAACGTGTTTCTTTCGATGGAGTTGTAGATCATTTGTCCGTCTCTGGCCCGTGTAGAACCTAGAGGAGCCGGCGGGCCGTTCTCCTCGGTGTACAGGAGGTGGCAAGGACAGGGTACTTGTGCTGTTTATCCGTCATGCTGCTTTCGCTAGCGTTGTACAAGTGACTCGCTCCTAGTCTTCAGCTTGAAAATTCCACTGTCGCATAACCAAGACATTACCTGTACTTGGGTACGTAGTAAAATTTCGTGTGAGGTTTGGCATATCAGTGTTCGGTTGTGAAGCTGGGCGCCCCTGGTGAGAGAAGGTGTGCCTGCTAACGGTTTTGGTTGCCAGTTGCACCAAGTTTTGGTTAGTTGATAGGACAGCATAGCGAAACTTTCCAGTTGTGTGTAAGTTAGGGTACTCACCTGTAAAGTTATTTACCCCGGTTACTGAAGTGGTCGGGCATTGAACCTCTTACTTATGTCGTCGTGTCCATTGCACTGAACATCGACATGCATTAGCGAACAGAGTTAATATAGGCCACCTTGCATGACGGCTTGTTGGCCAACTTTGCCTCAACGTATAGGCGTTCCTTTCCAGCCTTATTCTCAAGTCTCGACGCAGTCCGCTGTGTTACCTTAACGAGAATTTCTCTCCGTGTTCAGTAACTTCCATATTTTGCGAATACGTTTGTATTTCTATGGCACGGTGGACCTTGCAGAAAGTGTGTGAACTGTACACTTGAAGTAGTTTAAAACATTTCACCAACAGACGTTATCACGAAGCGCATAATGTCAGGTCATTTCAATTTTCGGAGCCTTGTATTCGTATGAATGATACAGAGTTATGTTTGTCTGCTTGCCACACGTTTCGGCTCTCAAATCGCATGGTTTACATTTAGGGGGTTCAACACTAGATAACCTGTCTGAGCCCAAACTGTCTGAGAGGCCCAACCAGCCTCCTGTTGAATGGAAGTCGGGGTCTTATTCCGGGCGTGAAACTGACCGCTCACGCCAATTTAGTGCCGAGGTTAGTAATGAGTGGAGCTATACCTTCACTCCCCCCTGTGCCTTCGTGGCGTGCATACTGATAATTCGGTCCGTGCCGTAGTGTTTCTTTGAATCGACAAGTGTTTTCAGTTAATGTTAAAATATCTTAGGGAGGTACATAACAGAAAGTTTCTCCAACATTTGTGCATGCCGTAAGGGCGTTCAAGAAGTGCAGAAGTAAACCTCGATGCATTCCTCACCTCGACATGTGATTGATTCATGGTTTATTTAACAGCACATTTCTACTGCGGTTCTTATACAGCATTTGATGGCAGAACATTCTTATCCCCTTTCCTGCTTCGTTTATTTGTTTATCAGCATACATATTTTAACGTTTAGAAATGATTATTAATCCTTCTTCGGTGTACTGTACGGACGTTTAATTCTTCAATGCTGCCGGCCTCGATGCATCTGACGTCTCATTGCGAACTGTTATAATAGAAAGATTGTGAGCACCCGTTACGTAACGCACGGCCTATGCTCTGCTGTTTCATATTAGGTATACCTGGGATTTTCCTAAATTAACCTTTTAAAGTGCAGTGGGAACTGTGTACCATCTGCTGTAAGGAATTCTTTTAGTTTAGCCACGTATTGCATGTCCCAGTTTCGTCTGATTCATGCGGTAAGGACCCATAATTTTCCCGAACAGTTTTAACCTATTGTTTTTATTGTGGTTAGAAACTCCATTATCTGCAAAGTAGGAACTGACGTTTTTTATATATAGGCTACGTCATTTAGATGAACATCAGTCCTCAAAGGGCTTCAAGTTTCTTATATTTCGAATATATTTTAGCGCACCAATTTCCGGGTGCATACATTAACTAGCGTTAGTATTGTTCGCACGTCATAAGATTTTACGAATTCCATGTCGGTATTACAGAACATGTACAGTCAGTGTAACTGTGTGATATTCACATCCAGTTACATGAAACTTTGTCCTTTGGTTTGCACGCTGCTGGGCGAGTTGGATGTGATGCCCAAGGCGTCTTTGAGAATATGTTGAAACTAGTAACTGCCATCCTTGCTGTAACCAATAAATATGCAGTCGCTTTTAAATACAGGTGCAGTATTTTGTGTGACCAGTGTCGTTTGTCACTTTTTGTCGGCTCGCGTATCGTATACAACGTAGCCCACTCGGCGCCGACTCACAAGCGCGTTGGAATTGCGGCGGGATATGACAAACGACATTGGTCAGTTAAAATAATGACCGCATACAACAATGTCCCGTAATACAATAGTTTGATCTAGCTTGTTAGGTACATAAATTATTAATTTATCCATTTCCTGGGCGTTGAGTACTTGACGTTATATGTAATCTTGCAGAGCTGTATAGTACGCACAAGTAGGGCTGCGTAAGGACGTGTGAAGCGTGTAACTAATCGGCCACCATTACTTGATTCCGAAAACTGTAGACAGAGCGTGGGAACCGAACAGGTTTATTGTAAGATGGCGTCAAGTGCTTGCGTAATATTCACCATTGTGTTCTTACGTGGGTTGAACTTTTATGAATAGCTTTTCTTCTGATCTTCGAAACATAATTTGCCATATGCAGTGCGCGTGTCTGAGTCAGTGTTTTTTATTTCACTGTCACAGACGTTTGTAATTTATTTTTACTCTGTGACAATCTGAGTCGCGGGGTTACGTACTGTTTGTGTTTGTTTGTGTTTCTGCAGAATGTCTGGTGACCTGGAAAACTTGAACGCCGTGTAATTGACTTGATTCCTATGTTTGGGCTTGAATATCTGGAATTACTGCTAGTGGAACAGATACGCAAAACAGCCTGGACGTGACTGCGATTTTGTTGCTGCAACCAGTGCACGAACACGTCACTAAATATTTTTATGCGTGTCCTGTATGTTTTAACTAACCAGTTAACTACGTGTAGCTCAGTAATTCTGGGAAACTAATAGTCGATCAGCTGGTTAACCTTTTAAAGCCTAGTGGCCGCTGTGTGTTCCATCAGGTTTAACATTCAAAAATTCTACCTTAATTCGTCCCACATATTGTATTTATGAATTTTGTATGGATCTCAGAACAAAAATCAATTATTTCCCCATAAGCATTAACTGATTTATTTTCATAACCGATATGGAATGTGTTTACTGCGCGGTACGAACTGAGTCTTTAACTATGTTCTAGGCATTAGTCTTTAATGGTTAAAAATTTTCCCTCTTGTGGAGTCCTGAAATTTGTATTGTATTTACCAGATTCCGGCACTGGGCCTTATCCAGAGCCAGTTGAAACCGGTCCTTACCATCACATCCTGTTCCTTTTAACATTCACTTTTATATCATGCTCCAATCTTCGCATAAATCTTCCAAGTGTTCTCTTTGCTTCAGGTCATTTGGCTGAAGTTATGTGTAATTTCTTGTGTGTTAGAAGCACAAGTTACGTTTTACTTAATGACACTAGAAGCTGCGTGATAAAGAGCCTCCTAATATGTGACTTTTACAAAATATTATCGGGGTTGTAAAGTCAAGGAGGATGGGACGGGCTTGACGTAGAGAATACATACATAGTTTAGGGGAGATAAAACGCATGTAGAAGTAACTTACCGCTACAAAACTCCGACGGCGCTGATAGTGTTCGCATGACCGTCATTATTGTATCGTTGGTGACGGATGTGAAAAGTACCAAGAAGGAATTTTCCTTGGTTTCACGCTGTTTGTGCTGAGTGGGACGAACATTGGCCGTTTGGTATGTGTATCGGTGATCGAAGTTCAGACACTGAATAGACAGGCACTTGCGTATTGTTAATAATATTCTGTTCCTGTGAAACTGTAAGGGGGCGTCTGTCGAAGGATAGTCGCCTGGCAGTGTCTGTTTTTAATCTGGTGTGAAGGGAATGTACGATATGTACATGAATTACTTTCCACTGGAGAAAGAAAAATTTTTCCAGTAATTTTTGCCGTATCTAGTTACACTTCACTATGCCTTTCATTATGTTTTGTTGGCTGTAGAATTCGTATTTAGCATCAGCTGAGAGATGGAATAACGGTTGTGGACTGTGAATTGCAGCAGCATTTTCACTTTCAGTACTATCAAACTGTGCGAGAATTAACAAAACAGTGTGGTCAGTTATTGAAAATTTCACAACGTATCCTGTGATTATATGTCTCAAGTTGTACGAGGTAATACAAATGTTAAAACTAGGGGACTTTATTTCGAATATTCTGTTATATTCTACTGCAGTTTTGAAGATGATGTTTTGCTAACTCATAAATCACTAACTATACGGAGTTTGACTTTGTGCGGAACTGCGAGTATATCAACTCGTATTTTTGTGAATGTATTCGCACGTTGATAAAGTGTAAGCATGGCGGCCAGGCCTTTTCTTAAGGAATGTTCTGAAATTCAACAAGAGTAGTACGGAAGCTACTTTGGCTCTGTATATTCAGGCCACGTGATTACCGATGACAAATCTCAATGAATATGTATAAAATTACTAGCGTGATTATTTGTGATTCCAATAATCTCAAGTTTTTTTTTGAGTAAAATAATATAGCAGTAGATCACGCCTGTGCAATATACTGAATAACCGGCTTCAAGAAAGGATTTTATGCCTGTCTGGTTAGAAGGCAAACAAATCGATTGAATGCAATGCATCGTAAACTTTCATCAACCTACGTTAATAAAATTTTATGACTACACTTTCATCGTTGGTCAGTACAAACACCGCTTAATTAGCAGCGTCATAGAGAAGAGTCTTACTTTTCTTTAAGTTAATTCATTTTGTAGCTTAAAGAGGCCTAAACAGACCAACTGACTACCTGCTATTCATGCTACATACTCCGTCTCATCCTGTCATGTTATTGTCTCGGTATGGTTAAATTATTTGATGAGGAGAACAGGTCATGACTCTCCTTATGCAGTTTTCTTCAGCCTGCGCCTTTTTCTTGGGTCCATACCTCACTTCAGCACCCTGTTCTCAAACATTCTAAATCTTGCAATGGAAAAGCGTATTTAGTAAACGTAAAACAATAGATACAATTGTAGAAAGCGGAATTTATGTGTGAATTAAATTCGTGGGTTCTCTTTTAGTCGAGGATCTGGGATGAATTGTCACATGTTAGTTCTTTAGTTTGAGTTCCAGTGGATGCTTGCATAGTTCTGTAATTATCACGCTCCTTTCTGTGGCTGTGCGTGCATAACATTGCAGCTTTCACACTTCTTTTAGTTGTATTCTGTTTAAGGGAAAATAGCTTAGCAGGACGATGCACTTTGTTCTCCCCAGGCTCGCGCAGTCCTCCCACCCCAAATTGAAATTAAAAAAGGACATAGAAATTGTAGACATAATGATATCAATGGTTTTACGTGATCTACCCTTCAGCCAAACTCAAACCCTGAAGTAGGCCCATGATTATTACGTGGGAATTTTGAAAAATAAAGTAACTTAGGACGTGTTAGTACACTTCAACAGCTAAGAAGTTTAGACATTGTGATTTAAATTAGGTGAGTGAGGCATGGAACAGGTGGTTATGTGTACATAAATGCAGTTGTAAGTAGTGTTATATTGCAGTTTTTATAACACAATTTTTAAAATGAAACATAAATTATACAGAGCCTTACGGTCAGCCCCCCCCCCCCCTTCGCCCCAGTGAAAAATTTTGGGTGTGCACCTGGTCCTCCCAAACGACTTTTAAATGAGTCTGCCGATTTTTCACGAAGTTCGGCAAGGAAACTACGAGATCGCACGGCCCAGTACGACTGCGTGGTATTAAAAACCACTAATCCGTATTTTCGGAATCGTAACCTGCTAATGACGGCTAGTCGTTGGCCCTCACCCAGGGGCCGAGGTTCGATCCCAGGCCAATACGTGTGGGATTTGTGGTGAAAATAATGACTCTGACACATATTTCTCTCTGAGTATGTTATGTTGTAAACGCTAACAAATCTGACACGTGACATACAGGGTGGTTATTTGTATAAATCTTGTAACGACTAGTGTGTACGCCAAGCAGGCCCTGTACAATGTGTGCCTTGTATTGCTTACCAGTAACAGGCCTAAGGAAGGAAATAGATCGTGGTAAGAATAAAGCAGTCCATGTGCACGCTGTGAAGGCATGTGGAGGAGTGGAGGTATAATTCCACACATTCTTAACGTCCCCACCGAATGGAGGTGAGTGATTAGCTTTACCACCCGTAACGTTTACCACCGGGGAAGGAGCCTCCAGTATGCTTTGTATAGGGGGCTGCGGGCTGCGGGGACCCCAGAGCCGGTCTGGACGTTTTGGAGAAGATAAAGATACGTTTCACGTACCGGGAATCGAACCACGATTCCTCAGTTGTCTCTATTATGGTCTAGTCACGTGCTGACTTACGCTTTGTGTTTCTATTAAGACTTCAGTCATGACGTCATCTGTGTGACTGTTATATGAATGTATTGCCTTTGGCTTGCTGGAAGGTTCTCTTCGTGATCCGTCTAATTACAGCACATTTGGTGCGACGGCAGCGGGACGGACCGACCCTGGTTGAGCGCGAAAAGCGCCAGCAACACGACATCCACGTCTTTTTATGTCCGCGGCGTAATATGACGTCAAAACGGAAAGGGCACATTTAACGTGGGTACAACGTTTTCTCTGAAGTTGCAAATTCCTGACTAGAGGTAATGAATTCAAGCTGTGACTGGGATCCCCTTGTACATATTTTAACGTTAACATTGTAGACAACGTGTAGTTAATTACGGTCGACGCGTTTAGCTCCGCACGGAAAGCCGGCAGTTAATGAATATATGACGATATACTCACTGCGGAATTTTCGTGAGGGCCTGTGATCAAAATACAATCTCATTAGTTAGAAGCTGCTGCTAATTTGGCTGCCACTCTTTCTGTTGCATGTTGCGTTCAGACGGCACCGAAGTGTGAAGTGACAAAACATTTTACGCCTGACAGAATAATATCATTTTGATGCATACAATTCTTAAAGTGCGATGTGATTGTGGACTGATGTTTTGTGTGTGTCTGTGTGTGTGTGTGTGTGTGTGTGTGTGTGTCAGTGTGTGTGTGTCTGTGTGTGTGTGTGTGTGTCAATGCGTGTGTGTGTGTGTCAGTGTGTGTGTCAGAGTGTGTGTGTGTGTCAGTGTGTGTGTGTGTCAGTGTGTGTATGTGTGTGTGTGTGTGTCAGTGTGTGACCTTTTGCATGAAATTAATTTTATGATCCGTGCTGACAAACTGAACGAGGTGACTCCGTACAGGAGCGTCTTCCTTGAGAAGCTAATACTTCCCAGATGGTCAAGAAATTCGCGGTATTTTGCGTACCCCGAAGGTTTATCACCATCTTTACAGAGCCCGCCACTTGTCCCTGTCCTGAATCACATGATCCAGTCCATACGATCGCATTCCATATATGTAAGGTCCATTTGGATATACTCCCATCGACGCCTAGGTCTTGCAAGTACTCTCTTTTCCTTCAAGTTTTTCTACAAAAACTCTAAATGAATTTCTCTTCTCGGCCGTACATACCATATGCCCCCGCCCCTCTTGTCGTCCTTGATATTATCATTCTGATAATGTTCTCTGAGAAGTACAAATCATGAATCTTCTCGTAATGCAGTTTTCTCCTATCGCCCATTACCTTCTCCCAAATATCTTCCTCGGTACGCTATGCTGGAACACGCTTGGCATATGCTGTTCCCTGAATGTGCGAGATCAAGTTTCACATCCATACCAAAAATCGGAAACGCCATAGTTTAGAATATCGCAATATTCATGTTTTTAGATCGCAGACTCGAAGGCAAAATATGCTGGACCGAACGGTGGTAGTGGCAGGCATTCTTCCGAATTTAATCGGCGCCTAATTTATTCATGCGTGCAATTTTGATTTTTTAGTGTCATTCACAAATATTCCAACTTTGTTATGTTACATTTTCAAATAACTTATTAACTGTCTTTATGTTGTGATTTTGCCTTCCATTCTGCTCACGGGGCACGAACATACACTTAGAGTTCTCAGTATTTTCTTCTAGACCAACCTTCTTACCAGCAACTAATAGATCTACTGTGTTTTCCTTATAGTGTAGGCTATATATTTTTGCCCACTAATTTAACATTATCATCTTATTCCACAACCTGCTGTATCCCATTCAATTTTAACCCCTCCTGCTTTGGTTTAACCTTACTAATGGATGCTGCAAGTCCAGACCGGATCTGGTGCCCACCGAGCGTTCTATGCAGTGGCTACCGTGGTTCTTTGCTGGGAGTAAAGCGACCGGGGTGCAAAGTTGAACACTGACCTCCGTGTAGCGTCTAGGTTAAGAATTAATGGAGCTATACCTCTGCTCCGCATATTTATTGGCCTTTATGGCGTGTACAGGGGCAGCTGTTATCCTGTGCGTATGATAGTCACAGTTTGGCAATTAGTGCCCAAGTACACTGCAGTATTGTATCCGCATTTTCTGCAGACGATAGCCATTAATTTCCCATGGAGTTATATGAAAATAAGGGAATGTGTTTTCTTTACAGATCTGAATTGACAGCTCTACCTTTGCTGTGTGATATGCAGCGCTGCATGTTGTATTGTAAGGTTGATCACTGGGGAAGTTCGTTTGTTGCTGCGAACGCGAGAGAACTAGGCAGTCATGTACGGCGGCAAGATGTGGGGGAGAAGTCATTTCACAGGTATGTCATACTTCGACGTCTGCACTTTGCAAAACTGACAAGAAGGCATGTCAGTATGATTATTTTATATTTAAGTACGCAGTTATAGGTGATGAGGTTGGTCACGGGGCGGGGGCGACAAGCCTAAGGTCCGTCCATGTTTTGGTAGGACGCTTTGACCCGGCCTGGCTACGTTCGCACAGTCTGTATTCAGGTAGTGGCCCCATATATAATGAAATGGATGATTATCCGAAGAAGAGTGACAAAAATTCGAATCTGTGACCATGTTAGAGCACTGAGCTAGACAACCAGACGTATTGTCTTGAGTGTAAAACCACAAATATCGACTGCATAACAACAGTACCTTATAAGTTCCTATGTGGAAACGTATTTTCTCATTAAAAAGTGTCTATGTGCGGAGAGCAACACAGAAAGTCGCGAATGTAAAATGTGGACAAAGTGGAAGTACAGTTACATGTCACGGAAGTCGTGAAACGTTTTTATTTTGGCAACATGTGGATTAATGGGCGGCCATGTCAAGAACAACAGTTTCTTATGATATAGTTTAGACAGAGTAACTGATAACAGTATTTCTTCTGTCATCAGTAAGTATAGCCTTTCAAGAACTAAAGCCGCTTGATGTCTAGGTAACGTAACGTAAATTATAAGCTACTGCAGCGTCTTGTAAAAAAAAACAGTTTGTTCACGGGCGACCTGTGAGCCTCTCTGCTGATCACGCTGCAGTGTCTGTGCTGCCGGGCAGTTCTGGGCATGACGTGTTTCTGTGCTGTCCCCGCACCAGTGATTTTTGTCGGGAAGTTTGAGAAAACCGAAGCGAACTCGTTAGGATATTGCATTTCCGGAGTCTTTCTTCGGCCGCGCAATGTGGATTAATGGGACCAAGACGTGGCAACGAGCTTGTGCGGAATACTTTTTCTCTTTTCTTGGCGTTTTGATTTCCTCTCTCGCATACTGCAGTGTTTCAGATTTTCATGTCTTGTGTTTTGTATGCGAAGTATTACATGCACACCTTGTCCAAGAGGAACGGTCACACACAAAGAACGTAAGGTAATGAGAATGGAAAGGTGTGTCCCTCATAGGTGATACGACACTGGTCTTGCGAATTTTCTCTAGCTCTATTAAAAGTGCCAGTTCTTCACAAATTTAGATGTCCGTTTAATGCTATATAATGGAACAACAAAACAAATCGTGCGTTACAAATAACTGTACACGTTTCTCTTTTATTTTACTTTATTTTGGGTTTGTTATTTGGATATAAAGCTAAAAAGTCACAAATCACCAGGTATTGATCAGATTCCAGCAGAATTGATTAAAGCAGGGGGTAGGATTATTCGGTCTGAAATCCATAAACTTATTATTTCTATTTGGAATAAGGAGGAATTGCCTGAGGAATGGAAGGAGTCGGTCATTGTGCCTATTTATAAAAAGGGTGATAAAACAGATTGTAGCAACTATCGAGGCATATCACTTTTGTCGACTACGTACAAAATTCTATCCAACATTCTTTTGTCAAGGTTAACTCCATATGCAGAGGAAATTATTGGGGATCATCAGTGTGGATTTCGACGTAACAGGTCAACTACTGATCATATATTCAGCATCCGTCAAATACTTGAGAAGAAATGGGAATACAATGAGGCAGTGCATCAGCTATTTATAGACTTCAAGAAAGCCTATGATTCAGTTAGGAGGGAGGTCTTGTATAATATTCTCATTGAGTTCGGTATCCCCAGGAAACTAGTAAGGTTAATAAAAATGTGCCTAAGTGAAACGTATAGCAGAGTTCGGGTAGGCAAACATTTGTCTGACACGTTTCCTATTAAGAATGGCTTGAAACAAGGAGATACTCTGTCGCCATTGCTTTTCAACTTTGCTTTAGAATATGCCATTAGGAGGGTTCAGGCAAACCAGGAGGGCTTGAAATTGAATGGTACACATCAGCTTCTGGTTTATGCTGATGATGCTAATATATTGGGTGGAAGCATACATAGTATAAAGAAAAATGCAGAAGATGTAATGATTGCTAGTAAGGAGATTGGTCTAGAAGTAAATGCTGAGAAAACTAAGTACATGGTCATGTCTCGAAATCAGAATGCACGACACAATCACAACATAATTATAGATAATAAATCCTTTGAAAGGGTGGAAGAATTCAAATATTTGGGAGCAACCCTAACGAATCGAAACTCCATTCATGAAGAAATTAAGAGCAGATTGAAGTCGGGGAATGCTTGCTATCATTCGGTGCAGAATCTTTTGTCGTCGAGGTTACTATCCAAAAACACAAAGATTAGGGTATACAGAACTATAATTTTACCTGTTGTTCTGTATGGATGTGAAACTTGGTCTCTCACACTGAGGGAGGAACAAAGACTGAGGGTGTTCGAGAATAGGGTGCTGAGGAGGATATTTGGGCCTAAGAGGGACGAGGCGACAGGGGATTGGAGAAGACTACATAACGAGGAACTTAATGACCTATACTCATCACCAAATATTATTCGGGTAATCAAATCGAGAAGACTGAGATGGGCGGGGCATGCGGCACGTATGGGGGAGGAGAGAGGTGCATACCGGATTTTGGTGGGGAGACCCGAGGGAAGGCGACCACTTGGGAGACCCAGGCGTAGATGGGAGGATAATATTAAGATGGATATTCGGGAAGTGGGATGTGGGGGCATGAACTGGATTGAGCTGGCTCAGCATAGGGACAGGTGGCGGGCTCTTGTGAATGCGGTAATGAACCTTCGGGCTCCATAAAATGCGGGGAATTTCTTGACTAGCTGAGAAATTGTTAGCTTCTCAAGAAGGCCTCTGCTCCATGGAGTTAGTTAGTTAGTTAGTTAGTTAGTTAATTTGGATATGAGTTGTTTTCGTAGAAAAGTATAAATACAAATTACCTGTTGTGCAATTGTTTACATCCGCATAGTTACAAATAATAAAAACACTTTGTTTCATATATTTCTGTTGATGTTAAATATAAAATTAACTCTACCCGGTCGCAGGAAAATTGGTTTGTAGGCTGTTAAGCGCCGCGGTAGTAACTTTGGGGCCATTTAGATTCGGTGATGTGATAATTACATAATGATGGTCTTTGTAATTTGTTCTGTTCGTAATGATATTAATGTGATGCAGTTCAGGATGATTATATTGGCTGGGTATGTAGAACGTGTTGCAGATGAGAAATCCATAAAATGTTTTAGCCACAACACGTGAAGGGACAGATCACTTTGAAGGCTGAGGCGTAAATGGAGGATAATATTAAAAGTGGAGCTTAAATCAATAGTGGGGAGTCAGTTTGCTCGGGACATGGGCAAGTGGCAGCCTGTCGTAAGTACTGTAGGCCGAATGAATCTCCGAGCTTTATAAGAGCCAGAGGATTTTTTGACAGCTGACCGACCTGCACATTCTCATGACAGACGTGTGTATATGCGGTGTTAATCAAATGGCGGGATGACTGGCTGTAGAGAATGAGTAAGCATAATGAAGGATAGTAGTTCAGATATCAGATATTTATTAGCTGAGTCTAATTGTGCAGAATGCTTCGTCCGCTTAACACCGAGTTATTCGCAGTTCGCGGCCTTTGTGTCTAGTTCTGCAGACAATACGTTTATGCATCCTATGCCTTTAAACCACTCCCCGTCGTTCCAGTATAAAAGACACATCCCTCCCATCATTGTATACCGAACATCTTTTACAACATTTGAACATAGTTGCGTTCATTTTTATCGTTTCTACGTCTTCTACCTGTTGTCTTTGTTACTTTAAAGTCTGTTCAATTAATCTGCTCAGTATTGATTGGGATAGCAGCTGGCAGTCAGGTTTGTACAAGAGTTGTGTCTGCAGATGAAGTCTGAAAACGGGTATATTTCAAAGAGTATGACTTCTAAATTATCAAAACTTAACAATGCTCCATGCACTCAGCAATCCCTCTCGTTAGAACATCTGTAAGTGAAGAGCATTATTGCATTATTTTGTTTAACCTGAAAGAAGGCCAGTTTAATCCCTTAAAGGAATATACGTTTTTGAAAATGTATGTTTACCGTTAGAGAGAATATTTGTTATCTAATGAACTGACTTGTCATCACTTTAGATGAAAATATGTCAAATTATATAGTACGTAGGCTTTAATGTAAGTTTGGAAAGCAATGAAGTTGCATGTGTGGTGCTGAATTTTGATACTAATACTCATTTAACGTAGTCGAAACTCCCTTCCTTTTTACTTATGTACGAGTTACAGTAAAGTACAGTTGTTCCTAGGCATACCTTGTAAGCATGTGGGCAAGTGGACGTGTAGCTCCACTCATTCTTAACCCAGGCGCTACTTGGAGGTTAGTGGTGAGCTTTGGACATCGACCGCTTTACCACCGGACAAAGCGTCTCCGGTACCCATTGAATGGCAGGCTGGGTGGTCTTTAGAGCCGGTATGGACACTGGAGGACAAGTGTCTTACCTCTACGGGAGTCGAACCGAGACTCCTCTGTCGTCCAGCCGTTATCTGCGAGTGTAAGAGAGAGAACAAATTGCTAGGAAAGAGACACGGCGTTTGTATTAAACTCATCTTCTTAAAATGGAGGCAAAAATCGGATTGCCTGCTTTTGTAACATTTGGAAACCCGAACTCAGTACGCGTTTTTAAAATAAATGTTGCCTTTACAGTAATTTTGAAAAGGGTGGCGTATGCGTGAAGGTGGACAGAGGAGGTAGGCTATAGAAGAAATGTACGAAGGAAACATGTTGGGAATATATCTGGAAGAAGAATTGTTTTTAAGCGTAAGATATTGTATTGGAATAGTTATTGTTAACCGAAAATGAAATAGCAACGCGTACGCCATTGATTACGGTAATCAGCACGTCAACCGCACCTTCACAAGGTATTTTATTTTTATTTTTCCAGATAATTGGTATTTCAATGACTGGATGAAGGGATTGTAATCACTGGTTTTTTAATCTGGGGGGGGGGGGGGTGGAAGGGGAGTGACTGATGATTGCTTAGTGTATTATAGTGTAATACAAGGTTTAGCCGATTCCAGTGTCCGTGTGCTCTACGGTGTATGTCTGTGGCTGCTTGATTGCTGGGCTTGCGGCTTCGAATCCCGCTGAGGGCATGGGTGTTATTTCCTAGTGTTTGTTGTGTGTTGTGTAGTTAGCGGCCTCTGCGACGGGCTGCTGATTCGTTCAGGGGAGTCATACCGAGTGTATGTGTCTAATTTTGTGTGATATAGGAACCTCAAAACCAGGCGGCCTAGGCCTAATTTGGGCTGTAGTGCCACAGAAAGATAGAAGATTTAATTTGAGCTCACTTTATGTTGAATCTTTAAATAATTTTGTTGAATTAAAAATAGAATATATGCGTTCAAAATCGGTTTTTAACAATCCTGGTTGCGATAGCGATAGACACTCGCTTTCGCATCTTGAACTTCTGCTTTACTTCACGTGGTGGGCGTTGTGTTACACTTCATGACAGAATCCGTGGATCTGGTGGTTGTTCCACTGTGTGCACGAGGCACAGAACAAGACTTGAATTTGTACTCGTATATAGCCAATAGTGCAGATTGCAGCGCCAGGTGTATTGTCTTCTACCGCCTAGACATTGGGGCATTGGGTTCGAATATGGTTGAGAGCGTGGATGTACGTCTATGTTTTTTCCGCGTTTGTTGTTCTGTGTGGGCACAGCCCTTACGACAGGCCGAACCACCGTCTTAGAAGGGCTACCGTGTTGCTCTGACAAGACTTATGAACTCTAGTAAAGGGCCTGTGGCGACTTTCAACAGAACAGTCAATACTGTTTTACGCTGGAAACGAGTAATAATGTTATATATCGAGAATCTTATGTAACTGTTACATATACCCATCACTTATAGCGCGCCTTTTCTATCGCAACGTTTTGTGCTCTCTGCTTCTGTGAGTACCAGCTTTTGCAAAATATGCCTGCTTGTATTTGATCATACGTACGGCTTCTTTGTTATTTGTTTTGTTGTCGCAAAATCCTATAGCTTAGTGTTCAGGTAGGAGTCAGGTATGAAATTTTGGAGCCGGTCCTTATGCACTGAATGTATGGAGTACTGGACCCATATTTCGTTGGGCAGTGTACACTGTTGCATTTTTGCTTCGTCGCTTCTAAAATCTGAGGCTTTGTTTGTAGTCAGATCTTACAAGCAGCGAGGCTGCTGCTCATACAGCATTCAGCGGGCGGCGTTGTGGCACTACCCCGTACGGGGCAGGACTTCAGGACAGTCCCTATTGGTGACGTGAATTTCCTTGACATGTGACTTGGTTTTGTCCAGTGGCCGCTGTACCGTCAGTGGTTTATTAGACATGTTTTTAGACAAAACGTACTTTTTTTGTGTGTTGAAGGGCCCCACAGCAGGTGCTACGGACGCACCGCAGCCTTAAGGCTTATTGTGCAACCCTGTGATGAAGATGATTAGTTTTTTTTCTTTTTCCGTGTAATGGAGTACCGGTGGAATTAAATTGACGGAGAAAACCGAAGTATTCGGGGAAAAACCTGTCCCAATGCCACTTTGTCCACCGCAAATCCCACATGGACTGACCCGGGATCGAACTCGGGCCTCCGCGGTGAGGGGCCGGCGACTAACTGCCTAAGTCATGGCACGGCCTAAGTGTACCTACAAGTTAGTACTGGCTTTGGTGTAGTGGAGTGGTTTTGAGTGGACTTCATGCTGGAAATATACGAACGAACTAACTAACTGGTTATGTCTCAATATTATTCGATGTCAGGGTATCAGTAAATGCAAAGCATAAATCCTTCATGTGTTGGGCGTGGATGAGGAAGCAGTTTAAACAAAGGCGTATCGCGGGGAGGATGAGGAAAACTTATTCGTAGGAAGGGCGTGTCTAGGAAGTACAATTCCCATGAAACTCAACGTCTTCGTGTTATTCACGCTCGAAGACCGTGTAATTCATGATAATGTCGTCACTGAAGCACATCTTGGAGTTGACTGGCAAGGAACTAGGGTCTTCCCTTCGTTTAGTAGCTGTTCCATAACATGTTCTTGAAGTCATGGTGACATTTCTGTTTCGTATTTGACACTCTGGGATGTGAGTTTGTTTAGAAGCAGGAAGCACCAAGTGCCGGAGCTTATCATTACTGTATATTTTCCATTTCCTTCACGTGATTTCATCTAACAAACGCTCCACTAGCGCAACCTGAAGCGGGTTAGTACTGAAGCCCACAGCTGTGCACGATCCTGAGCCAGGTCCATTCACTTCCGATCGTCACATCTTATTTTCTTCAAGATCCATTTGTAATGCTATACGCCCATCTCCTCCCTTGTTGGTTTTCCAAGAGGTTTCCCCACCAACTTGCAGTATGTATTCTTTGTTTCGATTTAGTTGTTCATTATCTCACGCAGGAGTGTGGTGTCAGTTCGATCTTCTACGCGTAGGGACATTTACAAAGCTAGAGTGAGGGTAGCGTGAATCGTGTAAGGAGGAGGGTGGGGGGGGGGGGGGGGTGAAAAGGAACACACACAAAATGACCGAAAGGTGTCACTCAGAATCGTTCACTGTTGCTGCTCTGATGATACCGAGACACGAGTCGTCTTGCTTCATCTTCGACCAGAAACGAATACTCTTTCACAAGTCGTTCGTGTTTGCTGCGAAGTGAGAAGTTTCACTACGTGTGATGTAAGTACTCATAAGGCCGTGCCACGGCTCAGGCGGTTAGCCGCCTGCCTTTTACCGCGGAGGCCCGTTTTCGATGGCGGGTCACTCCATGTGGGATTTGTGATGGACAAAGTGGCACTGGGACAGGTTTTTACCGAGTTCTTCCTTTTTTCCCCTGCCAGTTTTACTCCACCGGTGCTCCATTACTTGGAAAAGGACAGAAAATAATCATCTTCATCTTCGTCATAGGGTTGCACAAGAAGCCTTAAGGCTGCGGTGCGTCCGTAACTTCTGCTGCGGGGCCCTTCCGCCCCACCCCCCCAAAAAAAGTACTCATAAAATGCGCTGAAAGTTACTGTTAGGTTCTAATAATTGTGCGGTTAGAAGTGTATTGTACTTGTGTGTAGGCTTTAAGTACGTACTACAAGTGTAAACTGCGTATCTTTTATAACCCACATTCTTAGGTTTAAAATTATCTCGGCATTCGGTGCTGTCAACATGCTGAATGGAGTAACAAAGCTACCGCGTAGGATGAAATCAGTCAGGTTTGTGCAGGTGGAGTCATCACATTTTTTGTTTGAACTACCATATAATGCATTGGATAGACATCCTGTAGGAAGGTACTTGCGGAAGACGAGATGAAAGTGGGATGAAAATCCCATAATATAAGCTGTATTGGCTGTCAAAGAGAAATTTTAAAATCGCCAAATGGGTGAGGTATTCAAAGTATATTGCCTTTGAAGAAGACTTCACCGTATTACAATTAATAAACAGTTGAGGAAACATGGCGGCCAGACTGCTTTCTTAACAGGGGGGTGTAATTTTCTCATAACATCGTAAGACTGTTGAGCTGTGAATTTCCTCTTGTTTCAACCGACGCTGGGAGATCCGTTTATACATGTGCTGCTGTAAAGAACATGAGGCATGATTTTTCTCTAAAACGCAGATCGTTGGAAAGGAAACTTTTAATTGGTTTTAAATAACGATGCCCGGAATTTGCGCCTCAAAACGAGAAACTTTTTTGCTTGTTTCTTGCAAAGGACTGAACAAGACAAAAGTGTTGGCTTATTTTGACCTGCTCCGAAGGGGGAGGAAAAAACCCTACCGAAATGAATGTGCTTGACAAACCAACTAACATGTACGATGCTGACAACACTGAGTGTCTTTTAAGTTATAAGCAGAGATTCAAGGACGGCATGCACGGAAAAGGCACATCAGCAAAATAAAACGCTTTGAAGAGCGCAGTGAGGAAAAATATCCTAGTAAACAGGTTATAGCAAAAAATAACAGTGTAAAGTTTGGCTTTTGTTTTGTAAAATATTCTGATGAAAAATCCAAACAGCCTGCTGGCAGCATTCAGTCAAAGGAAAGGTCAAAGAGTGGGATGATGTAGACTGCGTTGGCGATCGACGTCGGAAGCAGTTCATGTGGAAGATGCATGTTTTAATTCTTGATTTTATTTTTTATCAGTTCCAGGAAACAAACGCAGTCTCACTCTCTTGTTATGTGTGCAAATAAACATTTGTTTTTCTTGAAATTACTAATTAACGTGTGTTAAATTTTATTGACCGTTTTCACCCGAATTTACGACCCGTGTCGGGTGAACTGAATCACTTAAGTATTTACTGAACATCGCCCTTAGTATAGTCGTAAATTTTTGCCTACTGTTGTTGGCAGCAATGAAGGTGATATCTAAATTAGCTTAACTATCAAAGCCAGACTTTTAGACTCTCAGGGGTTGTAATCTTTTGAAGACATTTTTTACGTCACACTGCAACTGACAGTCTTAGCGTTGAACCCCACCTTGTGCGAATGACCAGACCTTTTATGTGGTGGTACTGAGCTTTGCAGTCATAAAGGCGTTGGGATGTCCTCTCTGATGACAGGATGGGCTTGTTTTGTGTGCATAGTGCCTTGGATTTTGTATAGAGTATGCATATTTAAATATGTGAATTGTGAGAGGATTAGAAATTTAAGTACGTACTATTTACAACGGTACATATTTGTACATTCTCGTACTGTATGTACAAGGCCTGTGTAAGGCCAGGCTTTGTAAATCACGTTCATCCAACATTTAAAGCCTAATGGCGCTTTTGAATATGGGGTAAGGATGTTGACTGAATTTACTGGTTCACGACCGGAACAGGGGTGGGCTGTTGTGAACGACTGTGGCCCTCTGGGTTGAAGATACTAAGTCAGAAATGCGTAATATGTGTGGATGTTCGCTGTGGGATCATGCTCCTCTCCACTGTTAGTACAGTACCTTAAAATGTAATTTCAAACTCAGAGATTTGCCGTCTTGCAAACACCAGCGCGCAGTGCAGCATTTACTGGGCAATCACACTCCCAGTCCGTGGGCAGAGACAGCGTAGTCGGTATAGCGACTCGCTACGGGCTGGACGGTCCAGGGATCGAATCCCGGTGGGAACGAGATTTTCCGCACCCGTGCAGACCGGCCGTGGGACCCACCCAGCCTCCTATACAATGGTTACCGGGTCTCTTTCCCGGGGGTAAAGCTGCCGGGGCGTGGCACTGACCACCGACCCCCCCTCTAGGTCCGAGGTCTAAGGAAAAGTAGGTCTATACTTCTACCCCCCTCTGGGCCGTCATGGCCTCTTCTAGGGTGAACTTCTGCACACTCCAATGCAAGAACGAATACTACGAGCGGCTGCTGCAGACTGTAGACTGTAGACGAATCCACGAGCAGTGTGCTGTGACGCTCCCAGCTGACTGAAGTTCTTTCAGCGCAGAGGCCAAAGCGACTGTCAGCGTTAAATTGGATGGTCTGCATGCAGAATACCGTAACCCTTGTCACATGCTTGTGTCTGCGTTATTGACGTGTACTGTAGGCTATCAAGGGAACAGTGGTGTTACTGACTGACGGATTCATTTACTTTAATCAGCAGTAGGGATATAACAACGAAATGTACATTTAGTTAGACTATGTATATACCAAGTGACTTCAGCGTAAATACTGTTTCACAGTACTAATGTAGCAGGTAGTAAAAACGTAATTGTTGTGTGGTGAAAGTAAAGTTGTCCCTGTACACAGCATGAAAGTGTATGTTGGAGTGGAGGTATAGCGCCACTCTTTCTTCACCTCGACACTAGATGGACGTGAGGGGTCAGCTTGACGCCCTGTTCGTTAGGGATTGTTGAGACAGCACTTGATTTATATTTTGTTGTTATTTGTGTTGCTTTTTGTTCCGTCTTTTTTATATGTTTGTGTTGCACGTATATTGCCCTTCTTTTGTATTTGTATGTTATGCTGTTTGTGTTATTGGCCACTTAGCTGTGGACTCAGCACGTTAATAAACAAGAATTGCGTAATAATATTAATAATAATAATAATAATAATAATAATAATCTGTAACTTATTTACACTTATCAACGGTAACACGTCGACTCGAGCAGAACTGAATGTTAGAGTCTTATACCCCAAAGTCCCGCGCGCAAACCCGTGAGCTCAATTGGATTTATTTGTTGGATTGCAGATGTACATGATGTTCTGTATTTGGTAGACAGGCCATTAACAGCGCAAGATTTCTTGGAATAGTAGCCAGTGCATTAGGAAAGCAGGCTGTAGGAATTATGCCTGAACTTGTTGCTAATTAGCATCTTTCATGTTTTAAAAGGGCAAAGTTGCTTCTTACGTGTGACCTATTTTAATGTGTATGTTGCGCGCAAAGCCCGCATTTGTATGCACGCTGTGTGGTAATAGATCTTGATTGAGTTTCGTTTAATTGATGTTAACCGAAACTGACACTGAAATTATACACGTTAATCCCAGATTGATAGATATATCAATCTTGGCTGTCACTCAGGCTTGCACAGCTAAATTAATTGTCAGTAGTGTCACGTTAAATACAGTCGCGCATGGGAACGTGATCGAAAGAGCTACGTACACTTCTTACAAAACATGATGCAAAGCTGTTATTCTGTAGTGGCTGTTCGCAAATGGAAGTTTAAGCGGTTTTAAACTTTGAAATAACTTCAAGGTAAGCACAACTGCATTCATAACTTACCGCAGCCGCTAGCGATTCGCGGCTTTCCGTTTGTATCAAGTTTTGCTGACCATAGTATTTGGTTTTCTGTGTCTGCTATTTTAACTTTATGTGCACAGGGATAAAAGTCGGTAGCTTTCTCGTCAAGAGATACGTACATTTTCGTGTCAAAGTACCTGTAACAAGTTTTGTAGTTTCAAGATCACGTCTTCTATTGCGGTGCGTCGTTTTCTGGCATGTTTCTGATATTTTTGTGTGTCAGTTTTAAGCACGTTATCAAGAATATTTAGACTGACCCATTATTTAGGGTATGGGTGTCCACGCCGCGGCCCCCAGGTTGTGTTATGCGACCAGCGGCCACACACACATACGCACGCACACACACACTTATATACTCGTGTGTGTGTGTATGTGTATATATATATATATATATATATATATATATATATATATATATAACGCAGATGCTACAGTACAAAAATATTTTGTGAACATAGGCCTTCTAAAGCATGGTTCCCAATTTACGACCTCCTTAATATTAAAGAAAATGGTGTCCACATCGAGCTTCAACGCACGATGCTGGACGTTTTAACAGTGACTGCCTGACTCGCTAGAAAGTTCCACGTGTCAAACGAATCGTCAGGAATCCGTTCTGTATTCGTTGCAAGTACTGTACGTCATTGACTTCTGTAGCATAAATAGTAGACTTCAGGTGTCGCAGAGATAAAAATCAAAGGGACTGAAATCAGGGAAACGAGCGGTCCATACTGTTGGTCCACCTTGTGTCGGAAACACGTTGTTCAGAAACTTCCGAGCAGCAAGAAGAAAATGTGGTGGAGCACGATCGTGCATGAACAAAAAATAAACACCCGTATGCAGAGCCACATCTTGCAGCAGCTCTGGAAGGACGTATCGCAGCAAATCATGGTAAACAGCCCCAGTCAGACGTGGTGGGAGAACGTAGGGTCCCAGCAGAGCGTCTTCTGCAATGCCTGAATGGAAACTCAACACGAACGCTTTGAACATCTTTAATCGTCAGGGGGCCGTAACTCAGAAACCATGCTTCAGAAAGCATGTGTTCATGTAATGTTTTGTTTATTATGTTGTGCTGTAGATTCGTCTTCTGTAGGTTTGGCTATGCATTTTTCGTTAACTGTGTATACATATATGCCATAATGCAGGCGGTAAGGTATACCACTTACTGTGACTTTTACACTTGCGGCCTGCGAACCAGCCCACAATAATGCTTGTGGTTCTTTGTCAGAAAGGTTCGAATATAGTGTAATGATCAAACTGCGATCCGTAATACACATCGCACTCCAGCCTGGCCTGTAATAAATATACTGAAACAAAACCTGGAAAGCTAAATAGATAACTACGTCAGCTGGTGCACGAAACGTTAAAGTTTTAAAGCAAGCATAATTCAAATGACAGAAATGAGGTTTCCCAGATGCGCTGATGGAGTTATTACGGAAAAAGTAAACAAAGAACACGAGAGAAGGAATAAATGTGCGAATTTTTAGGCCTTCGCAGCAGTATAGCCACGTGAGACCTCTGTTCTTCTGTGATGCGGAGCCGCATCACCGGTGCCCGGTTACCCAGTGACACGGCGCCACATCCCAGAAGAACGGATGCCTTGAAAATAAGTAGAAGATAGAAGGTACAACTGTATACTCAGTGGATGACGGATCCTTAAAATGGAAGTTGTAGTTTAATTGTTTCTATCACGGGCAGAGACTTGAGTGTCTTGCAACAAAACAGTGGAATATGAAGTAGGAGAAGAGAAAACATTAGAACTGTAAAGAATGGGGTCATTGCCAGGTATGTTTGTTTTGTACGTTTGGCCATTTTTTACGTAGTTGTATCGGCATTCCCAAACCGACACAGATGATCCGAGTATGAGTGTCCTTGCGAAAGAGACAACAGCTGACCAATACATTCAACAGGGACTGCTGTCACGCGCCTTAAAGGTTTTGATGTTGACATTTACTGTTTTTCTTGCATTCTTAAGAATCACAGTAACTTGGGACCTGTGGTCTTCCTTAAAGAGAAAGAAAAATTGCCTCCAGAGGACACTATCATGTCCCTTTAATCGTCTGAACCGACTGAACGATGTTTACGAAATTGAAACCCTATGCCGCCGTACGCTACCAAACCTGCAGGGGCGAAGGCCATTTTGAGAGAGCGGCTAGCGGAAGTCATGTACGTTACAATGAGGGAACGTGGTCTGAATATGCCAGCCGTTGATTTTTGTAGAAAGTGTAATGTACATGTTTGTATCTGTATATAGCTGGAGTGGTCAGCTAGACGAACTTCAGGAGCTGCGCCTAGGAGGCAATTTAGGGAAGAGCCATGCATCGACAAAACAAAATATCTTTTCCTTATGTGGTATCTTCATATTTATGTTCGTCCACCTTACACTGGAGGTAGTTTCAGTTAGTTAGGAGTTTTCTTTATTTAAAAAATTCTTTTCAACGCAGTTGACGGTCAGCCTCTGTTGCCTGAATGGTCCCCCCGCCCCCACCACACAGACAACTTGCGCGAGCCGCGACAGTGACGGGCGCCATTCGCGTTGTAGCCATTCCTAGTATATAGGCAAGTGCGAGTTTCATTGTTAGACGTAGGCTGCAGCTGCTTCCCGATATCACGCCGGGACAGAAACCCTTAACGTTAGGCCTTGTTCACAGGGCCGACTCAGTCGACGACGATTTGCCATCCAGAGGCTGGCAGCTGGCCTCCCGTTCCCCGACGACTACGAGAAATCTGTCGCCGTGACGTCAGACATACTGCGATTATCTCGTAAAATGAACCCTCAGTACAATGCTAGGACTGAGGGATATTATTGCTGTGTGGGTCCTAAGAGAACTGAAGAAGAAAAAGAAAAGGCGAAGAAAAATTTGGGTGCATCCTGTAATATGTGACAGGCGAAACAAGGGGTTATTTTGGTATATTTGTGAAGATATCAAAAGAGAGGAAGCGCGGCTGTTTACTTATTTTAGAATGTCTGTGAACTGTTTTGAAGAACCCTGCGAGACAACTGAGTATTCTGTCAAGTAACAGACACAAATATGAGGAAATCTATACAATCCAGAGAGAGATCGGCAGTGGCACTCAGGTAATCACGTTATTTTGCGTAACCACTTCTACTGATTATTCAGATTACAATTTAAGCTAAATACAACTGAATTTACAGTTCACATGTATGTGCTTCTATTCGCCATGGAAGCCCTCGTCCGTCTGAAAGCTCACACACAACTGCGTGATTTGCAGTCTCCCGTCAGTCTCCTTGTCGTAGAGCGACGAGAGGAAAGGCGACAGCATTTCCTTCGACGGGAGACTCTACACAGAAGGTCGACCGTGTGAAAGTCGTATTGCTTACCATATTGTTTGTCGCTCGCAAAACAATCGCCGTTGTCTCTGTCGCCCGTCTGAAAGGGGCTTAGACAGTAATGGTACCTCACTGCAATGGAAGGCGAGATACGGAAGAAAAACTACTTCGGCCTCCAAGTAAAGTGCCCTTCGTTACCGACCAATTTCAACCAAACTTGCACTGTGTGTAGCGCATGCACGGTAAGTGCTAGTGGGATGTTTCAGTTACATCACTGCAATGGAAGGCGAGATGCAGACGAAAAACTACTTCGGAGCGCAAGTAAAGTACCCTTTATTATTGACCCATTTCAACGAAACTTGTACTGTTTGTAGGGTATGCGCGGTGAGTGCTAGGTGTGATGTTTCAGTTACATCACTAGAATGGAAGGGGCGATACAGACGAAAAACTACTTCGGCCTCCAAGTAAAGTGCCTTTAATTATAGCCCGATTTCAACGAAACTTAAGTTTCTTGCAGCGCATGGGCGATGAGTGCTAGATGTGATGTTTCAATTACTTCACTGCAACGAAAGGCGAAATACAGACGAAAAAGTACTTCTGCCTCCAAGTAAAGTGTCCTTCATTGTTGACCAATTTCAACCGAACTTGCGCTGCTTTTAGCGCATGCGCCGTGAGTGCAAGGTGTGTTGTTTCAGTTACTGTCCTCGTCAGTAACTTGATCCCTGTTAGCCTGGCGGTGATGAGGCAAGCTGATCCGTTGGAAGCACAGGGCACACACCTCCAACCTTTGTCTCTCCGTTTCAAAAACATGATTTGATACCTCGCAGGAGTCGGGCGTTTCGTTTAAGCAATGGAACGAAGTGGAGTGTCAAAAATCTCTTCCAATGGGGCCTTCTAAAAAAAACACGTAAAATTTAACCCTAACGTGTTTTCATTCCGACAGACAGTGTACACTTACGCCAAACAGAGCGTATGTTTTTGGAACAGGCATAACATTGCCTGATCGTCCCGACAAGAGCCAAGCAGTAGCCGGACCGTGCTGACTGCTGCTGTGTGGAGTGTTTGTGAGCTCACGTATCAAGTTATCTGAACTTTACTGTATTTACTCTCGGCGAAGCTCCCAGTTTTGGAGTTTCATGTTGCGTGGTGCCGCCGTTAGACCCGCCCGAATTTTGGTGTTGTCAGTCTGGGACGCTATTACCACTGCAAGGCTAGATACCATTTAAATTTCTGTAATTAGTTAATTAATAAGACTGGCATAAGGACTCGTCAGGTGGGAGTGACACAAGCGCCAGTTAATATAAGGTCTGCAATCACGTAGACTTCTGAATTAAGTGATCAGCGAAAAGTGTTGCAAGTTTCGTAACCTGTGTGTGCGCGCCAACAATGTAAAGTAACGATTTTGCCTAGCCACAGTATTGTTGTGTAGTTTTCAGGTTTGCGTATGGGGGAGAGGAGAGGTGCATATAGGATTTTTATGGGGAAACTAGAGGAAAAGAATCGCTTGGAAGTCGTAGGGGTAGGTGGAACGGTACTCTTAGTGTTGATCTTAAAAAAAAAAATGGGATGGGAGGACGTGGACTGGACTGATATGGCAAGTGGGACAAGTGGCCTGCCGTTGAACACGGTGACGAACACTGCGTGTTCCATAAAGTGCGTGGAAGTTCTTGACTAGACGTCAAACTCCTAGCTTCTCAAGGACTCCGTTCTATGGAATACGTATTAGAATTTGAATGCGGCGTTAGAATGTGGACTGAATTCATTGGCTCGGAACAGGGGTCAGGGACCAGGGGCGGGCTTTTGTGAACGTTCTATGAATCGTATTATTCTGGGTTGTGACACCGTGTGGTTTTGTAAGTGCGAATTTTGACCTTGAACAGGGAGGTAGCATACAAGTATTCATCCGAAACGTCGGGATCCACGTACAGTGTGACGACCCAAAATGCCCTCCGAGCGACCTCTGCAGTCAGAACAGACAACATTTTGAACCTTCGGTTTGCGCATGAATTAGGACGGGGAACTGCTTCACTAGCTGAGCGAGTGTCAGTTTCACAAGGAGTTAGTTAGTTAATGGTCTTTATTACCGCTCTCTCTCTCTCTGATTTCCCCCCCCCCCCTCCGCGTGACAAATTGTCACTCTGCCGGCGTCGTGTTTGATTCAACTTTAAACAGTTCTGTTGTTCCAACACGCCCACCCAAACATGACATAAAGCGGTTTATTTCGAACTGTCGACAATGCTAGTCTGTTCGTGTGAACCCGATTACATGTCGGTTATAAAGGGACACGCGTACCACCGCGATCTCAGAACGCTTGATGCTCGTGTGTGAGGCCGGTCACACAGCGCGTTTTCGCTTACATACAGTAAACATTCCTTTATTACAGGATTCAGCTGTATTGACCCCACAGTCCTGAGGACGGACAGCCAACCGAGGAAACGACAGAAGACACTACGTTATGCAGGCGCTTCGCAATCATGAGGTTCCCATCCCATTGTTCCTATAGATTATGGTGTTGCGAGATTTTAGTTTCTCTCATAGTGGCGCTGATGAAAATTTTTTTTCATGCCATGTATATTGGTGTATAGATACCAACTTTGAGATGAGATTTCTATCTCAATCGTAGGGTAGCTCAAGCCACTCTTCTTGCTGTACCGCGACGATGGATGCAGCAAGCTCTTCCGAAATATTTTGCCTCTATGTTAATATAGACGGCGGCGTATCTCAGAACACGGAAGTCTTCAAATTATAGCCTAACTTACGTGAACTGACTGGATCCCTGTGCAGAAGCGCGATGTCATGCCAATGTGTGGGTAGTAGAGGTAAAATATTTTGAACCTAGGTTCTGCAGGGACATTATTCTACCTGACAACTCATATCCACTCTTCACTCACACCGTCTGGCGTTGTGCCAGGCAGTTAGGCAGCGCAGCGTTCGTCGCTATTCAGATTCGCCGTGAGTCGGAGTCCACACGCTTTAGTTGAATGTATTTAGTTAATATTAGGCTTTTACGCACCATATTTGAATAAGGTGCTGGAATATGTTTTTCTTCGGCTCGCAGACACACGTCACATCTGACAAGCACATTATTAACTGCACGTTTCAACGTAATTTAGAAAACGTCTTCAATTTTATAAGTTAGGCGAGCCGACGGGAAGTGCCTGTCGTCAGCTTTCAGAGAAAAGAAGGTCAATATAGATGGATGTGACTACACACACGTAACTCTGCAGTTCAAATTGCGCCGTTAAATTATGAACCAAGTAAAAGAAACAGCAGACTATGAAAATTAAAATTTGGTTTCGCCTGTCTATTCCATTTTGTGTTTTAGTCGTGCATGTTACGTTTAAGGCAAGGGTGCATGACATATTTCTCCAGAAGTGTTCCCGTATTGGAAAGGATCCAGATTAAATTTGTAAAACTGAATTTTCTCAGGTGTCGGAAGACCTGAAAGCCCTTTCTGGTAGACTTAAAACCTTCACGAAAGTGTTCCTTGAGAAGTTTGACGCGTTTGAACTGTCACATAATGCAGGAATTGCGTAAGAAGAAGTAAACACAATGATGTGTGGTGTTTTGATTACTCATACCTGTAGAATATTTTATATTACCTTGAAAGATTTCGGTTACAAAATATAAAAAACTGAAGAACAGACCTACATAATGTATGTTAAAAGTTTTCTTTGAATTTGTCAGAAACATGAAAGTTGCGAGTTTGAGATTTTACAGCAGTGTAGTCGAGGTATCCGTTCTTCTGGTGTATGACGCTGTCAATGAGTAGGTAGCTTCCGACGTTTCGAAGGATCATAGTTTTTCATCTTCTAGTGGAAGTCCGTGTCGGTGAGGAAACAATTCTTCGGAGATATGATGCGTCACTGTAGAAGTTGTTCATGACGTTTCGAAGGTACGGTCATTCGAAACGTCGTGAACCGCTTACCCAGTGACGCAGCGTCGTATTCCAGATGACCGGGTTCTTCAGCTTAAATTTATGTGACGAACGCAGCCTTTTCTTCGCTGTGCAGTTGTTTCTTTTCTAGAGGAAACTTGAAAATTAATCTGGAAGAAAGCAACTTAGGTCTACCAGTTACAGCAAGTTTAACATGGAACCACGAAACTTGCTTAACTATCCGACGTAGTACAGCAGGGGTATAGAGGAACAATTCCATCTTTTGTTTGGTTTCTCTAGAGCTGGTAACTTTGCTGAAACATCGTCATGTAATTTTAACATAAATCATCCACTTGGTGACAGACAGTTGTCCGCGTAACGAAATCCGTTGCAAATATCTGTGAAGCGTTCGGTAATAAATAACTGACTACAGCTCATGTCAGAAAGAGACAGATGTCAGTAGCTATTGATGTAATTACAGATACACAGCAACAAGTTAACAAGTTGTAACAATCCTACAAAGAAACTGCTTTTTGACGTCAACTACATACTACCAGTTGAATTAGCTCACTGGAACCCTATCCTAAGTTTATATAGACCGAAATAGTTGTCTTTGAAAATACACAGATCACGGAATATTGTTTTGTTGCGACCAGTATTTTGTATACAATAAACGCTATGAGAACTGGATTTTATGTTTCGGTATTGTTTCATATGGAACCACGTTCAATGATGCTGATTTGCTAGCGAACACCGTGATGACCTTAGTGTTTGCCTTCTAAGAGTGGTAGATACTGTACGGTGTACTTCTTATTACGTTGTTGGCGGTGGGGGGAACTTTGATTTGTGCAAGTATCAGACTTCGACGTTTTCGCATATCTGCAATAGAAAATCCGTACAGTTCTGTCGTTTCTTCCTGTTCTACTTGCCTTTGGTTGGTAGAAGACCGTGTTATATACAGTGCTTGAAGTGTTCCGTGCCTATAGTTATTTTGGGTAAATCCTAAAAGGTTTTGACGACGGTGTACATTGTTGTGAAGTAATGGGTTTTTGGACTTTTTCCACCGTCCGAAGAATAAAATAACTGCAATTAAAATTACGACGTTTCGGAAGGTGGTTCGTCTTCCGTTCTCAGGTGAGGGCGGAAGCAGAACCAGCTTCCGAAACGTCGTAATTTTAGTTGTAGTTATTTTATTCTTCGGAGGATGGAAAAAGTCCAAAAAATTGCTTCACAATATAGTTATTTTGTTGCCAAGTAACAATGTACGATTTAATGCACAAAGCCTTCAGTACACCATGGCAGTGCTACATTGGTAAATTCAGAAAATATATCTACTGCCACAGCCTTTCGTTTTTAGGCGCATTTGCAACTCTGCTAAGTGCCTGTGAAAGTTGCTGTTTATCCTTATGTCTCTTCTCTAGAATCGCTGAACGGATTTTCATGAAATTTAGTATTCGGAAGTTTTGCTGGTATTTGTCAAGCTATTTAAATCTTTATTTAGGTCGGTCAGTTTACCAACCAGTTTGCTTGAAGATATACATGCATTTCTGCACGCATCGCCAGTGAGACTCTAAGTTACTTGGTTGTGCAAAGCGATCATGGGGGACAGAAGGTAAATACAAGATCGGATGGAAATATTTGAAACATTTGCTATTTTCCACGCCGTTGTCTTGGAGATTAATCCTGGTGCATTACTATTCGTAGTTCTTCGTCTGCAACGTGTAGGTCTGAAACAGATTGTTACTATAAATGAGCTTTTTGATCCTGGGTATCCCGTTGTGTTGTGTATATTACAAAATGCATACCAGTTACCATCAACAAAACTAATGTTATGTATGTTGTGTGATGTGAATATACCGCTACATATTTCAGCCACTAACGGTCATCCTCAGGCGGTCCAAATATATGAATTTAAAATTACGATTGATGTTGCAATTGTAATTTTAATTTTTATGTTATTTGACGGCCTGAGGGTGACCATTAGTGGCTGAAACATGTAGCGGCGTATGTATATAACATAAATTAACTGTGTTGATGGTAAGTGATAAGTGTTTTGTATAAATGAGCCTCTTTCTTCTTCTTCTTCTACGTCTCCTCCTATTGTAACCTAGATTCTTCAAGAAAACAGTACCTTACGTACTTAAATATTCTGCAAGCGCAGGGTGGGCAGGGCAGCTGATCGCGGTGACAGGTGTGTGCAAATGCGCGGGCACCGACAGCTGCATCTGGAATGGCTGCGTAAAGCCTTCAGGTTCAGGTCTCGCGCCGTGTTGACCATAATCGTTTTTAGCCAGCAGTATATTTTCAGTACTTTATCATGACGCTTTTGTGTCCACCGTGCCTTATGGAGCTGGTTATACCGATCGCCCCTGACAAAAGGGAATCGAATTTTATAGGAATCTGAGGGGCGTGCAAGTTTGACTGGTGTTGGAGCAGAGAAAGATACACTTGCGACGTTGCTGAAGGAGTAGCGTTGTATACCGCGTAGGCAACGTGCCCTCGGTTTGGGATGTATTATGGCGTTACACCCGCAGGCGTATACTAATATTCCATCCGGAAGTCTTACCAACCGTATGTTTAGGTGACGTCCTCAAATATACGAGTAGACTCGTCATAACAACAAACAAATGCACTAGATACAATAACATATAATGTATATTAAAGTATCATCCCCAGAGGGTTCATTACAAAGGAATACAAGATCATCACATCAAGTTATAAGGTTAAAAGATTAAACACTGAGAACCCAAAACATACCAGTTCCACACTCATAGTTTACAATGTGCGATGTTAAAGTATTAAAAGCGGTAAAACAGTCACTTCTGGTGTTTATATTTATTTATGGTAATGTGGACTGTGCACGGTCTTTAATATACGTTATATATGTATTGTATCTAGTGCATTTGTTGGTTATTATGAAGATAGTGACAAGATGCACGGTGTGTATAATATAAAGATACGAGCAGACTGTAAAAATGCCAAAGAACAACCCTATAAAATTAATTATATTTATACCCATGTATAAATTTGCAGTTGTTGTTAGTCGGTGCCATTTCCTTCATTCCAGTTGCAGTCCTTCACATGGGCCTTTTGCTGACACTCTTCAGTAAAATTCGATAGTGCAGGTCACGGTTTGCCTCTTCGTACTAATTTTAACTGTAGACTGAAACTTGGTACGTAATTCCTGTGGCGTTAAATGATGCATTTGCGTCGCCAAGAATACCGTCCTCGCTGTTCACATTTTCAAGGTAGTAAAGTGGCTTACCATTGTAGGTGTGTCGCTTGAAATAACCATGCACCTTGAAAATTATTTCTCTGAATTGTCTTTTTAAGTGCAGGGGCTAGTTTTCTGGTCCTCTTTTTCCTCGATTACAGTGCAATTGGCCGTGACTATTGCTTGACAACCCACAGCCCATTAACACCCTAATGTGCGATATGCAGCATAAAAGCGTGGACGGACACCTTTTACCAACGGGAGCTGATACTGGCTAATGATGTTTCGTTTAGGCAGAGCACATGACAGTCCTTGCCTTGCGTAGCCATGTCGCCTTGTCAGCGGACGTAAAAATCGTTTCTTAAACCTCACCGATCATATCGTGCCATCGGAGTGATAGTATGGTTTAAAATACAACTTGTTTGGACAGACTGGGTTGGAAAAATGGGCTGAAACTGCATCATTTTTTGCCTTATGGAGGAAGCTAAATCCTTTCAGAAACTTTTCGCGTGGGAAGGATCTGCGAAGGAATTATCCTGTTGTCATACGTCACAAGTACAGCGTCCGATAAAAATAAAATAACGGGTTAGGCTCTGCACTGTCACGATGACAAATCCGTGGAGCAGAGTCCTTCCGAATAATCAACTCATGAATAAATTTTTCGCCTTTTATGAAAGCCAAAAGTTCATAGCCATGGTCACAATATCCTCTCACGGGACTGTAGGTTATCTTAAGATCAGGCGTACATTTTGCAAGAATTTTCTTCTTGTTATTATTCCTGTAAGGGCTTAGGCCTTTCGACCTGTTTCGATTTTATTTCCATCTTTTCGTGGTCTGCTTTTGTCTGTTCTTCCTGTAGGATGGTAATAGAAGGCTATCTTTGGGTAATCGTCGTCCCCATCCGTTTCATTTCTTTTGCCTAATTGCCCTTATTATCTCAGTTCTGTCTAAAACTGATACTTTGTTTAACTCTGTCTTCTATTTCCGCTTCTTATGTGATCATCCGAGGCGCACTTCTTTGGTTGCTCTTAGAAATTCCTTTTCTGCAGCCTACATGTGACTTTCTTCTTTCTTCGTTAAGGATTTATGATTCGTTCCCATAGGGCAAGGCCGGTACAACCATAACTTCGTAGACATTAAGCTGGGTATCTCTTCTAATACTTATGTTTCGCCGAGACTCGTTTAATTACCCCTCACATTGCATGATAACAGTGTAATTTAACGCCTATGTTTGTCATCAGCAGTACTCTGTGTGTTACCAAATATAACGTACGCCTCTTATGAGCAGATTATTCCGAGCGACGTTTTGTCCATTTCGCACTGTAACTGTTGACGTAGTCATCATCAATAGCATGGTTCAGTAGTGAAAACGGGTCGATTTCTACCCAACAGCCTTTCGCTTGAATTAAACAGCTGTGTGTCACACGATTACGGGCATACCAACAGGTGTTGCATACTGCGTTCAATGATTCTGTAACGGCGATTCAGTCATTACGTCACGATTGTTTAAAGCTCCCCAATATCTAATACACAAGCTGTTTCGATAGTAGAATTCTTAGTCTTAAGGTGTTTGGTTTCGCTCTTTCACCTGCAAATGTTATACACCATAGAATGAGACTGAAAGATACCGTAAATCATGAGATGACAGTGACTTAAAACAGGCGTTCCTGACCTGCACCCAGAAGTGTAAGGCGGACGACCACAAAACACGTCGGTCATATTATAGCCGAATTTCAAATCAGGCCTCTCCCGAATCTAGTCCATGTCGTTAACTAGTACACAGATTTTCTTAAGCAAATCCAATTATAAGTGCTCGGGTTATTTTACTGCAATAATGCCATGGATGGAACTCAGAATTCTTTCAGTACCAATTTACAAGGCTGTAGCTCGGTAGCGTACTGGTTTATAAACGGATTAGACCTACCCCGTATGAATAGCGTCTTATACTCTATTCAGAGGGTTACTGATTGGATCTGAATCGCAGTTTATAGAGCGCTAAAATAGTCTGAAGACGGGACTGGACCAAACGTCATGTAGATCAAGCATAAGACTACCTCTGACGGTAGGTGTGGCATTAAACTTCGGACTGGTCGAACGATCGCACCTGTCAACTCTTTATCGTTCCTTGTCCACCCAATACGGGGTCATTATTTTATCTGACTAGTATTGTTTGCCACTTCCTATCACCTCGCTTCTCGTATAGACCGTAGCCGCTGAGTGGCCCCGCTCACCCGCGGGTTGGGATAGTGGTAGGAAGTGATAATCTGTATTCGTCAAGTAAGACAGCTATCCTTTTGTAGGCAAAAGGTGCTAAAAGGTAATACTTTTTGCTGCTATGGGAGCGTGTAACGCAAATCCATCTCGCTTGTTTGGTCTTGAGCGAAATCAGAATGTGATCAAGCACGAAATTCAGAAGAATTCACCCTAGCTCAATTGGTAAGTGTGTCTATACAAACAACAGGACACGCAAGATCCGGCAAAATTGTTGACGAATTTTAATTCAAGCAGAGACACGTTATGCTTGTGTCGTGCAATGTAAGTGTATCGCCCAGTTCAGTAACATCACTGCATTTGACGTCTAGATCTGTAAACTTCAGCCTGAAAGCAGAAAGCGATTTTTGAATGCGTTTGAGAAGCTTCACGCTTTAAGCTGTCACACTGGATGCGGACCTGCATAAAGTTCGCAGGAGTAATGACTGATAATTGTACTCAGTCATATTTTGCTTCTGTGTTTTACCTAATTAACTGGAAATCACGAACTAAATTCGTCACCGACGTCATAGTTTCAGCTGTTGGCCTGTTCCGAGTACAAAATGTTCTTTCTGTGTTCTAATCAAACATCCGTTCGGTTTCTGGTAATAGAACGGTTTCAGCGTTCGCCTTTCTGGCAACTTCTACAAAATGTTTAAGCCGTTTCTTATAATTTTTTTTTCTGCGGCGCAACGCCTAGGCCGCATCATGTTTGAGGTTTCTGTATCACACTTATTTACACACACACACACAGACCCGGTAGGGCTCCTCTAAGCGAGTGATCAGCTCGTCGCAGAGGCCGCCACGTACACAACACACAAAAAACACAGGAGTCGACGAACAACGCTGCCTAGTCTTTGTTATCGACAAGGTCGTAGAGTAAACAAACACGTAATAGCTTGTCTAGCTAACGTTATGAAGCTGTGGATGTTTTGACAGGGGTCTTCTTCAGCTGCTGTTGTTCACGGCCACAAGAAAGCGTCTGTAGCGATAAGCGATTGAGAGAACTTATGGTTCAGTAGACATCATTCGCACTTATTGTGCCATCCATGTTAACGCCGAATTCAAATAAAGGCGATGGAACTTTTTCCTGACGGACTCAGCATTTATTTTACATATCTTCATGTCTTTGAAGAAGGTGCTGAAATGCAGCGGTTTGCACTGTCTGTTCCGTCAGAGTATGACGGAATTACACGTGAAAGATGTCAGACGTTGGTGACTCAGTGAGCTGCTTACGGTGACATGTAACTGAATAAAATTACCTCTTCTAACCGCGTTCTGTCGGGCTGTTTTCTTGTAGCGTCCTCTGTTTTGTTACGGTTGAATCTGAAGGGACCAGGCACATTGCAACTTCGTCATGCCTGTAAATAACGCAGCTCAGTTACTTGAATTTAGCAATAATTTGTTGAGTTTGTTAGATTTAAAACGTGCAGAACGCATATACTGTGTCACATGGAGTTGGACAGAATGTCTTGGAGACCAGAACATTACCCTGTTTCCCATGACACCCCTCAGCCGTTTTGCGATCCGTAGTCCTCTTTGCCACGCCATTAAAACAGTGCGTTCTTTTAATCACGGTATCTTTTTCCGGTCAAATTTAAGTTAGACAGGAAATCTAATATCGTTTCCAGCGAGGCAAAAGAAATAGACTACGTTTTGTGACAAATGATGCGTGTGAGAAACAGTGCATGTAGGCTTGCCTGTTTAATGATTCGAGGAATATTACGTCTGTACGCTAACTCATTTCGTTGCACTTTGGGAACCATCAATCGCCATCAAATTTAATTGAAACGATCGTGTATCCGGTAAACTGTAACAGCACGTCAAGACCAGACCATATGATCAATGAAAGGTATAGAATGAAAACGTAGCAACCATCACCTGTATCACCGCAATGAATTTGTCATCCATGCGAGGTACTGATTCCACACATATCTGTAGCGCACTGTTTATTCCTGTCAATACACATATGTCGATGAAGTGGACAGATATTTTTCGAGATTCGAATTTCTACTGGATGAATACAGAAATTGCCATCTGATGTGTGACACCGTGTAGTTTGGCACAAATGTACCCTCGTACAAGGAAACCTTCTCCCTCCATCATCAGTGTGGAACGTATCTGCTACGATGGTATGCCTGGCCAAATACATGTTGTCACTTTACTGTAGGCGTGATCACATTATGGCGTGCTGTTTTTGAAACTCTAACCTTCCGAAACACCGAAATATTTTTGTTGCATTTATAGGCGCGTTCGTAAAATTGCGAAAAGCGACTATTTGCTTCGTTGTGTCTGTCGGTCCGTCCGCATGGAACAACTCGGATCCCACCGGAACTAATTTTATGAAATATGAGGCTCCTACTGGGCTGATTTTCATGAAATTTCGTATTTGAGTATTTTTCGAACACCTGTCGAGAAATTTCAAGTTTCATTAAAATCTGACAAGAATAACGGGTACTTCACATGAAGACGTATGTACATTTTTGATAATATCTCGCTGAATTCTTCTTATAGTGAGGTAAAGTGTCAGACCGAAGTTTCAGAGAAATCAAATCACACATTTTGTTTTCAATGACGTTTTCTCCGAAAATCATGCCGTTTATGACATAATGTGGAAAGATACGGTAAAGCCAGACAGGCCACAGGTGACAATATAATAACGGCGTATGTTTTTTGCATGCTGGATAACTAAGGCCATAGACGCACACTCAGAATATGTAATACTTATTGCTATTCCACGACAACAATGGTTACGCACACGCCCCTCAATGTTACGTTATACGTACGTTGCCTGCCTTGTATTCATGTGATGTACCATAATGGTACAACCAGTCGTTTAAACCAGGGTGTAATGTCATGTCGCTCAATTCGAATAGGATTTGTTTCAGAATGGATTATAGCCTACTTATAGCGTACCCTTTGCCGAACACTATTAGGGTGATAATATCAAGGATGATGAAATAGTAGAATAGGCCTGTTTAGCATGCACGATGGAAATAAACGCCTAAGAAATTTGTTTAGAAAATCTGTGAAGAGGGCCGTAAGGAGCCCTAAGCTCAGGTGTGAGGGCAATATTAAAATGTCTTTTGAATCGGCCCCCCCCCCCCCTGTTTAGCAGATGAATTTGGCTGAGGACAGTATCGAGAGATGAGGTGTTTTGAAAGCGGCAGTGACACTTCGAATTTCATAACACGGGAGTTTTCTTGAGTAGTTTAGCGATCATTACCGTTTCAAGAATAACTGCTCTGGAGTCTGTTTAATAGTTGTTACTTATTCTACATATCCTGTTTCTTTCGTGGCCTTTGTTTGTTTCATTTCTTTCTCATCTTTTCTTTCTTTTCAAGACCTGCTGTATTTTCTTCATTCTTTTGTACGTGTTTCTCTGAAATCCAACCGAACCCATCTCTGCGGAGATGCTTTTCCGCTGAAAATTAGTGCAAGGCATTTATGGAATTGATCTTATTGAAAAGCCGTACTTTCCTGCTTGTCCAAGGCGAGTTTCTGTAGTAGCGAATGTAACGGCAGATCGACCTACCGCGGCACACACAGGCAGCTGGATATCCACACATTCTCGTCTTGTGAGATGTGACACCGTGTCTCTTGGTAAACAGGTACCGACGTCGTAAAGAATCTATTGTCTTTCACGTGTTAATAGACGATTTAAATGTTATTGGATACAAAGAAGGATATTTTGGCCCTTGAAGATTAGACCATTACGCTGTATCGAATCTTGTGGAAACACTTAATCAGTAACTCGGCGTCATATCCCACAACAACGGGTACCTTATCTACTCCGCTGCGAAAACCTATAAACTCGCGAAAGGACAATCGACTGCCACAAATATATATCTCTGATGCCATGGTGAACACACAAATATTTCATTACTATCTCAATATATTCAGAACAACACAACAACGTTTCCGTGTTTCTTTATTATTTCACGACATGTTTCGGCCATTGCCCATCATCACGTAGACATACTACTAAATCATAAAGAAGCACGTATAGATGCTGAGGTGGAGACCTCCATCTCAATATCTGTACGCCTTTTTGATTTTGGAGGCCTAATATATGTACCTGAGGATGGCCAATGGCCGAAACATGTCTTAAAATAATAAAGGAGCACGAAGACATTTTTGTGTTGTTCTGAATGTATTGAGACAGTAATTTTATACGTGCACAACGGTACTGGGATTACGGAAATATTTAATTCGTTATATTCTGTGCTGTGGCACTGTGTAGTCACATAAGCGGTTACCAACGTTTTCGGAGAACCTGTTGCTGCGATGTGCGGTGTAAGAACCAACTCCAACACTGTGTGTATTAAATACATTAATGATTCAAGATTTACAGCTTACAATTTTCATTAGATGAGGTCCAACATGTTTCGACGGTTAGCTCGTCCTCATCAGGGACATACAGTATAACAGAGAAAGAAGGAAACGTTGTGGCGGGCATCAGTTTTAAGTTAACAAGTCGACCACCACTGTCGACATATAAAAGTACAGGAATGTTCTACATGAAATGTGATAGTGCAGTGCAACCCGTGTTGTTGTTTTAAACAGTGCTTTCAAGTGTTCTCCAAGCCATCGTATCACAAAAAAAAAAAAAAAACTTTTTAGAACACGATTTTAATACTTTTATATGTCGCCAGTGGTGGTCGACTTGTTAACTTAAGACTGATGGCCGCCACAACGTTTCCTTCTTTCGCTGTTATATCGTCTGTCCCTGATGATGACGGGCTACACGTCGAAACACGTTGGACCTCATCTGATGAAAATTTTAAGCTGTAAATCTTGAATTATTAATGTATTTGATACACACAGTGTTGGAGTTGGTTCTTACATCACACATTGAGTTGCCAACACGGTATGGGAAACATTAAAACTGTTGCTACGAGTTTCCTGTAAATGTTGATAAGAACCTCCGTGACTGCGTGGTGTCACAAACAGATCATTACGTATAAACGTTGACGGCTGCAGAAACCTTACTCTATATATACGGGGTCTTCATTATACAACGCTGCGTAGGCCCGCCGTAAGCGCTGGACGAGTCTAGGCCTGCTCACCGTTCAAAGCATGTTTGCAGCGTCATTATTTGCAAACGCCGTATTTACTGACCACGTGAGATTAACAAGGTTTATGGTGAACGAAGCATTACATGACTGATGTTGACGATGTACTAATGTCTACACGTGAGGGATTTTTTGTCGAGTTTTACTTGTGTCCAGTATCAGAATTTGGCTTGCAATAGTTTTTGTTCAATTCCGAGAAGTGTAGGGCCTGTTTCCTTTTCTTCAGTCGGGATTTGAAATAACAAACTCAAGAAAGGGAAGTGGGCTAAAAATACACTTAGGAAATAGAATTGTAGACAGAAATAAAATCGACCCAAGGTAAACGGAATTTGGGGTGTAGGAGAATGTTTGTACCTAAGGCAGAGGAAGTAACAGGGTGGTGAAGACAGAATGGATACTGCTTGCCTTCCTACTGCGCATATTTCTGGTCTATAATTTTTGTGCTCTTGTACTGTATTTGTTTAACGTCACTTTACGATCCAGTAGTGGAATTCAGTTTAGTTCATGGTCCGGCGAGCTGAACGTGTAGGTGGCTGTGCCTAAGAGGGACTCGTGGCTGAGTCCAGTTTATATTGCATGCAATTATAAATGTGTGGAAGATTATTTTATTCTTGTTACTGTCATTTTGTGTTTTCGAGTAACTGGTGACTTTAGTACAATTTTTTCCCCGCAATATTCGTCTGTCCTAACCTCAGATTTGTAAAAAAAAATGCAGTACGTCGTTATGATGGGCTACACTTGCAAAATGTTTGTACCAAATTTCGTGAAAATTTTTCAGGTGATTCAAAATTCGGAAGGGGATTGGCACGCACGGACAGTATGACGATGTTACAAATTTAGTTTTTCTTCTTATTACGGAAGAAAAATAGGCTAGAATTCTGTATTAAAATAAATAAAATGTGAGAGTGTTGGCTGGCTTCAAGTGTTTCAGAATAGCGTTCAGCAGGTGTCCTACGCGATCACAATTTGGACCTTCGCGTTTTATGACAACGGGGGTTCTGTTCGGTATGTGAGATGCTGCTAGCTTTGCAGCAAGGACTCTGATGTACAGACTGTCATTCTAGTTAATAGAGAGTGGTTTTAACGATGCATATGGATTTATACCACTCATACAGACACTGCGTGTCATGAGTTAATTTTAGGCTTTGTTTTAGACAATATGGGAATGCACAATGGATGTTTGTGTCGTTTCTGTCAGGGCGGAAGACAATTGCATATGACGTCCGATGACCATAAAAGAGTAACCTGGTACGGCAGGACCTCTCTACAATCGACATTACAGGTGTATACAAAGCGAGTGCCATTATGTAGCTCATAACACGCACAGATTAATTGTACATCTCGGTGGGTTGACGCTGAAAGAATCACAAACGAACCTGTGATACACAAACGGCTGGGGGCATTCAATTAATTGAATGCGACATTATTCGTACATGAGTTAGTGACACGAGTGATTGTAGCTCCTTGGGTAGGTCTAATTGTGCATGTTGACTATTGACTGGACCGCTACATTTCGGGAATCATGGCTTGATGAAGTTGTCTTTCAGATATTTATTGTTAGTTATAATGTTACATATAATATAATATAATATAATGTAATATAATATAACTAAGGCTACAGGCACACTCTGAATATGTAATACTTATTGCTTTTCCACGGCCACAATGGTTACGCGAACGTGCCTCAGTGTTGCATTTATACGTACGTTGCCTGTCTTGTCATTAGCAAGACTGGAATCTTAATTGCTTCTAATTTTTTTACAGCTGAAGCCAAGAAACATGACACTTGACACTGAAGTGAAACGCAAAATTTAACAGTAATTGTTATTGTTCATTACCAGAGGGCGAAAGGAGACAGAAAAAGTATCTTATTTGTAGAACAGAACACTTCTAAACAGATAAGCTGCTCTGATTAAGAACTTGTTGACCCCAGCCGTGTGTCTGGAAGCCATTCAATTAATGTTCTTCAAGAAGACCTGAAATGCATTACTCTGGTGCCTGACGTGCTCACTGTCCTCCCCCTCACTCGCCCCGGCCGGCCGCCCCCACCATAATGGTCAATTAACCAAGACTACACGATAGCATTTACGAAAAATGCTCTTTCTTTAGATATCGCTTTACGTACAGCTCTGTCACGGTTCGTTATCGGTGTTTTAATGATAATTTAATTTTGTGTGAGATCTGGACGTAGAGTGTTTCTGCACGCGTTAAAGTGACACAGGATTTAATTACTTTGGCCAGGCTGTGAATCCATATAAAGAGATCCCGCTTTCAGTTGGAAATTATGCCCTAATCTCATTACTTCGCCGGCTGCATGACTTCTTTCTTCAGACTTTAATATGCAGCTTGATTCTGCTTACTAGGTATGTTTCTTAGTGAAAGTCTTTGCTGTATTAAGTTAGCGATGTTATCTGTAGAGTATATATATAATAACAGGCTTGTCAGGGGGTAGTCTGTTAGCGCTTTCTGTCACTTCACGCTGTGGTGCTGCTCCTCTCTGCCGATATATTAATGCACCAATGAACTCAGATGTTTTGATATAGTATGTGTTATCTGTCACGGTCATGTGCACGTTGGTCAGAGTCGGTTGAGCCGAACTGACCAACTACATGTGAAAAGCTGATAGTCGCCGAACTAGTCGAGAAATTCCTCTTCATTTTTGCATGTAACCAGATATTCCTCACCATGATCACGTAAGATTGCCACTGAACCTTGTCCTGACCAATCCACACTTTTACGCCATATTTCTTAAAGGTATATTTCGTTATCCTCAAATCTACGCAAAGGTCTTCCAAGTAGTCTCCCCCATCGAAGTTTTTGCAGTAAATATTTTGTGTACTTCTTATATATCCTGTGCATTATAGATGTCATATCAGTCTCACAGAATGAGGAATGTTAATGAAGGTGTTGTAATGTGTTCATCTATGCTTGTAAACTAATCGACCTTGAAATAATACTTGAGAAATTCCATCTAGATGAATGTGCATATTAAAATTGCTTTCACTTTTACGATGTAATAAACAGGTTCATTATGTAGTAGTACGAATTCAGATCTTTCGAAATGAACTTAGTGTAAAAAGTTTCGTGTCATTTATGTACTTCATACAGTTTTTCCTGTGACGCACGTGAACAACGACTGTCCGTTTTACCTACAGTCCAAAAACACCAAACAGGTCGTCTGAACTTCAGCGATAACCTTCTGCCACTTTATGACCCTCTTTTTTCTCTATATTTTTCTTTAGTGCTCATCTTATAGTAATTATTCTTAGATGGCTTACAATAAATGCATGTACATAATGTAAATGTGTCGTGGGACTTATCCTGTATGCAGTATTTACATCCCTTTATTACTATATATGTGTGTGTATTATTTAAATTTAAATTTATCGGGCATTAATTTGAATATGGATGCGAAACTATGTATCTCTCCGTGATACAGGTACGTAGACAGAGGCTGTTTGAAAACAGGATGGTGAGAAGTGTGTCTGAGATTAAGAAGGAGCAAGTAACACAAGGATAGGAAAAATGTGTGTTGCTCTGCAGCATATGTTACAAGGGTGGAGGCAAATCACGGAAATAGAGGGCGGAGTTGAGAACTGCATACATTGAGCAAATTTAAGGGATGAGACTGCTTGGGAGACAACGCGTAGATGACGGGATAATATTAAAGATATTTGGTGGGAGATTGTGAACGGGAGTGATCTGACGTAGTATAGTGTCCAGTGGCAACTTTTTATAGACATGATACTCACGTTCGTGTTCCTTAAAAGGCGAAGAATTTGTTGTCCATTTCAGCTGTTATCAGGTCTTTAAGAGTTGCTTAGTGGGAGATGACTATGAGGTTTGTGCGATAGGCATTAATAATGCTAACAAAGACACCAGCTGGCGTAGAAGGCTTAGTTTTCTTCGAACTAGATCCTGTAAATGCCTTTGCTTTGTCCTTGAGTAATCTGCCTCAACCTGTAGCAATCTCATTAGTGCAACACGCCATTTAGGGGGTTTAGTTACATGTGAGACTGGGTAAATGAAGGGAAGCCTTCCTTCGCATGCCACGATTAAATTGTAAACCGTATACAGACTGCTCAAGTATCAATTATTAACTACTCAACAGACGGTGAGGTCTCGCTTCTGAGCGCTGGAGAAGCAAACGCGTTGTGAAGCTATGAATCATAGAGATATTGAATAGGGAAATCAACGCCTGGGTACCGGCAATCCATCGTGCACGCGAGTCTGTTGGTTAGTCTGCATTGGTAGGGGCAGGTGTCCAGGCAACGTGCACGCCTCCTCGTGCCGCAGCTTGGCGGGAGGTGACAGCACAAGATGTAGTGCTAGAGTAGTGTATATCGCTTCTCCCGACCAAGCGCTTTGTGCACATGTTTGCTTCAAGAAGGTTTTATGTCACTTTTCATAATTACAGACGATGACTAAAAGAATCCTTCCGAACTAGCACACTGATTAAGTTTAAGGCTTATTTCAAATTTGGCTTGATAAATTATGTTTACCATGTGGAATATGTCTTTGTTATCGGGAATGTACTCGTCCTGACCTCGGTTTTTAAGTACGAAATGTGTTAGAACGAAAGAGAGTGGTGTTTCACTGATGCTCAAATGCCTATAGGAAGTACCTACTAGTTTAGATGAACGCTCATAGATGTCGTACCCATGCGTGTTATTGCTGCAGCAACGAGGAAACTTGTTCACTCGAATAAATATATCACTGAAATGAAGATTTTTTTTCTAAAATGTGGTATATCAGCTGCCACATTCCATTCTCGTATCAAAGTACATCCCCTCCGTCCCCTCCCCTCCACCACCATCATCCCTAGTAAATAGAGATCAAATTCATGAGCTTCGCAACCAAGGGGGATGAGTTCCACAAGCCATGCCCATGCGCGCGCGCCATTTTGGTAAAGCAGTGAGTGACGAAAGCAGGTCGACAGGCAGATCGTGTCGTGTTTTTGGCAGGTAAATACACATTTTAATGTTCTGTTCAGTGACTTTTTTCGTGTTTTACGTGTAGTGCCAGGACTTTTCTTCGAGAGTGGCGTGTTTTGAGCAGTCTTTGGTTTCTCAGAGGGGAATGTGGCAGAGGACTATCTGTGATGTGAGGGAATGTGTAGGGCGGGGGGATCGATGCCTTGCCGCGCCTCGCTCCTCGCCTATCTCTCTTTGCGGGCCGCCCCCAGGGGTTGGAATCCCCTATTTTGTACCAAAGGAAATATACTGGAATCTGTCTTACACTGCTTACAGTTTTGTTTCTTATGTTTTGTGGCGAGTTTTTAAATCACTGTGCACGTATAGTTTCACAGGCGAGTTTAAAGTGTCGTGTACACTACGTGATTGACAGGCAGGCTGCTGCCTTTTAAATCTCATTCCGACGGTGAAACAGGTCACCCCCACCACCAGACAGCAAGTTTTTTTTTTCGTGTAGTATGCGTTTATTTCTTATTAGCTGACGCAGTGTTTTAAATGTGTTACAGTGCCTGGATTTTGTGTTGTGATGATAAATGGTGCCTTTCACAGATTGTATGCAGCGATGAGTGAAGTGTGCGACCCAGTGTGAACAAATTTATCGACTATCAAGTGGAGTTTACCCCGTGTTCCACGTGGGTCTTACGGGCGGGTTGATGTGCCACATTTAATGTAGGAACGCCGCTGCCCCTGCAGCTTTGCAGCCGTTTATTCCAATTGACGTTCAGTCTAGTGGCTGTTTAATCAGTATATCATTCAGGTCTTTGTAGTTGTGTCCGAAATGAATCGGGACGGTAAATGTTTTGGGTACTCTCCATTCTGTCGGTAACCATAGCGCTCCGAGTGTATTATTATTAGTATTATTATTACTATTATTATTAATGAAATAAATAAGTAATTGGTTTTCATGACATCTACGGCGTGGAAAATATTACGTAAATGAAGTCATTGAGGTATTGAGTGTACTATTGCTGTAAATCACTTTTATAGAAATCCATGTTTTAAGCTTAAAACACCTACGAATGTGACTTATGTTTTCGTTTTCTGGTGTTGGTCACACGCGGATTTTATATTGGACGGAACGTGTAGCATTATTTACATTTTACAGAATTACTGCGTAAAATCGTAGGTGCCTTGGCATTAAATTCACATGAAGCTCTGTTGATGTTTTTGCCTGTTACAGTTATCTTGTTTTGCTCCGTCGTAGAATTTTGCAAGTTTTGTTGCGACGTTTAAAGATGTAATAGTTCAGACATTTTAAATATTTTCGTTCTGGGAAATGGCGGAACATTTTCCAGTTTTGTGCAGGCAGTGTTTATTGGGACGGTGTTGTAACGCTTTTACCGAGTTTCTGGCGGATTTCTTTCGTATTACGTGTTATATTTACAGCATAATTTTCATTCTTCGCCGAGAGGAAAATTATTTGTTTGCATTTAATTACTCATTTCACCTCTGATGGAGACTGCACCGGCGCAGTACGGTTCGAATTAAAACGCATGTTTGTGGTGTTTATTTTTGTAAATAAAAGGATTACAGGATTGCCTGTCATGAAATAATTAAGTTCCCTTCTCTTGGCATGTCTAGTTCCATGTACAGTTCTTCACAGTTTTGTTGTGTGTTTTGCGTGCATGTTTCTGTTCGTGATTTCTGTGTCTCATACACGTAAAATATGTTATTCTTGTTTCAATTAATCTTTCTTCCTGTGTAAATGAAAATTAAGATTCACTAGGCAAGTAGATTGTTTAAATTTGCCTTTTTTGTATACGGAGTTGCGTATATGATTAGTTCCCAATCAGTAACAGTACCTAACAATGGACTTCTTCATTTATAAAGCGTGCCTAGTGTTGTTAGAATAATGAAATGTGGAAAACTATAATGGGCTGGGCGTGTGGGAAGGGAGATACGTAGAATGTATGCAGAATTTTCGTGGGAGTCTTCTTAGGAACCTGTCACCTGCCCTACCGAGAAGGACATTGGAGGTTGAAATTTAGCTGGAGACTAAAGATGCGGTTGGTGATATGTGTGTGTTCTTTTTGGTTTGTTTAACATTGCTGTCTGTAGCAATGTCTGTCGTTTATGTAGGTTGAGTGGTGAATTGGAGACGATTTGTTAGGAAACGGTTGTGGCCTGCTTGAGATTGTATTCTGGCATGTACCTGAGTGTACTGAGGAAAACCGTAGGATATTCACCCCTTCCTAGATACGATCCGGTCATTTCGTTGAGCGATATCCATACACCAACCCGCTCGGTACGAAGATATGGGGTGGAATATAGTGTCTCGGGATAATATCCATTGTTGAAATTTGTTGCGTATTGGAGATAGCAGTCCTGTGGGATGTAGTACTGTGCAGGTTCGTTTATATATATCATCGGATCGTTTCGGAGGGTCTTGCTTCTTTCATCTTCAGGATAGTGTGCAAAGAGGGTGAGGTTTAGGTTTGAACGCTATTGAATCTTCGAGCTTTGCTACCGCAGTTTTAGTTTAGTGGCAGTAGACAATGTTTTAGTCCCTATTATGCCCATCGGAGAGCGATCACACAATACATGCGTGCACGCGCGCGCGCGCACACACACACACACACACACACACACACACACACATGGACGTAGCTACTCAAACGCTAAGTTCGTTTTCATCAGGCTGTTCCTAATTCTTCTTGATTTGATCACCCGAATAACATTTGGTGTATTCCTCACCAAATATTATTCGGCTGTTCCAATGAAGAATAATTAGATGGGCGGAGGCTTGTGGCACGTGTGGGAGATGCATACAGAATTTTGGTGGGAACACCCGAAGGAAAAAGACCACGTTGAAGGGACAGGTGTATATAGGAGAATAATGTTAAAATGGATCTTAAAGAAGTCGGTTGCAACGGCTTGGACTGGATTGATCTGGCTCAGGATACGGACAAGTGGCGGGCTTTTGTAAACGCGGTAATGAACCTTCGTGTTACATAATGTGCAACGAATTTTTTGCGTAGCTGAGGAAGTGTTACTTTCTCAAAAAGGGCTCTGCTCTATGCATTTCGTTATTTTTTAGTGTGCAATGAAATCTGTAACATTATGATGTGGATATGACAACAAAACAGTAAAAACATGGACTTCTTCACAGTGAACGTGACATGGATATTGTTTTTTCCATGGACTTTATTCTGTACATGTTTTCATGATTTCAATTTCGTATTGTTTTTAATCTATGTAAAATAAATCAAGATGTGGCCAACGAGTGACATTTAGTAGGTTGACCGTGTGCGACGTAGCTTATTAACAGCGTGTTACCCTGCAACGAAGGACACTTGTTGCCATAGTCTTACGTTTGCATTTTTAATTCGTGTAATCAAAATCTAATTCACGATGCTGTGTTCCTTTCATATTCCGAACACGAATGCAGCCTTGTAGAAAATAAAAAGCTATCCACATTGTACATTCGTGGAAGAGTTTAACGTGTATCTACATGATATCAGTGACTGAAAACACTCGTTTAAAAAAGAAAACCGTGTTTTTGGAAATCTGACGTGTCTTTATTAACCTGCGGATACTGTCTGAATTAAAACAAGGAGGTGAGGAAACTGTCCTGATGGTTGACGTTGATCAACAAATTTTCCATCTTTAACCTTTTAAAGCCTAGCGGTAACTTTGCATACGACCAGGTTCAATATTAAAAAATTCTGCGTGGTGCCCACATTGCGTTTATGTGTTTTGTACGGATCTCAGAACAAACAGCAACTTTTGCCTTACAAAACATTAAGAGATTGGTTTTTATAACCGAAGTGGAGAGTGTTTACAGCGCGGTACGCACTGAGTCCTCATATAAAACAGACAGGCTTCGTCTTTAAAGGGTTAATGGTCCCGAGATTTCATTTGGTGCTCACAGGAGCCCCTCGCTGAACTCTGTCGTGGGCCACTTCAATCATTCCGCACCCTCAAACTGTACCTTTATAAGATCTTATGTTTATATTGTCCTCTAGATGTGTTTAGCCACCATGTAATTTTTCAGGCAGTACTGAATGTCTTTCTCCCCACACAACTCATTCATCATCATTTCGTATTTGTTTTAAGTGTACCAATAGTAACCTTTTAAAGCCTAGCGGTAACTTTACGTACCACCAGGTTTAACATTAAAAAACTCTACGTGGTGCCCACATTGCGTTTATGTGTTTTGTACGGATCTCAGAACAAACAGCAACTTTTGCCTTATAAAACATTAAGAGGCAGGTTTTTGTAACCGAGGTGGAGAGTGTTCACAGCGCGGTACGCACTGAGTCCTTATATAAAACAGATACGCTTCGTCTTTAAAGGGTTAATAATACTCTTCACTATTCACACTTCTTCATCCGTCTGTTACTTCATATCCTCACCACCCGCTTCTCGAAGCACCCAGTCTGTGTTTTTCCGTTGCTGTGAGAGAACAGGTTTCACTCAGGGATATTACCTAGCGTCGAGTGGTAGTCCTGTACCGACGTTTCGAGACACCTGTCGCTCCCATCTTCAAGGGTCAAGTCTTGGACTTTTTAACCCTTGAAGATGGGGCCGATACTTTGTCCCGAAACGTCGGTAAAGGATTACCACTCGACGCCGCATAATATCTCAGAAGAGTGCAGATACCATCAACATCGCGGCGGAAGCCTGAAATGAAGGTTTCATGCCAATGTAATGCAACACATAAAAGTACAGTTTTGTATGCGGTTTTCTAATGTTCGTGGGAGTATAATATAAAAATAGATGTTATTAATTATGGTAGGCAGGCGTGGACTGGGTTGATGTGGCTCGGGATAGGGATAAGTGGGGGGCTGGCAACTGGTTTGTATAAAATGCGGGGATTTCCTTTTAAGGAACTGTTACGTTCGCAGGGACTCTGCTCCATGGAGTGGGTGAGTTAGTTAGTTAGTTAGTTAGTTAGTTAGTTAGTTAGTTAGTTAGTTAGTTAGTTAGTTAGTTAGTTAGTTAGTTAGTTAGTTAGTCAGTCAGTCAGTCAGTCAGTTAGTTAGTTAGTTAGTTAGTTAGTTAGTTAGTTTTATGTTTTTAATAACGCATTCAGAACTCAACGGAATACAAAACATTCCCCTTCCTTACTCTGCACTGCGCTTCATAATTTTGGATTTGAAAAGTGGACTGTTAGGAGACGAATTAGGGTCTACTGTCAATTGCCTGCTTGCCTCCGAATATTTCCAAATATCTGTAACCTTTCATGTGTTTCGTATGGTTATTTTCGTACTGAACTGCCATTGAGGATTCTGATCTTCAGGAATGTTACGCTGTGTTGCGGGGTTAACAGATCCCGACGTTTCGAAGGAACGTAGTGCCTCCACCTTCGAGGGTTAAGAGGTTATAGAATTGTACCTTTCCTGATATTTCGCAAGTTGCTATTCATTAGCCTTGTCTTTTGCTGCGCAGTGGCCCAGCCTTGGTACATGTGTCGTAATACAGGAACTTCTTCAGGTCGGGCACACTACCAAAACTGCCTAGGTGCAAGTGAAGAAGTGTTCATTTTGTTCATACCCCACCATTTTTTGTGTTGTAAATATCACGTCTAAGAGAAACTGATATTGCCTTTACTTTTTTTCTTACTTTCTATTAATTTTCGGATTTCTTTTCCACCTCAAAACAACAGAGCTTTTTCCAATCTCGTTAATATTTCCTTGTGTATGGAGATTTCTGATACCTTTCGACAGCAGGTAGTTACATGAAATGCTGTGTGCTTAAGCTGGGTGGACCACACGGATCAATGGGGGGCTGTTTTCATCTGACGTTCAGAGACGTTTATGAACGTGCTGTCTGGATGAATAACGCAGATGATTTTGTAATAAATTAGACATGTAGGCGTATATATATAGAGTCTCGTAGCAAGCAGCACATTCAGTGTTCATTGTTACCGGCATCATCTCCGCTTGACACGCCTTAAACGTGCTCCTTGTTCTGCTGTCATTATCAGAGTTCTGCGGCAGTGTTGAACATCTGTAATTAAATAGACCGTGCTGTATTGCCACTTGTTATACCACGGGTTTTATGGTAACTGTTGGCCGGCTGATAAACAATTCTGCCCACGGAATATGGGAAGGCCAGCAGTCTGCTATGATTCGTAGACATAATCTAGCCCCAAGGCCATCGTAAAGCGTCGCCAGACCTGTTTTCTTTGCTTCACATAGACTGATGTCAAAGCAGGATGTTGGAGCCGAGAGAGAGAGGGGAAGTAACAGGAGAACGGGGACAACTGTGTGATGAAGTTCTCTATAATTTATGCTCTTCACCAGATATTATTAGTGTGATCAAATGAGGGGTGGGTTGGGGTGGTGAAATGGTCGGGGACATGAGAGGCGGGATGTATACAGGGTTGAGGTGCAAAATGTGAGGGGCAGAGACCACTTGGGAGGTCTAGGAGGAGATGCGTGTATACTGGACCTGTGGAAACAGAACTTAAAAGGCTACTGTGGGGATGTAGGCTGGATTTAACTGTCTCAGGATTGAATTCAATAGCGGACTTTTGTGAACAGAGGCCGAAACTTAAGGTTCCATAAGGCGCGGGGGAGTTATTGACCAGCTGAGCTACTGCCAGATTTTCAATACGGATTCAGTACCATTGGATCGGTAGGTTTATTGATGTCAGTAATCATAGTGACATTAAATGTTGAAAATTTAAGTCTAAATCGGAACATGCATTAGGGTCGTAAGTTATGGAAGCTTGAGAAAGAGAACTGTTGAATATTGAAATATTAGTAAAGTTACCGTTCGTGGTATGGCAGGCCGCGGTATTTGGTGTCACGCGCGTCGAATCAACCATCTGATATGAGGGCTGCTCTTCGACGTTAAATGAGTCTGGTTTCTGAGGGGTAACCTAGATCTCCTGCCCGCCCCCTTTCCCGCTACCCATTCCATTTCCCGTCTCTTCGCTATTGTCCCCATTATTTTGTAGTGTTTCATTTTCGAATATTATTTTAGCATCTCACTGTTGTTTTAGTTTTACGAGTAGTTATCTGTGAACTGATCGGCAAATGCACCATATTGTGTAACGTGGAACTTGGTAATTTATACCCACTCTTCTTCTGTTACATTTTTGTTACAGCAGCTGTAATAAGGTGTTCAAAATGAACTGCACGTGCAGTTTGGTTGGAAAAAGGAAAGGCTGTAAAATACTCGATTGCAGACATTTGGAATGCCCAAAATGAGATGGAAAGTTAATATAGTCTAGTTCATATGCTGTAGTTTTGGAAAAAACGTACGTGGCAGACTTCTGTTGATAGTTAAATCTGAAGGTTTCTTATGAAAGTGTGTTACTGGGCAACACCCTGCATATTTAAATTCTGTGTCGCCTTAACTATAGTTAAGAGTGCACAACGAAAGTTTCGAAAGGTAGTTGTGTTTCTGTTGTCATGTAAAAGCAAAGGTCTTGAAGCCTACTCCGTTAGCTGTACTGGATTCAGCTCGTCTCTGTCCGTTGTACTGCTGCTGTGTGTGTAATGATGCTGGCATACCATTAAGATTTACACAGCGTGTCGCTCGACGTGTGTACACAGGCTCTACTGATATAGATTTTCATTGCTTGGATCTTGTCGCAGTTTTGCCCTTGTTTCCAATGTTTAACTCACTTTAATACTTCGCAAAATCATGTTTGTGCATTTGTGTCTTTGTACGCTACGGAATTTTATCTACAGTTATGTTCGTGCTCATTTTATCGACTGACTTCAGTATTCAGTAGAGAAAACACTTTTACTTTTTTGACATGAATAATTATCAGGGTTGTGTACAAAAAAGTGGCTTACAGTATACTATTAAGGCTCACTTACGTTATTACATTTACGTCATGTCAATTTGTATTTCATAAGCAATATTCCATAAAGTGTATCAGTCGTGAGGATGGCTATCTGTTGTACTACACGCAGTAGCACTCTAGAATACTTAAAAATACGGTATTTTTAAAACCATGACACCAGTTAAAATACGTGCTGTTCTTGATTTGTAGTCCTTCAGTTGATAAGCATGCCTACAGCTCTTATTTTACATGATACAGCGTTGCTTGAAATATGTGTCACCATCATATAAAAATACACCCCAGTAGTCGTGTATTTGATCCATAGTATGCTTATAAGCAAATTTCTTGTACGATACCCTGATGACAATTCATAATTACTATCGAAGCTTTTTGGGTTGCCAATGTATGTCCAGACATTAAAGGACTTGTGTGATGAATCAAAAAGTTTTTCATATTGCTGGACTCCGTGTTTGATAAGTTTTGGTTGTCATGCAGGGCTATAAATATAGATGTATTCTTGTCGCCTTATTTTATATTCTGTGCAAAAATCGTAGCAAAAACTTCAGATTTTTATGAAATCCATTGTAACTCACGAAATTTCAAGGACCTGAATTATTAATGCAGCGTTTGCCTTATTGGTAACGGTGAATAGGCCTATAATAAATAGGCGTACGTTATGAATCAGCTATTGTCATGCTGCATGGACGTCGGCTAATTGGTGTGTTTGGTAGGACATCAGCATGATCAGCATCATAAATGAAGAATTGAATTGAAATATTATTTATTACAAGTAAGTTTACAGTATTTATATTGAAATGGTTAGAGGATATCATGTTTTCTTTGTGGCCAAATCGGTTTCGTGTACATACGATGACTTGCCGACTAGCAAAGTCCGTCATGCTTGCTTTGACCTATACAAAATTCTCTTTCAGTTCTGTACAATACAGTACAGGTGGTAAAACAATTCATATTCAGTGCAAATAAATACAGTTGGAATTGTAAAATTTCCCAGTAGACTTATTAGCAGAAGAACAGGATTTATGAGTTCTGTCCAGAGTTCCGTATTGGTTACTTGCAGGGTTATTTGAACACTTAGAAGTGTGGGCTTACTGCACGTGTAAGGACAGCAGTCTGCCACCCACAGTGTTCTTACGAATGTGTGCAACGAATTTCAGTTCCTTATGACAAAATATACATCTTATTTTCATTACGAGAACTCCATTTCTAACATAACGAGGTTCTAAGAGAGCTGCACGATGTATAGTGCTTACCGTAATATCACGCTCAGCGTAGGCCGAGACGGCATTATCTTCTAAGTGGGCGGTTTTTTTTTCCTAGCCTGTGGGATTCTGCTGCATAAACCCGTAACGTTGCGTGCATCACGGAAGGTTGCCTAAAAGTTGTACACTAAGTGAGCTCGTTCACGGCTAGCTTGTCTGCTTTGTATTCGAAACGTCTGTGGAAACACAATGTTAGTGGCTGTGCTATAGACCCTATTACTTGCGGGCACCGTGAAGTAAACTAAGTATGTACCGGTTCCAAATAACCCGTAGCTGGCTACGCACCAGGTTCGTGCCGTTGGCGATGATATGCAACTGGAATAAGTTGAAATGTTCGTATGAGCGTGAACCCTGTCTTAAGCGGAACCTTGTAATAAGGGGAACCTTATTTAGCGGAAAACTTTTACAGTCCCAAGGATCCAAACTTCTAGCACCTGTATTAAACGGAACCTTCCTACAACGGAAAAATTCGGTCTCCTGCCATTCCGTTATAGGTAGATTTCACTGGGTTCTGTGACGATTTGTATTTATTACGTCAGGGAACAGAGGAAGTATTGCACAGGTGTCGGTTGCTCACCTCTTCTTAATGTGGTCACAAGAATAATACGAGTAATATGCCGTGAAGCGTTCAAATTATGAAGTTCTTCGTTACGCAGTTTCCTCCATCCTGTCATTTCTTCTGTCGCAGGTTCAGGCGTGCTGCTGGTCGTTACGTTAATAAACTCATTGTTCCCTTGCACAGAGAAAACCAAATGTTTTTCGTTTCTGATGGACTTTTATACCGACTGAGCCGTACACAAATAACTTCACGTTCCGTATGTATGTCTGGAATGTTGCACCCCTCAGTCCAGGCCAGCCAGCTATGTTTCGTAGCGCACAGAACACCAACACATGGATGTACGTAGTTTAGCACTCAATTCACGGTGCCTTGCATATGTATTTTTCTCGCTCAGTAGCTGGAAATTCATTTCGGATGAGTCGCTGATGAAGTGGTTCAGGTGTAGAGCGTCGTAGAAGACCACCCTCTTGCACCATTCCGGCTGTTCTGCTTTAGCAGGGCGCTGAATTGAAAAGCAGTCTGCCAATTAGATGTAGATGTAAGCCTCTTATCAACCGTTTGTGTTTTGGGATTGCATTGCATTCGTTTCGAGTTACACAAACCAAAATAAAGTCATTCTTTAAGATAACGTGTAACCAGTTAAAGATTTGTATATAACAAACGCCCATGAAACTTAGTCTCTGAAATCTGTTATAGGCCCATACTAGCTGGTATGAAGTCTCAAGCTTCTCTTCTGCCTCCACCCCGGCCGAATCCTTTCCATCTGCGTCGCATGAGCGATACCCTCGTCTTTCGCAACCTAATTACTCAGCCTCACGTGGAAACTTCTGCGACACGTGTATAATGCCTGCAGTGTAAACAAATTTCTGCAGGTTTTCTCACGTTTATCACTGAAAACATTGGCAAGCTATAGAGAGCATGCTGTAATTAATGCTTGTTCGTGTGATGTCAGCACACAACACGAAAATTTGCATATGCGTAATGCCAGAAGAAATTCTGCCAGGCTCTTCCGTAAGTAGTAGTAGTAGTAGTAGTATATTATGCCATCTGTGGAAATGCACCAAGTCTTTAAAGATGTAGGCAAGAATGTGTTTATAGTTGTTGTTAAGTAGATGTCTTTTGAAATAAAGTGTACCCAGTAAAAGTCAGCGCAGTTCGTTTAGAATGCAGTTAGTAGTTTGATCTAATCGGTCTGATAGTTACGATTCTGTTATACGAAGGGCTGCAATAGCGCAGGCATAATGCTGACTGGCCTTACTGCTGTGGTTGACTCTTGTTTTCGTCACCACATCCAGACCGGCTGTGCGGCCCATTCAACCTCATGTTCAAGACGTCCGGGGTTGCTCTTCCCGGGGATAAAAAGGCTGGGGCGTGAAGCTGACCGTTCACGTATTGCCGAGGTCATGAATGCGCACATCCACTCGCCCGTTCGTCTTTATGACGTCGCGCTTAGTTAAGCACAAAGCAATTTTACCTCTTTACTTGCGCACGGACGGACAAAGGGTCGCATCCAATAATGAGTATGGTACATATTATGTAGCAGTGTTGTTCCGTTTTTGGTATAATTGGATTAGGTTTCCCTCGTAGTAGCTACTTCTCTGCACGCCGAGTTAAAACGCACAGATACTAAATAGGGAAGGGGGTGTAACCATGTCAATAAGCTTCATGAGAGGCGAGAGAAACCACAGGCCTGCCAAGGCAAGAAGCTGAGGAGCCGCTATTCAAGATCTGTGAACTGTTGTTTCCACAGTTATCAGTGCGTACGTCGAATCGGGTGATTTGATTGGATTATAAAAGCATGGCGGTTTAATTTTGCGGTTTGGGTAAATTTTGTTTTGGTACAGTGTCGTTTCAACAATGCTCACTATGGCAGCAACTAGAAATTAATGGCAAAGTACTTCAAAATGTAGGTTGTCTACATGTAGCGACCGTTTCAAATGTTTACTCATTTAGTTTGGCAGTTTAATATTAAGAGTTCGATATCGGTTGTATTTTCGGTAGACATTACGTTAAATTCATTATTTCAGACCTTTTGTACAATGTTCTCTGCCGTGTCAGAGTGGCTTGTCGCTGTGATCGAGCAAATGGAGCCGCTAGTAAGATTTGTTGTGTCCGTCAGCTAGAAGGTGTCAGTATTACTCATACTGGACCGGTTTGGTTTAATGTCGATAGTCCGACACTAAATTTGGACGGAACGTTTGGATTTTGGCTTCTTTGTCGTATAAGACTCACTGAACTGAACAGCAGGGATGAATTTTTAGTTGCAAGAATTGTTTCGCTTGTGGAATATTTTATTGAAATTTTTGTCATTTGTGAGCATTGCATGTGGAAGTTATAATTTACCTTAATGCGTTTTAAGGGTCACTTCTGTTGAAGGATAAATGTATAATTTTCGTGATTGATGAGTTCTGTTTTCTACTGTTGACTGCCTCTGGGAATTTCTTGAGCAGCTAGGGGCGAGGCTGCAATATAGAGACGTCCAACATACCCATGCGTGTGTGACCTTGTACCATTGTCGAACATAGTTGTCATTGGACTGGTACAACATGGTCAGGGAGATAATGAAAATTGGTTAAAAAAGACTTACCAAGCTTGTGATTTCCATCACTATATCGAATTTTTATTGAAAAAGTGAAGAAACTGTGAGGAAGAAAGATGTTTATTCGCTAGGTTCAAGCATGAGTGCAGACGTTGTACAACACAGGAGTAAAGTTTCACGTTGGTGGACTGTGAGATAAAGGTGCTTTAACGACGGTAAGAAAACCTTGCATTCTGCATTACGCTGTTTTCCCGGTTTTTAAGCCTTACAGCTCGTTTGTGGTATTCTCACTTAAGTAAGACTGACGTGAATTTCTCTTTTCCGAGTTCTCTTCCAAACGCAAGATTTGTCGGCGGAAACAAACAGTTGTGTGTTTCTCTGCTGCAAACCGCTTATTAACAAAATTTGTCGTGTTGCTGTTAATACTGTCTGCTGTAACCTAACTCGTCTTGCAGGGTGATTGAAACGCTGGCTTTGTGATGCAGTTATCTGCGACAGCGGCCTGTTACTGTTAGTGTAAAGGTGGTGTTCAGTGGCGCAAGTAACCGTTCGGGGCCTCCCACGACTCAATAGTCGCCCCCCCCCCCCCTCCCGTCATAGTTATCAGCAAAGGGACTTGAGATATTACAACAAGGATCCAATAAGAACTTCATCGTGCAGGAACCCAGAACAGAACCCATAAGAATCCTCCACACATTTTGGTATTCTGTACGTTTGGGGGGCCCTGACCCACAGGACTGTCTGCGCCACGGGGTCTGCAGTGGCCTAGATAAGGCCTCTTCCCCCCCCCCCCCCGTCTTTGTCATCATGGGTGGCAGAGTGCAAGGTTAGGTACAGTATTGTCAGTATACTCTACTCTTCTACCCATTTGAATATAGTCGTCATTTTATTGCTATATTGCTTCAAATCCGTTTTGATATTATTCTCCCGTTAGCGCCTGGATCTGCAAATTGGGATTTTCCCATTAGGTTCTCCTGCAGAATTTTGTATGTGCCGTCGTTTGGTAGCCGGCATCGGACTGTAGGGGTATCAGTTCCGCAGTGTAGGCCTGCTAAACTGGCTAAACCACTTTGTCGATGTGTTTGACCATACAGTCCTTAGCGTACGGTAAGCAGCGCCGTACCCACACTTCCATATCATTATGCTGGTACGTGCCGGATTATGGGGTGATACATGTTACGTGTGCCTGTGCGGCCTGACCCACATTGCGCGTCGTAACCTGACGGGGGCAACGCGCTGCTTAGCGGAATCACTACCGGTCTTTATCTATCCATTCACCGACGCTGGCAGTACGATACATAATGCAACTGCGGCAGTCGCTGTATCTACAGCCCGCTGGTACTACCCAGATGTTTTCTAGAGTGACTGAGAAAAACGGCGAAATGCCGCAATCAGGATAGGCAAGTTTTCATGATATTCGTTGTGGTGGTGGTGGCGGCGGCGGCATCGGCGGTGGCATTGGTAGTGGCAGTAGTAGTATTGGTAGTATTAGTAGTAGCAGCAGCAGTAGCAGTATTAATGATAGTAATAGTAGTAGTAATTTATGTGTACGTGTTCCCTTACCGCTTTGGCATGGCGCGTCTTCCCTCAGGTTGCGGATGGAGGAAACGGCCTACATATATGGGACGGTAGGTGCAATGTTGAATCAGAATTCGCGGATAGCCGACAAGGGGTGATGTCACGGGAAAAACTTCTTTGCCGTAAAAGAACCAGCTGTTACCACACGCCACATACTTGGCTTGTTGTGAACCCTGTGAGGATATCAGCAAAGTCGTACAGTTTCTTAACATTGAGCGAGTCTCAATTTTTCAATAACAGCTCTATCCCGTGGAGTTCATTAGTTAACAGCTGGTGCATGTGGCTTTACTGTGGTGTGGCGCTGTGCTTTCATCACACGCTCTTTAGGATGCAGGTATGTGTTTGAAATGGTGTCAGCTGGCAGTGATTAGCGTACACTAATTCGAATTGTGGTTCGTGTTATTGTTTTTGTAGTTCCAGTTGTCGGTTGCCTGTGTTATCAAATGAGTTATTTAGATCGTTGCACTGACGAGTTCAGCATGGACTGTAACTGAATATGGCTACGTTCTAAAATTCTCCGTTTTAGCGTTTGGGAGGAAACATTGTTTTTCTATATTGCATTTTATAGCGTGGCCGTGAAAACATTCCTTGCATACCATACGCATACCTGCCAGTTTTTCACACGCAAAGTAGCCTATATTGTACGCACGCTTTCGCATTTCACATATTTGTAATCGCATCCACAATTAATGCTTTTCCTGGGGCGAAATGGACTAATTTATAGCACAGAATTTTGGACGTTAACAGTAAATATTACGTCTGTAGGTTATATAGTGTGTGTAATACGGCAGATATATGTGACAATATGACAGCGCACTGGAATAATAAGGTGATGTAAGAATACTGCGTGCACGTTAGGTCGCTGAACAAAGGAAGTAAAATTTGCCTTTAGTTAGACATTCCCACGTATGTACTGTACACCAGACTACGGCACAAGCATGTGCTTTGGTGGAATTTTAAATTTTCAAGTTTAAAATGTGTGCAAGATCTGGTTATAAGGGATGCATTCAAACTGTGACTAACATACGACTAACTGAAAATATGTTTAGCAGTTTCGCATATTCTCTGTGGTGGTTTGTGTGTTGGTAAGTTACGTAGTTCGTTGGTTGGTTGTTACTAGCTCTTACTGAACGTCATTTGATACTTCGTTTGACGTGCTTAATTCAGTAACCGTGTCCGTCCACCGTCTATCGTGCTTACTAAACCCCAATCTCGCGCTTCGAAGGAACCCAGTGCGCAAACTCGATTTGCAAACTTGAGAGGCTGTTTATGCCCTGAAGGTCACCATTGATTCCCTGAATAAACATCTACGTGCAAGTCTGTAGCATACAAGCAGTCCTCGTTTGATGGGACCCCGAAAAGCGTTGCTTCGCCATAACGTTGACTAATTCTAGTGACCAAATATTCGATTAGCGTCATCCGGTTTCGGATTAACGTTGTTTCCGCTGACAGGAGGCGGGCGCTTCAACGGCGAGACTGTCGGGGTATTTTAATGACGTCTTATGGGGGAAAAAATTCCTGTTTCACGTTGTGTTCGCTTGACATTGAAATTTTCAGGAACGTAGCACCGGCGTTTAACGAGGACATACTGTAGAGGAAGTAGGGCCTAATAGGAAGGGTTGTCGAAGTAAATGAAATACAGAGCATTTTGTTCTGTAATGAGGTATAAAATGCGGGTCAACCACGGTTATTAAATGACCTGGTGACAGTGAGACAGGCTCACGCTGCGATAACTGACGAAATACGGCCTTCTGCGATGTGACTCCTTGAAGTTTGGTAGATGGATACAAGTATTTCGGATGAACCTGTTACCTTCGTCGTCGAATAATGTAGTTTCCCTTGAAGATGGAAGCAGCTGGTGCTCCGAAATACTGGTTACCATATACCTAACAGCACTGTGTCACATCGCAGCATATCGTTATTCTGAGCTCTGATATAGTCAGGGGCATAGCATAATAATTCTGTATTCTTTATGTGCTGTTAAACTACAGTATTTGAGCCCAGTAAGTGTCATATGAACACTAATCTGCAGCTTCCTTACTACCGTCAACAATGGAAGGGACTTTGTCCCTATCTCACGTACTTCATCCAGTGTCACTTAACGCTCTTCACTGCTAATATCGAAATGGGAGGAATCTGAATTACTTGTATTTCAGTATGTGCTCACGTTCCGGGACGCCGGCAGCGAAGTGCAAGGTGGTCACCTTGGGATTTTGACGTTCAATAATTTATTAAATAAAACAACAGAAAATCTACCAAAATGAAACTCAATTTCATACAGTGCTCGAAGTTTTAGTATAAGTATGTATTAATGATTTTAATTGACGCCTATGTTACTATCTTGTCCAGCTCTGTTCATTTAAAAATCTGGTCACTTTACATATAGGTAATGTGCAGCACCTTACAAAAAAATCTCACCAGCGCTCTTTTGCATGTCATTAAATTTTTTCGAAAACTCTTTGGCATAACCCTCCCTCTCAGTTGTACATAGCCTTAATTGTTTCTGCCGCCATGATCCAGTAGCGTACCTCTTGTTTGAATCATCCTTCAGTCTGATTTACATTTAACAAGTGGTGATTTTCTGTGCGGTCACGCCCTATGTTTGACTTGGCAACGTCGAACTGGTCTTTGATGAAAATGTTGGTTCTGCTGCAGAAGCTGATAAGTTGCGTACAAAATAAAATCAAAGAAGCAAAACGAAATGAAACTTAATGGTTGTGTTGTCTGCCGGATTAATTGATTATAAAAGTTCATTTAACAATCCGGAGTTAATGCCTCGTGGTTTTCGGCACTCTTCTCCTTCTTCTTCGTCTTCCCTTTACCCACCCACACGCACACAGACACGCACATGTACACACACGCACACACACACACACGCACACACACACTCGTGTGTGTTTACAGATTGACAGTAATTTATTCACCACATTGTAAAGACAACGCAAAAAGTTTAAGAGACTAGGAATGCAGCCATATCCCTGGCGAAGAATAGTAGCCTACTTCTTGTAGCTTGTCAAAAAGTCGAACCCCTAGTCTGGGCCGAAAGTTGTCGAATTTGAGTGAACAGCCAGCTTCAGTCCGTGAAATTGTAGTTGTGTTGTGACTGCCCATGTAAAGGTTACTCATGTGTAATATTTTGGCCAGACATTTGATCGAAAAAGATGCGCCCTTAAAATTCCAGTAGCCGTGTGGGTTTTTAATTTGTGAATTATTTGATTATTTAACGACGCTTTATCAGCTTCACAGTTGATATCATATTGAATATTGTAGGAAGGTGATCACGAATGGTGAATAGGTAAGGATTTGTAAGGAGGCCGACGTGGTAAATTATTCTCCAGACATTCGTCAAGATAACAAAAAAAGAACGAATATCCGAGAGGGGGTTGTTACCCAGCGCTATGATTTTGTTATCCAACTGTTTCAATTACACGTAAATACCTAGACACCTTGGGCCTCAGTCACTGCATTGGTCTCATCAGAAATTACTCGTACGTTGGTTAGCAGTAGTCATTGCACGCGGGCGGAAGGCGGGCATGTTAGTACCCGGCTCCAGGTGGTGGTCCGGACTCTGCGTAAGATATAATTGAGGTGTAACAGTAACATTGGCCAGGCTTGGCTGCGTCTCTTGCTATATATGTTGCCAGGGGAATGTAGGCATACTGTTCTGTAATGTATACAGTAATGTAATTGTAGGCTTGGGTAATGTGCTTTGACTTGTGTTGCTAAGTCTGTACTGCACGTGTTAGTTAACTTGTGCGCCCTGGCGGTGTACACCATTAGCTAGTGAATATACAAAGTTATGCGAGACACAGTGGGTGATTAGCATCGTAAATAGGTGAAAACATACGCATATAACGCACGGATACGTTATGTACCTTGCACATGTAAATATAATGGTTCCTGAAGGGTACATATTCAACATGTCTCAAGTGCGCAATTTAAGACATTTCTGGGCCCAGTGCAAAAACAAATTTGGAGGCTGTACGTGCACGTAGTATTTAACTAAAAATGCAGACGGAGCAAGGATTCAAAATATGCTTAAAAGAGCCTGAAAGCCCTTTCGCTTTTCACACCCCCCCCCCTCCAACGCCTCCCCCAACAGTGCGGCCAAATGCAGTCGCATAGACTGCGGTAGTCTTACACCGACCCGATTAGAAGTGCCCTTACGTGTACCTTTATTGATGTTTAGATTTTTTTTGCTTTGATGTACGCCCGTTCTTTGAAGTTGGTTTTGTGTTTATTTTCAGGTGCGTTGTTTGATGCTAGTTGCATTGTGATCAGGCTGCCGATTTAGAACTAGTGTTGTGTCCAAGATGGGTAAGTTAGAGTTGCCACTTTCGTGCCAGAAGTTGTTGCATGTGCCTCTGACCGTTGTGGTCATTAAGGCATAAAGGAGCAGCCTGTACGTTTGTAGAACAGAGTGGTCGGTTTATTCAGTTCAGTACCATTTCTGTACTTGGGCCAGTATGTAGTCTATGAATGTCGTGGCTTATATTGACTAAATTGCTGAACGTATGAGTCAGTAAATTAATTTTCTTATCACGGGCTTGCGTATAAGTGCGTACACTGCAGCGGACTTCGCTGTTTGTTAAGCAGGTTCAGGTCGTTGTACCCTTCAGTAAGTGGTTTGGCCAGAGTTTTTTCGTGTTTTATTTTTTGTGTCTATACTAAAAATACGTGAAAATTAAATTGTTAGTTTTGTTCGTGCCGTTTCTTCAAGAATTAAGATTTTATTCATGAAATAATGGACCTTGGCGCCCCCATGTACCTTAAGTCTGTATTTCAATGTTTTATGTGTCGCTTAGCATTATTTTATTTTGAGCCGTGTTCATAACAGATTTAAGTACATTAGATGTACGATCTAAACAGCCATTGAATGCCCCGCGATAGCTAGGCCTACACTAACAGCTATGCATTTTCTCCGTAGAGTGTATTTATGTTGTTTCGTACTGTCACAGCACACAATTATTACCCTATACAGCACTAACTAATTTGTCTTTATAAGGGGACAAGAGTATTCCCTAAGATGATGGGACTTCAGCTGCATACATTTGCATGATTTCGAATAAAGTCACTCTTGAGAAGATTAAAGTTCCGTAAGTGTACTTAGAGCAGAGTAACTGGCATGTCTTACCCTACGATCCCCAGGTCACTGAAAATTCAAAATTCTTAAATCTTGGATGTTTAGATGAAAATGGCAAATTATAGACATTGTTCTAGAAACGAGGGGACATCTGCTTTTCTCATTTTCAGACTTTCGTCGCCCAGTTTTGTCAGTCTCTTAGGGCGTATTACACCATGATTGTCTAAGGGAGAGTGTAGGGAAAAGGTCCACGCAATCTTAACCTCATTAGGCGTACTAGTTTGACGTCAGTACTCAGCTTCAGGCTCCAGTCCCTTGATCCTTAGCGTACCCAGAATTCATGCCTGAAAAATATTCAAAATTACAAAAAATGAATAAATAAATTTGCAACATGGTTTTAGTAAGGGTAAAGTTAACAGGAACAACAGTATTTGCCTTCTTACTGAGACATGAGGGTCTTTGAGTACAGGAAAAGGCTCAGTTTTGTGTCGTGTTGTCCTGCAGCTTTCGATAAACTTTGTCATTCCCTTCAGGCATCCTGGGACGCAGCAGAAGTGTATAAGACAGTCTCATTGTGTCTGTGTGAATGAACCAAACTTACATGTGTATTGTTTCGGTTCGCCACGAAACTGTATCGTATGACGTTATTCGGAAGTATACGACAGACTTTCAATCCCAGATTTTCCATTTGTGAACCTGATTAATAGTATCACGTCTACTGACATATCAGAGCAGTTGATGACGTTGATGTAGCAATTAGTGTGACAGAGAGAACCCATGGGAGTGAACAGTAACGGGGCGCTTTATCATGTCCCAGTTCACCCCACAAGCTGGGAAAAAGCTAGTGACGTGCCTCTGGAGAGGAGTAAGGTGTTAGGTTCACATCTGTTGATCGCTTTGGGTGCACATCCATGTGAGTGACCTTTGCAGGCTGTTCGTGAGGTGAAAAACTTAACGGAGACTCTGTATCCGTCTTCATATTTACCTTTCAGACTACTTAGTGGATTCATTTCATTAGAATCCGGTATGGATTATCTGCACTGAATTTGGTTGATGCTTGTGGCACTGCCTTAAATTACGTGACGTTTGAGTCAAAGGTAGGAATTTTCTTTAAAAAGGGAAATGATGTTATATCACGGAACGTATGGCTGTATGTAACAGGCCTGATGAACTCCGTAGCTCGCGAACAACATGTTGCCCGTGGAGAAATTTTAAATGAGGAAACGTCTTTTAATCCTTTACCTGGTAAATCCGAGATAGGACGCCGAAACAATTCTGAAAATTTATGAACTGTTTACTTAAGGAGACATACGTTAAATTACTAATTTTCTAAAAATATGCTAACAAAGCGACACCCTAGCGTAGGTTTTGAATTGCATTTTTTATGAATTGTTCCTATTATCATCAGTAGAAAAATACATACGTCAAACTAACTGTGTTTAATTATACGTATAGGAGACTTATTCATTCTTCATTCTGTGTACTGGATTTCATATTGACCGCATGCAGACCAAGTTCTGCGGAAGCTGCCCGCTCCACATAAAAGGTTGAACAGGCCTGATCTATAATTTACATGTAAATTCTTTTTCATTAATTTATGACTCCAGCCTGCCTAATATCCGTTCTGTTCATTAGCGTATTTAGGAGTGAAACGTATGTGTGCTGTATTTTTGCATCTTGTATTATCCATCTGGCAACAGGGCTGTGGAGTCGGAGTCGGAGTCGGAGTCGGAAGGAATTTCGGGTGGATTCGGAGTCGGTAAAAATATACCGACTGCGACTCCGAACTGGATATAAAATCCTAAATAGATACTAGCTACAATAACCATTAGACTTACACTTAAATCTAGGATATAAGTCTATAAAGTAGCCTGATGATTCACGTGGTGGTGATAAAAGTCTTATGTACCCCTTACCATTTTAGTACGTTTACCATTATTATATAATACATATTGATCTTTTATGAACGAGTAGGAGTCGGAGTCGGAGATTTAAAAATTGAGAGGTTGGATTCGGAGTGGGAGTCGGAAGTGTTGTGTACCGACTCCACAGCCCTGCTTGGCAATACACTTGATTATGGTTTATTGATACAAAATTGCAGTTATTGTTTTTGGGAAGTCTTTATGTACTCCAAACGAAATCACACCTTTACACCGTTACTGAAATTTATTTGATATAATTGTAAATTACTGTGTAAGGCAGAACTTGCCGTGGCGCAAGGGTTAGGAGTTTTGGGGCCTGTTCTCCAACCCTTGTCATATGTAAAGTACCGCGTGGTTATGATCGCCTGCATTACAAGCCCTTCACCGCCTTGTCTTGTAGACCTGTATGAAGAAAATAAATTTAACTTGGCAGCAAAACCAAACGTCATAAATCGGCTGGCTTTGTAGAATTGGATTAAAATGTATAAGATTTCCTGAACGATAAATAATGGTCTCTGAAAGCGAAACATTCCCGTTTGGCCAGAATCCAGCTGCTGTTTTAGGGTCGTCAGTATGCTGATCCGATGCTGCTGCTCAGCTCTTAGGACTAATGATTTTTGACGTACAGTGAGTCGCATATTTAGCTGAGTTATGTGTATATCAGATCAGAGCCGCTCCAGACGCGTGTCTTAATAGTTGTGATGAAGGTGCGTATAATTTAGTCGTGATTGTACAGCTTGCGAACCACAGGTAGGCCTCGAAACGCCTGCGTTCCCAGCGTCATATCCCAGAAGATAGGAATCCTCTGTTTTAAGTTGCCATCGTTTCAGTATGCTACGAGCATCTGTGCTATCTTGTAACGAGGTACATGCTGCAAGACTCGTGAAGTTGCCGGAAGGCCAGTCCGTCCTCGTATTTTCAGTAGCCTAACAGACCCACGTTGTCAGTGCCTGTACTTCAGAACTTGCCGTGTGAAGGTCTGTTGACTCGGTTTATGGCACACATTCCATCGCGAGTGCCAAAACGTACCGATGTTCCAAGCGCCAAAGTACCTTTTGGAAGACCTTATCAGGCCTGCGTCCCTCTTCGGGGTTTTCTGGTTGTGTCGCTGCAATCATGCTGGTAGAATAGAATAGAATACAATACAATACAATACAATACAATACAATACAATACAATAGAATACAATAGAACGGAATAGAACAGAACAAAATAGAATAGAGTAGAATAGAATAGAATAGAATAGAACGGAATAGAACAGAACAAAATAGAATAGAGTAGAATAGAATAGAATAGAATAGAATAGAACAAAATAGAATAGAGTAGAATAGAATAGAACGGAATAGAACAGAATAGAATAAATTATGGATCGAGCCCTTTCGGTCCCGATGCCCGTAGGCCTTTTACAGGTCCTTTGTGCACCTTGAGCTGAACTCCAAGCCGTGAGAAGCCTGTCCTTTTAATAAAGTTGCAGATCGCCCACAGACTTAGACCTCTAATGTCCTCAAGGCCCAGAAAGAAGGAACCCAGATAAGTATGTCTGAATGTAGCCAAAGCTTCACACTCACACAAAACATGAGTTGAGGTCTCCTTCTGTGCTCCGCACCTCCTACAGAGGTGGCTGCTGTCAGTCCCATTATGTGAAGATGTCTTCTGTGGGTGCTGTGTCCGGTAAGGAGGCCAGTAACTGCCCTGGACTGCGTCCTGTTAAAGGACAGTAGCCAAGTCTTAGGAAGCAATACAAGGGCCCGAGATCAACTCTCGAGCCTGTCTGTGATTGCCTGTAAGACCCTGATCACGCTGGTAAAAGCGAACAATCGTAGACATCGAACATTTAGGCGTTTACGCCGGGTTTCCGCAGCAATTTATGAGGAAAGCACTCTATATGATGAGGTCAGGGCATGCAGTATTAATTAATAATTGAGTTGCATTAATCCATATATGTGTATATGCAACTGATCATTACTTTTCGCCATGAAACAAATAAGTACAGGGTTTTTGCGGCCCAGTGTCATTTTGTATTTGAAAAAATATATTCTCAACGAAAATAATGTATTTTTCAGAGCTTTATTGTCATGATAAATTTCAGGACCGTAGGTTAAGCGGTGCTAATGTCATTCCCACCTAACAATTTCGCACCACCACCGTGTTTGTGTTATTTATGGTAGGAAGGTTGCGTAACATTCGTACCAAGTTTCGTGATAATCGGTCAGTTTTTTTAGGGTAACCGACACGCAGATATAATGATACTGAAAGCCTGATCTTCGTAATAAAACAATGAAAATAGGCTGAAAATTAACAGTTTGAAATAAGTCAAAAATATGTGGGCTGAATTCCGTCTGGTAGAGTCGTAAGTGCAAAAGAGGAGCATTCTTGCTTGTTCGTTTTTATATTGTGGATTTTTTCATAAGCGCGCGCTGTTAGGAATTCAGAAGCAAATTTCGTCGGGCGTGTTTTCGTAATAACTTGCCAACATCAAAGAAACATGTAAAGTGCCTCGTGATTTTATCTAAAACTCCACTTACAGTTTATTAAGCCCACGCATACCTAATTCATTTCTCGACCTGAACCTGTTTAGTGACAAAGCACGGTGGTTATAAAGACCAGATTCAATTTTGTTAAGTAAACAAGCCTGTTTTCAGCAGGCCCTTATTAGATTTTCATAATTTGTACCTTTTTTTGTAGTTCTGTTAGCTTTATTTTAAAAAGTGTACTGTTACAACACACACTCTGATGTTATATTCATCGCCTTTAGTTTTGGCTTCCGACAAAATCAAGGGGTTTAAACATGCTAAAGCAAGAAGCCATTAACATTTATTACGGGAGTCGCTTAATAAGCGTATGCGTTAGGCAGACAGTTATGTGTAGAGGAACTCAGAATTGTTATGCGCCCTATCTTCTTACTTTCCCTATCGGTAGGAGAAAATTACAACTACAGTAGATTTGTAGTTGCTCCTTTACCTTATCCACAGGTAGGCCAAACAGTTATATTAACAAAATGCGACGTTTCCGAATTTGGGTAATCGACAATGCAAGCTTATGTAATTCGCCTAAGGATGTGTGGCGGCGGCGGCGGCGGCGGCAGCAGCATGTACTTGTATGTTACGAATGTGGGACTGGATATGTCCAACACTGAACGGCCCTCGTTGGCTGGGTCTTTTGAGGACGGTAACGAAACAAAAGAGATAAGGGAATTTCCCAACTACCTGAGCTTCACAATAAAGACACTGCTACTTTGCAGCTAACATAATCCGTATCCAATAAGTCACAGCGTCCGTCCGTCCGTCACGCTCTGTATCTCGGACAATAAACCTATGTAATTATTTACGGGTTATTTTAAGATCCTGTCCTTATCTCAGTTTAGACCTGTGTGGCGTCGAGTGGTAGGATGATCGGCGAATTATAGATTGGAACTGGATTTGGAAGGAGTCGGTCGTCACCTAACTCGCTTGCAGCTGTTCCGATCTGCCGTGCGTCAGGGTCCACGCGTTTTAGTTTAATGTGTTCCAGTTAATATCAAGTTTTTACTCACTATATTTAAAGAAGGTGCTGGAAATGTCTGCGTTCGTTTCGCAGACGTACGTCACATGTAGCAGACACATTACTTGTTGCACGTCGATAGTTTATACGTTAAGGGAGCCGACGGGAAATTGTTAGATAAAGTCGTGTTCCTTTATAACTACAGTACTAACCCATGTTGAGTTGTTTCCTGTGCAGTTTACGGAGACGCGAACGATGCAATCGACATCAGTGACTGCGATTTTTCTGTATCTTGTCAAGTGTAGGTAGATTCTTTTGGATGGGCTGATTGCCAATCGAAGTAGCCGTACGAAAATTGTAAGGAATCATATTTTCAGTATTAGACACACGCTGATTGCTTGATAACCAAAGAAATGTGTTATTTGGCATTCGGCTTGGGTCTCCAATGGTAATAGAATTGATCATCTTCGTGACTCAAATTCTGTGTCTGACGGTGCAGTCTTTATGAAAGCGGCGGTGACACAGAACTAGTTTTCACTTCGTAATGTAAAGAAAACTCTTTGAGCTTACCGGGGATCAAACTCCAGTCAACCAGCCTGTAGTCCATAACACAGGGCGCAGTAGAATGCTTTGCATTATATTTCAAGTAGAAGTTGTGTGTTCATTTTATGTCATTTATATATCGTGTGTTATTATTGTCGATTACGGACTAAATTATGGATTAAATAGGCCTTAGTACGTAAGAATAGGAACTCATTCCTGTGTATTGCATTATGTCTTACGCGGAATATTCTTTCGGGTTTCGAACATCCGGCTTAGTAGCAGAATTTTGGAACACGAGTGTCTGTAAGTAGAGAAGGTGTGCACTTCAGTGAATTTCTGACGCGATCAATAAAAATTTCATACCGCACACCAGTCACTTTACACTTGATCCCAAAGGGACAGGCAGGTAAGAACTCCGACATGTGTGATGTAACAGTAACACTTCATCACTGAGTATGGTTGCGTGGTTCTGTACTTGTTCACAGTGGCGCTGAGAATGCAACAGCTGTGTAGGAGTTTCTGGGGTTGTATAGATTTGTGGATCCCTTGTGAATGAGCACATGTAGGCTATATTCGTTTTCCAAGTAAGGGCTTCAATGTTAAGACTTGGTACCTCGGTGGAGACGTCTAATATAATGTTATGAATTGGACAGTGTTGGAAACAATTTGTATCTTAGAAAATTATGTGTTGGGCGGTCTGTTGTGAATATGGTAGCGAAACTTTGGGTTCCATAAAGTGGTTCAATTTCTTGACTAGTTGAGGACCGGTTGCTTCTGCAGAAGAACTCTGCTGCTCGGAGTTAGAACATTCATTGCGTAGTCTGTCTGGCGACAGGTGCATATTCTCTTCCAAAGCTAGTTCTCCACAGAGTGCGATCTTATTTTTTCCTTAAGGTCATCTGATAGCTTCTTACGCCTTCTTCCTCGTCTTCGCGTCCGTTCTATCTTTACTTCGGTAACATGTTTATAAGGCAGTTCCTTCGCAAGATGTGACTAATCCAGTTAGCCTTCCTTCTTTTTGTTGTGTGTAGGATGTTCCTTTCTTCCTTGACTGTCTGTAATACTTCATCATTTCTCACACGATCGGTCCAACTGATCTTCTCGATCATTCTCCATCACCACATTTCAAATTCCAGATATTTCTAATCTATTTTCCGAAGTGTCCAAGTTTCAGCAACTTACAAAGTTATGCCTGAGATGTGGCATTCTTTGATTAAACGTCGCAGATTTAAGTAGCACCGACCATTTTGGCGCCTTCTGAACGAAACCTTACAAAAATGTGCCTGCTGTCTTCGCCACGTTTGTCTGTCCGTCCGTCTGTCCGCAAGTGACAACCCGAGTACGGCTGAACAGATTATCGTGAAATTTGATTTTGGCGAGTTTGATCAAAATTGGTCGACATACTGCGGTTTGGGCTAAAGTTGGACAACAAAGACGACCACTTTACGTAAACACCTGTGCGCCTTTCTGCGCCCATGTCAAGCCTAAATAGGCTTTGTAACGAAACGTTGTTGAAAGTAACACGTATTAAAGGTTCCAAGTCTTGGGTTACGTGCTGGCGACGGTAAAGTAGTTGCCGACGTTTCGAAGCAACGTAATGTCTTCATGTTCCGCCTTAGGCAATCCAAACAAGATTCCTTGGACTGCTTGACCGTGAAGGTAACTAGGCCTATTTACCAGTCGAGACGGCGCAACGTCTCAGAAGAGTTGTATCGTCAATAATGCTGATGTAAGACCTCAGATGTCGCAATGGAACACACTGTATTCCGCTTACACTTTGTAATTCGTACCATTCTAACACACGGGTTCGTGGTTAGGGTCGTGTAATTAAAGAACACTCTATAGATTTTTATGCGTTTATCTCAAAGCTCCAGAACCGTTGAACTGATTTTCGTCAAATTATATACTAGCATTGGAGGTGCTTGCTCGTCCGCCCCGCCCCCCCCCCCCCCCCCCGCCGCCCCACCAGTTTTACGCGACGTGTGAGAGGTCATTAGACGCTGAAATTCACAAATTGAAAATATAGACGATAACAGAGCAGCGCGCCGGAAGTGTGACACCATGCGTACAGTTTATATATTGTGACAGTTATGCGTTACTTTATAAAAGTTTTGTAGCGTGCGTCTGGTATGTGGATCTGCCGTAAAGCTTTTCTTTCGTCAGCTGTCTTTAGTTGTGGTGTGAAATACAAATGCTACCAATTGTGACCTTTATTGCTTTTGACATTCTGTGACTCTACATGATAAGACGTATTTATGTGCTCGATAGTTTTCTTATCCTAACTTCAAATGATAAATAGATAGCCTAAAATGCAAGGGATGTTAATCTGTCTGCTTAGGAGTCAATTTTACCTCTCTAGCAGACGGACAAGTTCTCAAATCTGAGACCATTATTCGTATTCCGTGCGGTAGATATTCTCTCAGAGTGAAAGTTTGTCCTAAGTAATTGAAATTCTCGAAGGACAACGGTGTCTGTAAATGTTAGCGTGGCCGTTGAATTGTGTGTCTTTATTTGATGACATCCGTCATGTAGAAATAGGGTAAATGAGGTGAGTGACCTTAAACCCATGTTACTACAAGGAGGAGTGCCTTATTAGGCGCAGTCACGAAGTGGCTATGATGTTGAATGACGCTGTGCCGGATTGGTCTTGTGTCTGTTATAGGCTGTATCTCCGCAGCAAACTCAGTAAAGTTGAAGTTCCGTTATGCCCCTGGATGTGTAGGCATCACAGGTTATAATTCTGAATACTGAAGTCAGATAGTAGCGCCCATTGCTTTGCGAAACAAAATATCCGAACTAGCACTAAGTTTATTTCTCCCACTCTACAACATCTTCCGCCTTCCGTACTCATTACGTCCGTACTTACAGATTTAACGTTCTCACGGCAGTGGCTGTGAAGATTGCTGACGTCTGGGATGCGACGCCGTGTAGTTTGGTAGTTTCCTCCGGAACGTCGGTGACTGTGCATACTATACAGCGTTGCGTATCGAAAGGCAGCAATATTTACAGCGCGTAGCTTGCGAATGTATGCACGTTGAATGGGCAATTTTGTGGGTTATAAGGGGACGGCTAAAGAACAACGCAGCTGGAGAAGTTTCGTGTAGAAAGCATTTGGCCGTAGTAGAAACCCTTGTGTTTGAGATTGAGTGCATTTGAGAACGCGATACTGAGGAGCACAGCTGAACCCAACAGAGAGAGAGAGGAGATAACGGGGGAATAGATAAAATTGCGTACTAAGGTGTTGCGTAATTGGTGCTTATCAGTAATAATTTAGCGTGACTAAGGAGGAGGAAATGAGCGGGACGTGTAGCACGCTTGCGAGACATCATAAAAGCGTGCAAAATTTTAGTTAGGAAACCTGCAAAAAGAGATTATTTTGGACGTCTAGGCGTTGATTAGGGAATGATATGGGTATTGAAGGAATAGGATTTTAGTATGTTGATTGGATTCATCTTCCTTGGGATGTGCTTCAGTGGTGGACTGTTATGAAAACAGTCATGAAACGTCAGGTTCCTTAAAAGGCGGTAATTTGCTTCACCAGACAAGCGACGACTGTCAACCACTTTCCTTCATGGCGATGTGTTATCGGTCGCGGTTAGTGCAGTGTCCTATTGTTCCCTTCTCCAAAGTGTCCGGACCAGCTCCGGGGCCCACACGATCTCCTCTTTAAGGGGTAACGGGGTCTCTTTCGTCGGGGTTAAAGTGGCCGGCACATGAACGCAACCGCTTGTCTCCATATAGTGCCATGGTTAAGAATAAATGTAGCTGTACCTTCACTTCACCGTATGATTTTATGTAGTGTACCGAGCAGTTTTACCTTTCGCCTTTCTTGTACTGGAAGTCAACCAAGTCGCAAATGTTCTTGAAACAAATTTGTTTGAAATATTCACAAGCTTTTTTGAAGAGAGTCTTCCAGTTATGGAGACGTTTATGTATCCACTGGTAAGGGCGTATGTTTTCGCCATATGCCACCTGCGTTGAGGTTTCATTGTTTGTGGAATGTAAATAGCAACACGCTGGGTGCATGAAATTTAAATATAGCTCTGGATTTTATAGCTCTAACTAATTAACCATTGGAGCTAGGCGTGTCAAATTTGGCGTGGCAATGAATCATAAACGTGCCTATAAATTCCGTTTGAAATGTCTTTCGTCGACAGTTTCAAACATGACAGTGATGTGAAACTTCTGGGTTAATGTCGGCCATGTTTAACGAAAACAAAGTCAGTATAAAATGCTGTTAAAGGTAAAAGTTCTAAAATAGATTGTGATAATAACTATGGCACTGGCAGCATCGATGATGATGATTGTGATGATGATGATGATGATACATTTATTATAGCAGCAATAAGCAAATTTGAATCTTACTGTGACTGTGTGTTACGGCAATCTGAGTGCAAGTCCAGCACGCTAACTTACGATTTCCGCCATTTTATTGCTGATTTATAATTGCACATCACAGCTGAAGCTTTGTAGCACTGCAGAGGGAAAGTAGTTCCTCCAGTGACTCCTTGTGTGAGCCTCCTTTCCTTCCTAAATGGGAAGAAAGTGGGGTTGTGAGATTACAATGACGTGTGTGCGTGTGTGTGTGTGTCCGCATTCAAAGGTTTGAAGCAGCTGACCTGTTTTTATGGAACGTGGTGTAAACATCATGCAGTTGGAGGCCACCTCAGCACCGTACCTCATACTTTCCTACAATTGGTAGGGACAACATGGCGAACGAACGAACGAACGAACGAAAGTGTTAAGCGGGAGCGACAGTAGTACCATTTCGATCTTGAAATTATGTATGGTAATTAGACGTTAGAAAAATAATCAACCTTTGTTCACGTAATATGTTTGTAGAATGTGAAATAGCAACATAGAAGCAGCGCGAAAATTGTATGTAGCTTTGGGTTTAATGGCCATCGCTAATGAACTATTGGTTCGTTGATGCATTCCTACACGTTATGTATGAAATATTGCTTAAGCTGGAAATGGTTATCCTATTCTGGAAAATTCTATGCGCCGTGGTGACGTGGTGTCCAGGATTTATTGGGCCCTGGTCTATTCGCACATGTGTGTTTCGTTTGTGAAGTGTATGTTTTCACCCAGTATGTGAAGATCATATGGAAAGAATTTATCTTATAGCTGTGCATGTCGCCCTGTATTTGTTTATTAAATCACGGAAATTAAAACTATACTAAAATTACGTGAACTGATAACAACACCTGTACTTAGCCACATATGATTAAAATTTATATGTGTACGTTTCATCTTGATTTTTCAGCGTTAGGTATTTGGACACAATATTTTTAATTCGACATCGTATGTGCGTATCATCTGTGTAGGCCACAATCTAATATGTCCGAAGTACTACATGTGAAAGTGCATATAAATTTTACATAACGCAGCCATTCAAACACAGAATTGTTAATTAAAAAGTGGATTGAATTTGATTATGAAAGGTACAGACATACATATTTTACTCAACCAATGGCCATTTCAATTTTTTACATTTTTAACATTTTATATCTTTGTACCCGTATTTGTATACGCGTAATTGGTTTGTTGATATAGGCGTATGCAGTATTGTATCTCTATACACTTTTCTTTGTAATTACTTGAAGCGCTCTGATAGTGGCTTAAGAGGGGCCGAACATGTAGAAGATAATTGCAGACAATTAGGGGTTTCTCCCTAAAAAGTGTAGTTTTAATTTGTGTGAAAAGAAGTTAGTTAGTTAAAACGTGGGGTGGGTGAGACACGTCAATGAGATGCAGAAGCGCTGAAACGTATTTTGACTTATAAAAACTAACCGTTTGCCCGAGTGTGGGACGCTGTTTAAAAAGTTTGTTAAGTTCTTTGTTCTTGAGAGTACAGAGCATGGCAGGATTGTTGAGTAGCGTCGTCCCACGGTGCTACTTGTTGCGTCATCTGAATTTGCTCTTGCTCGTCGGCTGGCCAGCGAGTTACTACAATAATGGATGGGTTTGTGTGAACGTGTGCGGGATGCTGTTGCTGCGGAACGGCACCGCCACCGCGTTGCCATGGTGACGAATCGCATTTACCCAGAGTACAGTAGCAATACAAGCCAGCCCGTGCAGTGCGGTTGCTAGGTCACTAAGTCTAAACGGTTGTGAGTGTGAAGCACCGGAAGCCATGCGGAGTACCTCCGTGCTGTTAATGTCTTATAAGTCTATATTTTAAAAAGTTTTCAGTCTGAACCCACTGATGATGATAAATACCAATTATTTCTCTCGTTTCTTCTTTTACTTCTTTCACATTCTTTGTTTCTTCTTTCTTCCGTTTTTCCCTTATTTCTTCGTTCTACGCCTCTGTCCCGTCTTCCTTTCCTGCCTTATTCGTTGCGTTTAATATTTCCGTTAAGTTCCCGTGCCATGCTAGACCAGCAGCGGCTGTATTACGTTCAGATCTTCAGCAAACTTCGTTTCGTAATGCAGACCCGCAAGTCAAGCTTTTGACATAAATTTTGGATTTGAACCCCAATACCTGCTCTCCAAAGGCCGTACTGGATGACTGCAATCAAAACGAAGTTCAGATAAACGTGGCTAAGGGTCTGACATACCCGTGTGAATTTTAATACGACATTGTGAGGAACTGAGACAGCGAACTTTGTTGGATATTTGACCGACGAGCTGTGGGCCTATCTGTTGTCAGTGGCAAACAGCCGGAAATGACTGGTATGTGTTATACAGGGTGCTTCTTGAGGAATTTTACATACTTAGGGCGAACGTTTCTTAGGTTAATTTACATCGTTATAACCAAAAGTACTTGTGTCCGAAGTTGAACGGTGACGGAGATAATGACGCGAGAAAAATGTCTTCATGCCGTTCCACGTACTGTACATTACGTGTTTAACGTGATGTGTCGCCGTACACTGCACAGGTCCGTGTTTGAGCCAATAGCCAAGCCAGAACTTATGGAGGCGAGTGTGCTATGTAAAAACTAAGAAACCTAAGTACAATTTTTGTGAAACTGGTGTGAGTTTTTATTGCGTAGTTGATCTCTTTGTGCCACGCGGATGGTAGGTCTAATTAGAAATTAAGCACAGGCGTTAATATTACACGAACTACAAATTCCTCCTCGTTTTAATGTTATTTCGTAATCAATAAGCATATGATAGCTCTCGTTCTTTAAAAATTATCTCGCCATTATCTCCATAACCGTTTAAGCTCAGATATAGTTGTGTTTTGTTATGTAGATTTAATTTAACCTAAGGAACGCTGTCTCGAAATATGGCAGCGGATTCCTGCCAGTACACTCTGTACATTCAGGGAACTGCTGTAGGCCCTTCTTGAATCGCTAGACCAAGGAGGAGGACACCATTCTGGAAAGATAATCGTACGTAGAATGTTAATGTTAGCATGGATCTTTGGGAAACAGTGTGTGTGAAGAATTTGGCTGGTTGCAGCTGACTCGGGCTAGCATCTAGCGGTAGGTTGTTGCGAGCCCGGCAGTGAATCTTACGGTTCTACAGGGAGTTCAGATGAAACTCCAACTCAGACGCACGGCGAGCTGAACATCCTTACATATGCTGATATAATATGTCTAATATATATCCTATATATTATATCAATAAATGTAACGGCAAAGGTTGTATATTATATAAGCTACAACGCCTAGTGTAACATGCGACAAATATGTATATATATGTGTGTGTGTGTGTATATATATATATATATATGTATTGTTTGCTGAAATGTAAGGCCGTTAAAGCTTCCCGTGCATCTCGGTTAGATTTTCTGTTGAACTGTCTGTATCAAAAGCGGACAAGTTCTTAACCTGCTGGGGGACTAGCAACTTCTCAAGAAGGTTGCTGCCCCAAGAATGTAATATATTATTGTCATTCTAATTTATAAGCATCTTCATGCCGTTTCCACATGATTGTCCGACTAGCAGCCTGTTCCAGCATGCAACATGCAAACTAATCATAGCAGAATAATTACAGTGTCTCGAATACGTGTAGAGCTTTCAGATTTGCTGCTTCGACTTTCTGCCGACAGCATAAAGTGAATTTTGGCACGTAGACTGTGCTGCGTGTGTAGGCAGAACCAGGGACATCAGCAAATGTTCACGTAACCATATGTAATAATTTGCAAGTTATACACGAGATACAAGGGTTATGCTCAAGTATTACATGCATAGTGTCTTCCCTTTTGCTTTTTCTCATTTATACCACCGGTCGCGGCTTTAAATGTATCATAAATCCTCAGAAAAAGCAATCACGCTGTCTGAGCAGTAACGTTTCAAGTGTATTTGCTCTGTTATTACTCGAGAATAGCGCGTTTCACTTTTTGTGACATAACGCCAAGTACGCAGGAAATTACACCTTGTCGTCGTTCGGAATACAATTCCACTTATTCAAGAGTACTTTCGTCTGCAATGCGAGGCTGCATAATGTTACAGGTAGATACAAACGTTTCGGATGAAACTGTTAGTTCCACCTTCACGGTAGGTTTGCCCTAAAGATGGAGGAAGCAGGTTCTTCTGGAACATTGGTACGTAAACTGTCAACCTACAGTGTAGTGTCCTTGAGAATTGTAATAGTCCAAACTGTGAGAACATTGAATCTCGTTTCGTACTTGCAGCGTACTGTTTCAGATAAGGTGCAGACGTTCCCCTGCAATTCTCGTTGTATAATATTCTTTCAATTTTGGTATATCTGCAAAGAAAAGTTTTAAAGGGAGCCTGTTAAAATTTCCTGGTCTGTCTTTCTGATATGTGTGCCTGTCCGTCCACATATGACGAGCAGAAATGGTGAGCATATTTGCATGATTTTTTGTCGATAAGTCAGCCAGAATTTGTCGACATATTTAAGTTTTTGTTAAAGTTGTACAACAATAACTAACATTTTTTATGATCAACGTATCCGTTTCAACTCTCTTCTCTAGCAACAGGGGATAAATATTTGTCAGGGCGAAATATTTGGAATATCGTTGTACGGAAAAATGAAACATTTGTTTACACTGCGCTTTTGCTGTAAGTCTTAAGAGTTTTTGACATAGTTACAAAAATGGTATTTTTATGCTGTGTCTTCTCATAACTCAAAAACCGTTGGAGACTGATTTTCCAACCGCTATGCCACCCCGCCTGTTTTACGCAGTTTAAGAAAGCATCTGAAGTTAATATACACGAACGGAACATCTAGAGGCAATAACAGAGCGAAAGCGCCAGAATACTTACGCGTTGCACATATTTAACGACTTGTTAATCTGCGCTTTAAGGGCCTTTATGAAAATTGGCTATTCTTAATTTTTAACATGAAATAAATAAGATTTGGACGTAGATGAGAGGATAATAAGATAGTGGATCGTAAAGAAATAGGATGTGTAGGCGTCGGCAGGATTGAGCTGACTCAGAATAACATGTGGTGGGCTGTTGTGAACACGGAACTGAACCTTTGCGTCCCATAAAATGCAAGGACTCTACTCCATGGAGTTATTTATTTATTTATTTATTTATAACATAAAAGACGGATGAAAGCAAAATTGAACAGGAGTATGATTATAACAGCAGGTGCCCAGCGCTGATGATGATGCTGATGATGATGATAAAGCATGAAGTATGATCAGAGCTAATAGTAAGACGAATATACAAATGCAGGACGCTTTAGTTACTACTGTGTTAAGAATTTGTTGAAAGAACAATTTGTATAGCTGAAGAAAAGTCCGATCGTGTGTAGGCACGCGTGCATGTAAGGAACGAGCTGCAACTCGGTAAGTGAATAAAGTAAAGTAACAGTTGAAAGGTGAAATGTCAACTGTTGTATCTTTGCTTAGGCACCATACAGTGACAACGTACGGGGCGTTAGAAATAAAGTCGAACGAGTTCTTAACCTTGGGACTATATGGGCTTGCATTGTCAGCTTCACGCTCCTTCTGCCTTCAGTACAAAATAAAGTTTGAATGTCTCTCCGCTGAATGTTGTGTTAGCCCCAGAGTTCACACTGAATAATGCCTCAGAGAATGATCACCTCCATTACCGGAGGTCAAACCCCGTTTAATTACAAACTGATGTTGCATTAACCGTCCTTTTTTGTACTGTCCTGTTTGAGAATCTGTGCTTATTTCTTTATCGTTTAAAACGTCCCGTGGCGTATGTAAAATAAATATTGCCATTTAACTATTATTCGTGCGCGCACATCTGTGCGTTGAACGGTGAATTGTAAAGCACGAAACAACGTTCATTGGCACAGCACTGTCGAGTTCCATAAAATAAATTATCACCACGAGAGACTCGCTCCTTAAAGCTGTCATTTCTTTCAGAATGTAGACTAGAAAGTTAATAAACCGTGAAGTTGCTGTATTTCAGAGTATAAAAACTGTGGAGTAAGTATGCAGCTGAACTAGAACGCTCCGATGTCAGACGTAATTTCTTTGATAGATTAATTCTTGGGTTATTAACGACGTGTTTTGCAGCTACAGTGATTAGGCCTATAAGGCTCGTTAACATGTCAGGTTTTGCATGCAGATACTGAGGAAAACCAACCTGAGTAAGAATGCTCCGAATTACGAAAATACGAAACAGGACTCTGTTAAAAAGTGTTCCTTGTCCACGAGTTCTATGCGTGTAGGGGAGGAGAAGTTTAGCTCCATTCATTCTTAACCTGGGTACTAAGTGGAGATGCGTGGTCAGCTTCACGCCCTGGCCACTTTATCCCCCGGCAAAGGACACCGGCACCACATTGAACAGGGGGCCCCAGTGGGCCTCAGAGTCGGTCTGGATGTTTTGGAAATGAGAAAAATCTCTTGCTTCCGCCAGGATTCGAACCCCGGACCATACGTAACATTGAAATTCGAACATTTTTGTGGTACGGGCGCAGAGGTAGAAATTGGACAATTTGAGACCTGCCCTCTTCTGGGATATCACGCTGCGTCGTGCGGTAACTGTTACCACACGACGCAGCGTAATATCCCAGAAGTGCGCAGGTCTCAGCAGCATCGCAGCGGAAGCCTGAAATCAAAATTGAACAATCTGTTTGAAGCGTGACCCGATAACGAACTCTCAAAGCCATATTCAGCGAGCTTATTCTAAAAAAGATGTTATTTTCTGTAGTACGTGGACTTTTATCACAGCTGAGATGATAGAGAATGCTTATCGCTTTTGTCCGCTTTTATTGTCTGTGTTTGTAATCTCAAGTTAACGGGCAGAACATCGTATGGCCATACCGAGAGTTTTAAAATTAAGCAACACAGAATATTATTTTGCTCGAAGGGTACAAGTAATCTTTTATTTTCTAGTTATTTGGAGCGGAAGTTGACAAACTGGGGCCCGCTACAGTATTTCTGTCATAAATAATACAATCCTCCTTTTAATTTTTAATTGCTTTTACGCAACACAAGAACGTACTGTAATCACGAACTCTAAATAATAGAAATCCAATTTTAGATGTTGACGAAAATTTAATTTTCAGGATCCGTATCGTTTTGATACTCAACGCTGAAACGGGGCTTCGGAAAGTTGAATGGGACCCATAATAAATTCGGTGTGATGCGTGTCTTACAATTGAGAACACAATTCAGAGTGCAGGATATTCGTGTCATAGTCCTTCCCTCTTCTGAGTACTTGTTCATGGTAGGTGTAGAGGGGTTTTATTTTCACTTGATCACACTCAAACACACACCGCAGTAGGCAGGACTCTTTCTGGACCAGGGATCGGCCCGTCGCAGAGACCTCTACCTGACAACACAAACACTGTACAAAAGACAAACATCCATGCCGCCGGTGTGATTCGAACCCACGATCCGAGCAAGCGCTCGGCCGCAGACCGCGCGGCCACTGGGACTCTAGGATATCGTGTTCTAATTAATTATCAGTAATGCGGTTAACAGTTCTTTTCTAGCTGTGCCATCATGTTTCTTCAAAACGTAACCGCCCTGCCCCTCCACGTAACAATACAGTTGCCTGCGTCGGTCTTAATACCACATCCGAGGGCACAAAATTTCGCGCTGGGATTATGACAAAATAGGGGGGGGCATCTGCATGAAGTTACGAAATAACGGTGGTTATGTAGCCATATATTCTGGCTACTTGATCACACAATGGGGGATTCATTCTTCTGCATTTCAGTTTTTGTAATTAAATGCAGCATCCCCACGTGTTACTTTCAACCCATTTTCTCTGTGTAAATTTTAAGTGAAGGGTATGCACTGTCTGTGCAGGATGGCGTGGCCGTGTGCCGGCAGCTGTATGCTGTTGATGGTTATTAACCTGCGTAAGTGTCGGGACTACTCCCATTGCACCCTTGTTTTCGCCTTTGTGACCAAATACACTGATGGAAAATAATTCATAAAAATAACGCAGGGAACCCCATTTTCACCCATTAATGTAGCATATTGGACAGCTGTGGACCAGTATTTGTGATAATACTTAACCTAAGTAAGGATGAATTTTGATATAACAGACGTTAATCTTAAGCACTGAAGTTGAACGTCGTATGTCACAATCAAAAAATTTTTAATATCCACGTGTACGAAAAAACGCTAAGGCTTTTAAAACACGTAAGGTAGATATTGACGGTCTTTCTACGTGTTAAACGAAGTGCGGTACGCGCTTCGTCGGGTTGTGGCTGAAGAAGACGGACTGAGACATGGCAGAAAGATGCAAATATCTTACCTATTCCAGGTTCACCGTTCAGTTCAGACGACCTACTACACAGTAAGCGCTCATTGTAGCTGTCGTCCCGTGAACATTGGGTTTACCCGAGATTTGGGGTTGCCACAGCGGTGATGACGTACAGTCCAGTCTTCTGGAATATGACTCCATTTAGTTCGGTTAGAATCAACCAATCTTTCGGAGAAACTGACTACTTTTTTTGTTACGTGTCGAATAGCGACATAACAGCTGATGTGTTTGTACTGACTTCTGCAGCGTGGCGACTGCCCATTTTATGATAAACGCAGCAGTGGTAAATAGGTAGTCTGGACTGTGAACGTTGAAAAGACTGTAAGAAAAATGAACTGTGGAGATGTGGACTAGCTGAGGATGTTGTGGATATAATGAATCGTGTTATTCCATAAAAAGAGGGAAATAAAGTGACTAGCTGTGCAAAGTATAATAAGCCGTGAAGAATGCATGCGAGTTAATAGTAGCTAAGTGTTAGTGCCCATTCATGAAGAAATTAAGAGCAGATTGAAGTCGGGGAATGCTTGCTATCATTCGGTGCAGAATCTTTTGTCTTCCAGGTTGCTATCCAACAACACAAAGATTAGGGTATACAGAACTATAATTTTACCTGTTGTTCTGTATGGATGCGAAACTTGGTCTCTCACACTGAGGGAGGAACAAAGACTGAGGGTGTTCGAGAATAGGGTGCTGAGGAGGATATTTGGGCCTAAGAGGGATGAGGCGACAGGGGAGTGGAGAAGACTACATAACGAGGAACTTAATGACCTGTACTCATCACCAAATATTATTCGGGTAATCAAATCGAGAAGACTGAGATGGGCGGGGCATGTGGCACGTATGGGGGAGGAGAGAGGTGCATACCGGATTTTGGTGGGGAGACCCGAGGGAAGGCGACCACTTGGGAGACCCAGGCGTAGATGGGAGGATAATATTAAGATGGATATTCGGGAAGTGGGATGGAAGGACATGAACTGGATTGATCTGGCTCAGGATAGGGACAGGTGGCGGGCTCTTGTGAATGCGGTAATGAACCTTCGGGTTCCATAAAATGCGGGGAATTTCTTGACTAGCTGAGAAACTGTTAGCTTCTCAAGAAGGCCTCTGCTCCATGGAGTTAGTTAGTTAGTTAGTTAGTTAAGTGTTAGTGCTGCCTCCCATTTCCCCCAGTCTATCATCATCATCATAATCATCATCATCATCAACAACAACAACAATTCCACTGCCGCCGCCGCTACCACCACCACCACCACCACAAACCTCTGTGTCCTTTATCATCCACCTCTGATCCCCAAACACTTGTCACCTATCTAATCACCCATATATTGTAACCTATTGCAGGGTTACCAGCCGTTACGTCTCTGAGCAGTAAGTTTACAGGCCTATTCGGTTTTTGTTTTGTTCATGCATATGTTCCTCCGCGCTGCTTTAAGTCCACACTTTTTATGTTCATGTGCCCTTTCGCCTGACTGATATTACAGTCGAACTCAGTCATAACATCATGAAAGGGACTGAATATTTTGCGTCGTTATAAACGAGTGTCGTTATAAGCGAGGAGTATAATGTGATGGTCAGTAGTGAGGAATTAATTGGTACCACAGAATATCTGACTCTGTAAGCGAGATGTCGCATGAACCGATGTCGTTATAACCGGGTTAGACTGTATTGTTGTTCAATTAATTTGATGTCCTGCAGTACGTATGGTAACTAGGCTACGGGCCACACCTGCGAAGATTGTGATCCAATTGTCGGCAGGGGCAGGATATTATGTCCCACTGAGCCTCCTGTTACTTGGGTGTCGGAGGTAAAGCGGACGGAGCGTGAAGCTGACCGTTTCGCTGAAGTTAGGAATGACCGCATCTATACATTCTGTCCCATATGCCTTCATGGCGTGCGTGTGAAGATGGTAGATCGTACTGGGTACTGACTTAAATGTTCGGTCACAGTAAAGTATTCCATCCCGTTATTGTGAACAGAGAGAACACCAGGCTGTGACATAAAGTTGACTTGATATTGCGGAAGATACGTGTGCGGACATAAAAGAAACAGTACGAAATGTTTACGGACAAAATGTCCTGGAAGCTTGTGCACTACTTCGGTTTCCAGTACTTATCATCTTTAACGTCATTCGCCTGTACTGCCTCAAATACCAACTCTCGCGTCAAGCACAGCCATCATCATCTCAATGGTTCTGCTTTTCAGAATTTGTTCACAGTCGGGGTTTTTTTTACCGGTTATCATTAAAATCCATACGGTTGAACGCTGATCTTACCAATAACTTTCCACTCTGTTTCCTGTTCTTCACAGATCCACGTTTCCACAACTATAACCTGAAACATATCTCCGGACAGAACTCGACTGGTTTCCATAGCATGTTTCAGAGTTGATCTGCACACTGTTCTAACACATTTTGAGGCTTTATTGGCGTAGCCACTACTCCAGTGTGTCCTCAGAAAGGAAGCAGAAGCAGGTTTTCTGCATACCTGTGTAAACTGTGTACGGATGAATAACATTTCTAGTCAGTATGTGCCATCACATTTAGGTTTTTTGTTTGATTGTACTTCTTCATTAATCCCGCACCCCAGAAATTACAAATGTCTTCAACAGTATATTATATCATGACTACCGAATAAGTATGAATAATTACAAGTACTGATACTGCAATTAAAATGTCCGTATGAAAGTCTGATGTGGTTTTTTGTTTTCTGTATAACAGTGCAGTAGTTGTAGTTTAAATGTCTGCAACATCGATTTCAACGTACAGGTACTATGTCTTCCTGTGAAATCGATTTTTATCCGCTTTCAGCCAAAATCGACATGTATTGTAAAATTTTAGTAAAAATACCATATACAAAATTTCACGAAAGTACGCCCTGTGGGAGCCGCGCTGTTCCATGCAGACGGACGGACGTGGCGAGTCGAATAGTCGCTTTTCGCAGCTGCTTTGCCAATGCGCCTATTATTGGTGGTGGTGGTGGTGGTGGTGGCGGCGGCGGCGGCGGTGGTGGTGGTGTGGTGGTGGTGGCGGCGGCGGCGGTGGTGGTGGCGGCGGCGGCGGTGGTGGTGGTGGCGGCGGCGGTGGTGGCGGCGGCGGTGGTGGCGGCGGCGGCGGTGGTGGTGGTGGTGGTGGTGGTGGTGGTGGTGGTGGTGATAACGGATAGTGCTTGAACGCACGTTTATGCAAGCGAGGAACGGAAGGGCAAAATCCGTGCCCTGTTCCCCATAACTGCCCTTCCATTCCTGATTCATGCCGTGGTCAGCCCAAAATCAGACGCTGCTAGTTAAATAGACCTTCCTTCTTCAAGCTTGCCTGCTTTGCAACATACGATATCAGGGGTGAACAGTCACATTAGAATAATAACAGAGACATGTAACAACACGCAGTGGGTGAGTGAAACACAAAAAATAAGGCCGTACGCATTTGCAGTGCATCCCACATTGTTGCAGTCGTAAACTTTTGATTTCACGGAGACACAAAATTTATGGATTGCCACAAATGCTAACGGAAAATACGAAATTTAAACACTATAGGACAGATAAAACAGCTGTTCATGTGTCTGATGTCCCTAATGTGTTGATTACTGACAACCAGGTTATATTTTTACGTAGTGCACCTCGGATGCTGTATCATGTTGATAAGAAGAATGGAAGACAAAAAGTGAGTAGGCAGCAGGATGATTATGTTGTGATGGCTTGTCACGTAATAATGCAATTCGTCTTGTAATCTTCACGTAAGATCTGGGGCATGAAATAACTTGCCCTCGCTTGAAAATTATTTGACAATCAGACATTTTCCGAATGTCAGTAGTAGCAGCAGCAGTAGTAGTAGTAGTAGTAGCAGCAGTAGCAGTAGTAATTTACCTCTTGTAATACTCTTGACTTATTAGTACGTAAACCGCTTCCATGGCCACCACTGAGCAGGGTTCCTCAGTGACGTCACAGCCGTGTTAAGTTAGGAGTATCGATATAAGGCATCGATACATATCGCCCATTTCTAGTCAAGAAACTGTTTCACTTCATTGTTCCCGAATTATTTCCGCAGTGTTGTATGTATAATTAAGTATAATTATATTAAATAGTGATGACAACAAGTTGGAAACATTTGATGCGATTGAAAATTGGTGTTTTATATTTATAAGAAGCAGAGGTTCGTATAGTTTTATTCTGTTTGAGCGGATTGTTATTGAAGTTGAGTACACTTACCGAAATTTGTTTCCATACACAATGTTTTACGTGAACATAACTAACTAAGTAACTCCATGGAGCAGAGGCATTCTTGAGAAGCTAACAGTTTCTCAGCTACTCAAGAAATTCCCCGCATTTTATGGGACCCGGAGGTTCATTACCACATTCACAAAAGCCCGCCATCTGTCGCTATCCTGAGCCAGCTCAATCCATTCCATGCCCCAATCCCACGTCTTGATACATTTGAATATTATCTTCCCATCTACGCCTGGGTCTCCCAAGTGGTCGCCTTCCCTCAGGTCTTCCTACCAATATCCTGTATGCACCTCTCTTTTCCCGCATACTTGCTACATGCCCCGCCCATCTCATTCTTCTCGATATGTTCACCCGAATAATATTTATTGATGAGTACAGATTATTAAGTTCCTCGTTGTGTAGTCTTCTCCACTCCTCTGTCACCTCGTCCCTCTTAGGCCCAAATGAACGTATTTTCCTAATAGATTTTGTGCTCCAAATTCACTAGTTTTGTAATCGAAACAATATGCCGTTGGAATTTGAACGGGGGTTGCGTTAGTGTATTATTAAAATAGTAGTAATAATTATCATAATGATAAATCATCATAACTTTCTTCGTTAGCATTCCTCACTATTAGACTGATTTGATTATTCATAGTCTTACCGTTAAGCTTTTTGCTTGTTTTTTGAAAGTGACGTTATTATTGTTGGTGCGTTTGAGATGAAAGTTGCAAAACTGTACTCATTAGCTTCATAATGTCCGTCCACAAGGAAAAACCCGACAACTGCTGAACGGACTCGCACAAAATTCGATATTCGGAAGTTAGAAACACCAGCAATGCACAATTCTATGTTTTATTCTTATTATCCTTTACATAGCTCCTGCATGTTCCGGCGTTACATCACGCCATCTTCTGGGACCTGGTACCAAAGTTTGTATAAAACTTAACAGCAATGAAATAGGTAACAACAGGCGTACGTATGTTATGATATCAATAGTGCAGAATAATACAGGTTTTGTTTAAATCAGCGTACTTAAATGTAATATAATAATGTTGGTGAAGCTGTAAAATAGATGGTACGAATAAAATATAGAATAGTACATTTGTTGGTGTTACACACATTTTCTAACTTCGTCACAATGCACGGAATAAGCAGTGTAAAAGTAAAAAAGTCGATGTTCCGAAGTTTTATTTCATCGGTCTACACGTGCCCCTTCTGCTTAAAACCAGACAAAAATAACAGACACTTTAAATAAGAGACCTACATACGTTTCTGCCCGCATCTCAAAAGAGCTTGCTGAATGTGGGACTGAAAACTGTTTCGAATACAGACTGGACGTGATGAATTGCACACGCGGAGGGCAAGTTTTTTCCTAAAATTTGTGACAAAGGTGAATGAACGCAACAGAATTCCTTCGCTCTGTATACATTTCCTAACTTTCCGAGTTTTAAGTTGAAGCTTGTTTATCTTTTTTCTCTTAACGTGTTATCATTTGTACATAAGTATTGCAGACTATCCCTTTCCTTTTTCCGTGTATACCCCTGATACGATAAAGTACTAAAAGTAGAATTTATCTTCTCCGATACCTTTCAAGTGACAGCACGCCGAAAATCATTTTGTCAGTTGTTAGACGCCTGCGCAACATTACGAAAAGCGACTATTGCTTCGTCATGTCTGTCTGTCCGTCGATCCTCATGGAACAACTCGGCTGCCACTGGACAGATTTCCATGAAATTTTATGTGCGAGGATTTTCGAAAATCTGTCGAGAACGGGAACTTTGTTTGAAGACGTATGTACGCTTTTAATAATATCTCGCTGAATTCTTCGTAGAATGAGAAATATTTCAGATAGATTTGTAGAGAAAATCAAGACACGCATTTTATGTTAAATAACTTTTTCGTGAAAACCGTGCCGTTTATGAGGTAGTGTGGAAAAATAGCAGAGCCGGAGAGGTCACAAATGGCAATATGATATGGTGCATGCGCTTTGGATGCTGGGTAACTAAGGCTCCAGACACACACACACACGCGCGCGCGCGCGCAGAATACGTAGTACTTATTGCTTTTCCGCGGCAGCAATGGTTACAAGAACGCGCCTCAATGCTACGTTTATACGTACATTGTCTCTCTCGTTTGAGAGCGGTTCGCAGTAAACATACATTTTGACGAATGTGTCTTGTATTTTGTTGTGTGGGTGTGATGGCTTTGATGTAATAGGAAAAGATGAAACATAAAGGACTGATGAGTGAAATGGAATTGACGAAAAGGAAAGAGAAGGTGAAATTATATACTGAAAAAGGTTTAGAACAAAAAGTGTGCGTTGCAGAGTAATCACAGGCGAGTGTGAAAATTTATCATCCTGTGTGTTGGTCATAGAGCCCTTTCCCCGTGACGTCAGCTACAGAAGATGACGTCGTCGATATGAGCTGGCGTTTCTCACTCTGCATCTGTGTGGGGATGGTCTTCTCACTCTGCATCTGTGTGGGGATGGTCTTGTTATGGTTCATCCCAAAGCATTGATAGCCTAACTGAAAGGATGGTTTTATAGAAAGAAACTTTAGAGTGTACTGCACAGTAGGCCTATAACCTTTCTTTGGTACAGAATTTGTTTCTTACTTGTAGGTGACAAAGTGAAAAGTTGCAAAAGCTCTTATTACGTAAGCGGGGCGTGCCTGTAACTTTTACCACCACAGCTTCATTCGCATTTTGTCACATTATTCCTTTTACTCCTACGTGCCCTCTGCGTGTTAGGCCATCCTCACTATCTAGTTCTACAGTTTCGTTTACCTGTCAGCACGTTATTTTAACCAGGAAGTGAATGATTTATGCGAGTAAATAACGGCGTTAAATTTTGTAATCTTATTGTCTTTCTGTGTTAGAGAGATAAGGTACGACGGTGTTGACTGGATTCAGCTGATTGAAGGTAGGAGCCAGGAATGAGCATTTTTGAACATGTTAATTTATTTTTGGATTCCACAAAAGGCTGGAAATTTCTCTACCTGCCTAACGAATATCGTAGTTGTGCGATGGACCATGATTCACGGAGTCTGGTTGATAATAAATACCTATATTATGTATAATTGTACCTGTGTATTTTTCTAGGTATGTGCAGTAAAACTTACTGCTGATAATAATAGGAAAACTTGTAGAAAATGTAGTTCACAACCTAGGCTGGGGCGTCGCTATTTTTAGCAGATTTTTGCAAAATTAATAATAGAACATGTATCTCCATAAGTAAAAAGCTCATAAATTTTCAGCATTGCCGCGGTGTTCTGTCCCGGCTTTGCCAGTGGGAAGGTGTGAAAGACGTTTTCTCATTTCAGATGTCTCCACGGGCAACATATTTCCCGCTGGCTGTGGGTTGATTGGGCCTGTTATGACACCCTATAGTCTGGTGGATGGTTAGCAACGTTTCGGCAAATCTGCTATCTCCACTTCATGGCAGAAGTGAGCCAAGTTGGGATATTCTCTGGTCGGGATATGGGAATACAAAAGTTTCGTCGGTGGCAAGGGGGAAGATGGGAGATCATGATGTGGGGACCTTCAAGGAAGGCCCAGTGAAGGGCAGATGTGAAGTAAGGTTGTTGTAACGGCCACGGACGGAGTAGCTCTCGTGCTAGATTTACTGTTAGAGCCGTCTGTTCTTCGACGGTTAGTAGGAACCAGTTCCATCTCCGTGCTGTCAATTTGTGTGCATCGGTTCGCTGTTCTTAGTAACTGTACAATAGAAAATAATTGGTTTTGTCTGGTTCGTGGTGTATAATGCTACGTCTTACGAAGCCCCCCGTCCGCCGCGGTCGGACTGTGGTGTGGAGCGCAATGATGCACGTACACCACCGCTTCGCTTGCCTTGCCGTTCTGATATATTTATATAGTGGCCTTCAGTTACCTGTGCCGGGTAGAGTGGCTCCAAGCCTTCGCAAGCTGAAGCAGCTCCCGAACAGGCTTCTTACATGCCGTGAGGTATTCTGTCACGTTGAGGTGTCCGCATTTCGGTCTGCGTCTGTGAAGTACTTGGCGCATTTGTATGAGTCATTAATTGTATTTAGTAGGTAGACGGCTAACGTATCCTTTCGTCCTTCGTACTTAACTGACGATACTGCTACATTGTCGGATGTACTGGTTACACGTCTTTAAAATGTCCTTTTTAATGCTTGTAATTGTCTGGATTATATTTGTCTTGTACAGGCACCTCTAGTAAACTAAATAAACAATGTAAACAATAATTATCTTCTTAACTGATACATTATGTATTGCAGGAAACAAACACGGAATTATTATTTCTGTATATCTTTTCTGTAATTACGGCCGTGATACCGTATGGTAGTAATGTGGTAAAAGTCAAATAGATTCGTACTTTAGGCCGTATGCGGTTATTTAGCGACGAAACGATGGGAATAGCCGCATAACCTGAAAACTCGAAGTAGTTTCTTTTCTTTCCGTAGGCCCAAATTTTAACAAACGTTACTGGTAGAACTCTCAAAATTTACTTACCTGTTGGACCAGGAGCAGCACCATCGCCACCACCAGCACAAGCAGCAGCAGCAGCACCACCACCACCACCACCACCACCACCACCACCACCACCACCACCAGCAGTACCAGCAGCAGCGCCACCACCACACCACCACAATCACAACCGTCACAACCACCACCACCAGCAGCACCACCACAATCAACCACCACCAGGACCACCACCACCACCACCTACGCCTCGACTCCGCCGTCACCACCACCACAACCACCACTATCACCCCCAACACTACCGCCGCCACAACCATGATAGTGCCAAGCCTTATAATTTTCATAACCATTGTATTTGTTCTCCCTCAAGCGTTACGCTGGCTAATGTGGCTAATGTAGTTAACTTAATTGCATATTTTACCGAAGTAATTATAAATTTTGTTAAAATTATTCTTGAAAATGTAAGAAGTATTCGGACGGTGTGGCATGTTTCGAGCACTTCTGCGTTTTGGCTGTTGTGAGGTCGAGCAATCCCGCTGTCTTTGGCACCACACCAGTTACTGGCAGGATTGTTGCCACTGTCGTCACCCGTCTGCTGTTTGCTGTCGTGTGAATTACATTGTTGCGGATAATTTCAGTATTGGCGGTGACAGGGACAGCTGTTGCAATTATGCATGCAGTTCTTTACCTGTTATCAACTGATGTAATAGCATGCCAGGTTTGCTGCATTTCTTCATGGGTTATCAGTGTTCGATCCCAGTAAATTTTGTACGCCTTATCGTCTATGATAGCGTTCTTTGTCGTGCATACTTACGCTGACGGCATGTACGCATATTTAGCTGATGTGTAGTGTTATATGATGCCTGATTTTCTCTCTCGTTAGTGCTTTACTCTTATAAATAGACGCAGTGTGTTTTGTAGTTTCCTTATCACAGCCGAGCCATGTTTTCTGCCTTTGTGTGCTGTAACCAGTGGCCATTAACAATATATTTCCTGTAATTTAATGTATCAACTCTCTGATCCCGTATAGCTGTCGTAAGGGCTTCAGTTTCTGTATGTGCCTCCCCACGTTTAAGGCAGGCGTGTGACTTCGTCGATTTTAAGGTTGCATAAGACGTAAGGCTGTCGGCTATAGACTCTGGGGGCAAAATGCTTCTCTCTTCTTTAAGGTGAGATTTGTATTCTCTCCAACAAATTTTGCATCGTTGACTATAATTTAAAGTAGCGCTCTTTTCCTTAAACATCTTCCTTCACTGCCGTAAGGCGAATGTCATGAAGGCATGTCGCCGAGACTGCTGGGTATCATAGTGGTACATAAGACTCTGCGAGGAAAATATCTTTGGTAGAATGTGACGTTGACCAGTTACTAAGCGGAAATGAGGTGCAGGAATGCGGGAGTAATTAGACAGATAAAGGCAACAGGGAACAGGGTAACTCCATGGGGAAAATTTCCTGAAAGATGATCACGGTTCTGGTCAACAAACTCCTCACTCAACTGGAATTCAGTGATTTATTACCTGGTCTGCAGTCCACAAATGTTATTTATGATTCATTTTAGTATTATCTTCCCGTCCACGCTGCGGTATCGTGACCAGTCTGTTGCAGGATTCATGGAGCAAAGTCCTTTATGACAAGGTGGTAGTTTCTAAGTAGTTACTAATTCGCTGCATTTTACGGCATATTTCTATTCAGTGCCGTGATTACAATATCGCTGCATTGAACGCTGTCCGGAGTCATATTAATGTACGTATAATCTAAAGCTTCCGTGGCGACTGAATTTAATAACACTTTCTCGGGCTAGCAGCAGCGTCAGGTGGTTGAACGGCGATTAAACCATCTGACGCGGCTGCTAGCCCGAGAAATTGTCATCGTACTAATCCAGCGCATACTGTCACGGGTCATTATTTTAAGATGCATTTTAACCTTTTAAAGCCTAGCGGTAACTTTACATACCACCAGGTTTAAGATTAAAAAATTCTACGTGGTGCCCACATTGCGTTTATGTGTTTTGTACGGATCTCAGAACAAACAGCAACTTTTGCCTTATAAAACATTAAGAGATTGGTTTTTATAACCGAAGTGGAGAGTGTTTACAGTGCGGTACGCACTGAGTCCTTATATAAAACAGATACGCTTCGTCTTTAAAGGGTTAATATCATCCGCTCATAAAACACATACATACATACATACACACATACATACATACATACTTACATACTACGTACATACATACATAATACATACATACATACATACATACATACATACATACATACATACATAAATACATACATACATGCATGCATACATACATACATACATACTACGTACGTACATACATGCATACACGCATGCATACCTGCATACACACATGCATGCATACATACATGCGTACGTACGTACATACATACATACATACATACATACATACATACATACATACATAAATACATACATACATGCATGCATACATACATACATACATACTACGTACGTACATACATGCATACACGCATGCATACCTGCATACACACATGCATGCATACATACATGCGTACGTACGTACATACATACATACATACATACATACATACATACATACATACATACATACATACATACTTACATACTTACATACTTACATACATATATACATACACACACATGCGTACATACATACATACATACATACATACATACATACATACATACGTACGTACGTACGTACGTACATACATACATACACACACACATACATACATACATACATACACACACACACACATGCGTACATACATACATACATATATACATACACACACATGTGTACGTACATACATACATATATACATACGCACACACACATGTGTACATACATACATACATACATACGCACACACATATGTGTACGTACGTACATACATACATACATACATACATACATACATACATACATACATACATACATACATACATATATACATACGCGCACACACATGTGTACGTAATACATACATACATACATACATACATACATACATACATACATACATACATACATACATACATACATACATACATACATACATACATACATATATACATACACACACATGTGTACGTACATACATACATACATACATACGTACGTACGTACATACATACATACATACATACATACATACATACATACACATGTGTACGTACATATGTACATAAATACATTACATTGCATTAATCCTAAGGGACCATTTTTAAACGTCAAGAATTTATCAACAGAGTAACAGGCGTGTGTATTTGAGTATTCTGTTAATGCTACTTTTTAAATTTGCGTCATGTCATTCCTGAGACTGCGTCACCAACCTCGTCCTGCTTTTCAGGTTTGTCTAACTGCATGGAGGAGAATGCTTCTTGAAAAGGCAATAGTCGCTCTTCTAGTGAAGAAATTCCTCTTGTTTTATGGAAACCGAAAGTTTATTTTGATGTTTACAATCATCGTCTGTAACACAGATGAATAAAATTGTTATTGCATTTACATCTGGCTCGACATTCCCCATGAGACTGATCTGCTGTGAATGTATCACGATCTGACTCACTGCATACTGAATAATCGATCTGTGTCGTAGGATTTTGCTTTGTTCCTGAAACTACGTAGCATCCTGCTCTGTCTTGTTCCCTCGCAGTACAGCGGCTGAGTGACGTATCCAACACACTGCGATTAAATCAATATGGAGCTGTCCCGACTGGGTAGTCAGTTAAAGTGCTGGTTAGTTTTAGCAATCATCTGGAACGAATACTCGTCTGTTATGGCACGAATTTTGTGGTTGCCTGTCCCTGTAGTTTTGTTTGGTGAAGATAAATATGAGTAATTCATTAGGAGCTTCTGCATGCACTTTTTGGTGCTTCAAAAATTAAAATGTCTCCATGTTTTATAACACCAATGGCAAATTTTGTAGACATGTTAAATTTCATTCAGACTCATTGTTACAGGAGTGCGAATTTTTCAGGCATGTCCGAAATTTTAGAACATTTGACAAATACCAATATGGCTGTCGTGCGATCTTCTGAGTTGGTAATAGTTGCGGTCCTTAAGTGCGAGCCACGCAGCTTTGCGTTATAATAAAAATACAAATCGTTAAGGTGTTATAAAGCAAAAACGTGACTTTTGTGCGAAATGTATGGTTTTGATTTCCGTTTTATGTGATAACAAATGATTCTCGATTTTGCAGTTAGACCTGTGATAGGCCTGTTTTGTAAGGAAGCAGATCGCCAATGTACTCCGAAGTAATTGTGTTTAAACCCGAAATTATTGTACCATAGGCCTATAGGCCTGAAATTTGTGATCTGTGATTTTCTTTGCGCACATGCGACGTCACTTGCTACAGGATGCAATATAAGTGCAGGTGAAATTTTCCCTCGGCTTAACCTTTTAAAGCCTAGCGGTAACTTTACATACGACCAGGTTTAACATTAAAAAAAAATCTACGTGGTGCCCACATTGCGTTTATGTGTTTTGTACGGATCTCAGAACAAACAGCAACTTTTGCCTTATAAAACATTAAGAGACTGGTTTTTATAACCGAAGTGGAGAGTGTTTACTGCGGGGTACGCACTGTGTCCTTATATAAAACATATTACGTTCCGCCTTTAAAGGGTTAATTAATCAGCTCGTAATAAAAACTTGTAGGAGAGTGGAGTAACAAATCCATGCACTCATAACGCAGGGAGTAGATGGCGGTGCCCCGACTACTTACATATAATTCCATTTGTTAAATCTGTCTATAATCAGATTCATTTTTTAGATCATGCAAGATAGGAAATGTCCTTTTACAGTCCGTTGGCGCATTTAACCTTCTTGTGTGTCCTACTAATCGTGTCTCCTGTAAAGTTGGTATCTGCTTATTAACATAATGACAGAAATGGAGGCAAAGAGAGGTGATACGCTGCTTGTATATCTGAAGTACACTTTTACAACTTGCAGGCATATTTTGAAAACAGCAAAGTCTGAAGAGGTGAATCCCAACATATTTCTAGGCTGATTTGGAAGTTTTAAAATGGCAGACTTTTCAGTAACCTTGTTGATTGTCGTGAGGGCGTAAACACAGACTGGGGAATCCGTACTGTATGTAAGATGTACTGGAAGGGAAGGGTGTGAGGGTCTGTCCGTCTTGGCCATGATGACATCCACTTTCGTATCTAGGAACGTAGACGTAAATATAAATTTTGTTTATTCATGATTACCGTTAATTAGTTTATTTCCATGAACTGTACTGATCGGTGTCAATATTTCCAGTAACATCCCAATACCGGTGTTTTATATAGTACAATATGAACCCGTCAAAGTACGCATCGGTTTACACGTGAGTTCTTTATATCGCTTATTTATTTTTAACTCGCGACCGACCGCCATCGGGAGGATTTGTAATACACACAGTAATAACTGCATAAGGTTGTTACAAATATCTGTTAAGTAACTCTATGTATGTTTCGTAATCAAGCGTTTGTCCAGTATGAAATTTCTTGTTGTCGTAATTTAATATTCTATTTCGTAGTGGTCAATTAAAAGCAAATAATAAAAATGAATATTAAAATATAATGTAAGTTTATTAAAATTTTGTATTAACCAGTTTGTGTTTGCATGTGCACCCTTATGTGCATTAGCTAGCTATTTAAACACCACCTATTCATGCACCATATTTATTTGTTTAATCTAAACACAGCTTGTAGACTGACCTGTAAGAAAAGGAAGAGAATGTGATATTACTTTCCTTAGGAGTCCGTACAGCACGACAGTTACACGTTGTCTGGTAAATATAGGCGATCCTTTTGCTGGCGAATGTCAAATTAATTTAGTTAAGTAAATGTGAAGGTGAAGTTGTCCCTGTCCACGCCATGAAGGAATGTAGCGGGGCAAGGCATATAGCTCCACTCATTTTTAATCTCTGCACTAGGTGGAGTTCAGTGCTTTAACTAAGTAGGCGTTAAAAGATGAAACATTTAAAATCTGTATTTTGTTTCAGGTCCAGCAAACCGATCGACCGGTAACTCCGATGAAAGTACGCCTAATGGAAAACTATGCAGTGTGTGAGTAATTCATGGATTGCATGTAGATATTCAAAACAAATGTGCGAAATGAGCCGGCGCTACACTTTATATGAATACATCAGATGAACTGTGCTGGGAACCTGTAGGTCAGTGCCGTCTTCTGCTGTTCTCAGAATGGGTCTGTTTAGAGGTGGCCACTGTGTCCTGGCACATTGGAGTATATCATTCGGTTTGTAACATTTAAAACGTGAAAGCCGTATCGTGAAATTTTGATATGGCTTCAAATATTTTGGACACCGAGTTATTTTGTGAGCGATTACTGTATCCATTTCCATTAATGCTTCGAGATGTATTGTTGAAACTATGGGTCCATTAGCTACTGTGTGGTGACATTCAATTTTAGGAAGCTGAAGTGGTCATACAGTGCACGTTTGGCTTCTGATCACATGATGGAAAATGACGACATTCTGAGCTATAAGAACAATTAATGTGAATTGCTATTGGTTATTTACAAATTTTAAAAAAATCCAGTCAATACCGTAAAAGTGTTCATAAGAGAATACAGTGGATGATCATGACAGGAATAATTAACTTGGGTGAAGAAGTCATCCGTGCTTACAGTTGAAAATTTGTGAAACTGAGTTCGTATCGAATGGCGTAGCTATGGAGTGAAGTACCAGATTAGCAGATGTAATTGCCGGTTTGTTTTCATTCTAATGAGCAGAAAGAAAGCAGAACGTTACAGTCATAATGGATATTGTGCGCATTCAAGGATGACAGAATTGTCGAACTAACCTCCAGTGTAGGTACAGCACGTCATAGTATTAGATAGTGTCAGCTGGCAGATTAGAATATTTTCAGAAGTTTTAGGATAATATGGAATTGCTTTCCATGTCATGTTGCAGTGACTGGACTTCCAGAATGTTGTATATTTTTCGGTGACTCTTTTGAGACTTTTATGTGCGTGCATAGATGTTTTAATTACGTTTTGTGATAATCGATATTTTTCTGAAATGCGTGTACCGGCCCAGCGATCCTCTCGCAGTAACACTGCAACAGCAACTACTTGTGGTGGTAAAAGATTATTATCACCATCCATATCAGTTTCCAGTAGTGCTGCATTGTCAAGCAAGAAACGAAAACTGCAGTCTGAGGCACCGCCAGGAATCAAACCTGCACAGAAAGCTGTTTGTGTTGATGAAGCTGTAACATCTAACCCAAATTCGAAGAGAAAACAAACACTGCCAAATATCAAAAAAACGTTGCATCACTCGAAGAAGACTGACGCAGCCGTTATTACAAAAGCACCGAAATCCGACCTCACTGCAAAGAAATCGCAACCGAAGAAATGTAGCAATGTGCCGCTGATGGGATTGAAGAAGATAAAGGTCAAAGACGGCAGGGTCACTATCAAGGAGATACTGGTGACAGCTGCAACAGCCAAACCGCAAAAGAAGCTGCTGAAGTCTGTGTCTACAAAGAAACAAATTAGTTCGAATATTAACAGCAAGAAAGCGGCTTACGCAGGCGAGTCTTTGTTGACACCGGCTACTGCTGCAGATCAGACTCTTTGTAAACCTGGCAGCAACTGTGGGAAATGCCCGATTGAGGCAGAACACCAGCCCTACGCTACCCAGAAAAAGGCTCAGTGTAAAAGCAACGTTTCATCCAAACCGAACACCAAAAAAGGCAAGACTGTTATTAAGAAAAGTAAGAGCACTGCCCTGATTTCGGTTCCTGCTCCTCTTACGCGGACCAAGAAACTTGAACAGCGACAAAAATTAAAATCTGTTAAGAAAATCTATTTAAAAAAATATCCAGTCGCCAGGCATCATGTTGTAGTAACACCAGTTCAACAGCATGTAGCGACAGGAGGCAAGAAGAAAATCCCATCTAAAAGGAAACATATCACGGACGAAAACATTGTTCAGAACTTCGGCACACCAACACATGTGACCAGAAAGGCAAGCGAGTCACCAGTTCGCGAGAGTCATGCGGCCAATAAAGCAAGTGAGTCACAATTACTTGATAACCAACTGAGTGGCGGTGCCGATAATGTGGATCCAAAAAATTTCGTGACACCCGTCACGTCAGAAGCGCCAGAGAAGAGTGGTAAGGCCAAAGATGAGGAAAGTGCAATAAAGAAGAGCGATAAGAAGAAGGTTGTAAAAAAGAAACCAAAGCTTGAAGATGTAAGGAAAGGAAATGAAGCAGAAACCGAGGATAAGTCTAGTGAAGTTGTGTCTGAAGCCACCAAAGACAAAATTGAAGCATCGGTCCGAAAGAAAGAAGGTAAGGGAGACAAAAAACAACATACCGTGTCTAAAGTAAAGTGCGTGAAGAGGAAATATAAACCAAAGTGTGCTGAAGCATTAACTTCAAAACGAAAAGTAACAAAACAAACAGTAGTATTAAAACCAGGTAAAACTATACCTACGAAAGTAAATAAAATTACAACACCAAAAATTTCGTCTAACTCAAAAGTTGCTAAGAAACTGAAAAATCCAAAAAAGAAAACATCCAAATTGGTTATTAAAAATGCTGTATCAAAGGACCAGTTGTCAGCAGACCCTGTCTTGGAGGCGAGAAAAGAGGAGGAACCGAAGCTGCAGAAAGACGATGACGATTCATCGACGTCGGACGAAATTACGTTAGATGTGTTACTTCTTCGACAGCAGCAGATGAAGCAGGAGACTACTGTGAGCGACGAGCCTTCCAGTGAGCAGCGGAGTAAGTCTGAAGGAATAACAAGCATTACGTCTTCCCCTATTGAGACCGATAAATTAGCAGCTGCTCAAAACTTAGAAATCAAACCGCCACTGCCATTGATAAATTCTGTCAAAGTTGAAGCACCCGTTCCCAATCCTCTCATCCCTACTTTGTCTCCTTCGATCGTTAACACTTCCGATGATGAAGACCTGAAAAGTATAAAGAATCGCATAAAGGTTAAGCTAGAAGAAAGTGTTGCGGATATTGACAGAGATAAGTTGTCCGCTCAGTCCGAGACGAATACAAAGAAGAAGACAGTTACAGGAAAGGCAAAGAGTGACGACAGTTTTACAAATCGAGGGAAGGTTGGAGGAGTAAGTATAAAGAATGAAACCAAGGAAGAAATGGAAAAAGCAGAACATAAGAAAAGCGAATCCGACGGTAAAATTACGAGTGATAACCGTGGGAAAGAGAAGGTTAAGAAAATCCTAGGAGTTAAGCGTTCGAGAACCGATGGTGGTAAGAACGGGGGTAGTGGGAGTGACACGGAGCAGCGAGCCAGACGGATGAAGCTGTTTGGTTTCTGGAGCGGTCCGAAACGCCATCGCGTAGCCTCGTTGAACGCACTGGCCAAAGTGCATTGTCTCTATGAGAACGAGAGTCGAGGGGCTTTGCTTGGTATATGTGGTACCAATGGGGGAAACAGTCAGCGTGCCCATAAACCACCACAGTCGTCAGAAAACGGTACTGTTACCACGACAAGAACTCTTCGTTCAGCTCCGGGACTGCGAGGTATGGGCAAGCACTGGGACATGCACAACGCATCTTCCACATCCTCCTCTTCACCGTCGTCTGATGATAATGAAAGTAATAGCGATTCCTGTGTATCATCTCCCAACGTACCACTTGAGTCTTACAAACAGAAACGGCGACAACAAAAAGTTGCAGCGGCAGGCTGTACCATAAAGAAGAGATCGAAACAAGTGAAGAATATGAAGAAGGTTGTTAAACGAAGAAGGAATAGGTGCGAGCTTATGATGGATCTTAAGGACATGGTTGTTAGGAAGAGAATGGCAAGTTTGAATGCATCAGCTATTCTGGCTGCTAGTTATTCGGTGGAGAAACGCGCTGTGAAGAGTGTTAAAGATGATGGAGTGACGGTGGGCGCCGGCAATGTTCATCAAATAAGGAAGGAGACAAAGAAACGGCTCGTAACAAAAAAAGTTGTGGAAGTCGAGGATGACAGCAGTAGTGTCAGTAGCGACATCGAGATCGAAGAGTGCGATATGGAGGGTAGAGGCAGCAGCCGGAGTGTCATAGAGGTCCGAACTACACCGAGTGGTGGTCCAAACAGCAACAAGAAAGTGGCTGTTATTGTTAACCAGGACACTGACGTGACCATCACTGGCGTTTACGTTAACAGCACCACGAGGTCCACACACCACGAAGGGTTCTGCAGCATTGCAGGCATGCAGTACCGCATCTCTTCCACCAGCCACACCCAAACAGAGGCCACCGCTGTGGCCACAGAGACGGTGCTACATACCTCCACCGCAGCAGAACACGTGAGTTAACAGCCTTTGTCGTGCATGCTAGTAGCTTTGCACCTGTGAGTAAGCAGTATTTGTCTCCGGCATGGCTAATTTACCTCATCCTTTCTGGATCTTATAATTAGTTACGTGCGCTCTCAGAAAGTATGAAAAGTAAATCAGTCATTACGGTTAAGCTGATAAGCTGAGCCTAACGTATTAGGTCGACAAAGAAGTATTAATTTTATACTGGCATAAAAAACTTGTCAAATGAACAGGACGAACTTGACGTTTTATTAATAATATTAATAAACAGAATACATGGTAATGTGAAAAGTGATTAAATGTTTAAAAAGTATGGTAAGGAAGGTAATCATTGTGTTAAAAGTTTGGTAATGACGGTATCTAGACTACAAGACTTGGAAGGAAGTTTCAGTATTGGTAAATATGGCGGACAGATTGCGCGACTGCTTATTATGTAACTCCGTTTATGAAACTAGGTGTCAAGGCTGCGTCCTGCAAACAAAAAGGCGGCGGTGTTAGCGAACGCAGCCTTCTGCATCGTTTGACTCAGCAACTATGAATAAATATGGATACTTGGCTTCTCGCTTACACCGGATGATCCAGTTAATACTGAAGGTTTAAATTAATCAGTAACAGCGATTTAACAGCTTACACGAAAATTAGGTTTAATCCTTGGGATATGTTTGGATTTTTCGCCTTTCCCTCGCATAGAATTGGGCCTGTAGCTCTGCAGACTGGTTGGTGGGTCTCTTTCAAGTGGATACAGTTTGTCGTATAAGACTGTTAATTGTTTAAGGTGGGTCGAGGTAGAATATTAAGCACAGTGGTATTGAAAGTTTTGATAAAATGTTAACACAGGAGCTACAAATTGAGCCTGCATTATTTTTGTGTGTACTCGTCCCGCTTTTTGTGTATACTCGTCCCGCTTTTTGTGTGTACTCGTCCCGCTTTTTGTGTGTACTCGTCCCGCTTTTTGGCACGTTAGATTTAACGGCCTGCCGTTTTTCAGTGCCACTAGTGTAATTTGGGAAGTTACATAAAATTGACCGAACTGTTGACTTCTGTCATCTTTTAATATTGTCCATGCCATGCTGGATTCTAATTATAAAAACTGTACACAGGACCAGCTGCAGCACTTTTCACTATCTTAATGTGTTTAAACTGTTATAATGTATATGTTCGACATGTTTCGGTGAATTATGTCATCATCTTGACGAACTACTCCAGTATACGAGTATAAGGCACCGTGTACGTGTACGGACCGTCTTTACACTTTAGCACTCTATCAGACGTTTGCCACCACGCTGGAACTGGAAGCAAGGATACCACCGTGGTTGCAGACGTCTGATAGAGTGCTAAAGTGTAAAGACGGTCCGTACACGTGCGTGGTGCGTTATACTCGTATACTGGAGATGTTCCTGAAGATGATCACATAATTCATCGAAACATGTCGAACATATACATTATAACGATTTAAACACATTAAGATAGTGAAAGTCCTGTGTATAATTTTTATAATTTATTTGTCATGTTACAGTTTGTTCCCTGTTTTACGCGTGAGTGTTAGAGACGCATAATGTTTAGACGCATGTGTTTAGAAGCATAATCAGTTGTCACAGTGAGCGGGTAATGATTTTGTCCTATTGTGTGTACTCAGCCACCCTCTCAGCACCATCCGGCAGAACCGCCATTAGCGCCTCCGATGAAGTCTTACACTCCGCTTGGCGCGCTGTCGAACATGCAGCCTCCCGGTGCGACTGTCGTGGGAGGCCCGCCACCTCCACATCACCACCACCATCCACACGCACATCCACATCCACATCCACATGCACACGCGCCGCCGTGTAACGTGCCGCCCCAGCAGCCGCCCCCACACCGTGGAGGACCCATTAATCCTGGTGGTGTCCCAGTGCACCCACCCATCTCGCCACTTGGCCGTCGACACGGATGCAGCAGCGCTTTCTCTGCGCCCCCTCCACCGCCCAACGCTGGTTATGGGCCGCCGCCGCAGCACTCACAGCCGCCTCCTCACCACCATCCGCACCCCCCGCCCCAAGGTCAACAAGACCCCGCGTATATTCACGGTAAGTTCACTGAAAAATATACCTAGTGAGACGAGCTATTTCTAAGTGGCACATGTGAGTAGTTTCTCCCGTTTCTCCGTTCTGTCCGAAGACGGAGGCAGATCCAGTGTGCGAAACAGTGTGAATCATTTGTCTGGGACGGTGGGCAGCGGCAAATGCCCGAAGCTTCGGTCAGTACATGGAAAGAAGACATGGGCCATGAAGTTGCGTTCGGGAGCTTTGTATGTAGTTTTAATACTCGCACTAGTTAGACTGACAGTTGTCAGTTTTGTTTTTGTGTTGCACAAGGATAGGCCTACATTGTAAGTCTCAAATATATTAACGTAAGTTTCTTGTTTCACATCCGACCCAAAGATTCGTCAGTGAACTGATCTTGAAAGTTAACGTTTAGGGAAAATAAATTTCCTTCAGTAAAGTTTTTGCCCTGTCATTAATTTAACGAATAACTCGAAACAAAAGCTTTTAGTTTTCCTAATATATGAGACAACAGTTGCAATCTTTGATGAGCATGCGTGAATGGAAATTGAAAATGCACTACCACTTTCATATGGTATAGTTATTTAGGAATAATGTAGGCTATATTTTAGCAAATATTTGGGGACTAAACTTAATCAGAATGTTCGCTAAGTTTTCCGTAAAATAATGAATGTTAGAAAGACATGGAATATGTCAGTCCGCTCATCCTATTTAATCGAGATGTATAAAAATTGCGTAAAAGCTGGATTTGGAGGCCTAGACCGACACATTGTCGTCCTCTTCCATGTGTTACGCGTGGCTTATTGTCAATGTGAAGTTTAAATCGTTATTTTGCGGGTCTCGCCGCTTTGTAGGTTTATCTAGTCCATATATTAACGGCAAAGCAGCGTTAAAATGTCGAAAGATATCTGGGGAGGGGCGTTTAGGGGTAAGCAGAAGTGACAAGCCTTATTTCTTCTTAGCGGCACACTAAAGCGTAGAATAGGTTACGTGACGAGGAGCTTCACTTCATAGTCGTTGCCATAACTCGGGAAGTCTGTGATTACGAAGTCAGTAGACCACACTGTTACGAATAGCCGTAACGAAGTGTGAAAGTGGACGTCATCTAATCCATATAGACAAGACAAATCGCATTTGCACGGTAAGGCAACACCCTCTGCCTTTCTTTTGGTTACTTTGACGGTTAGTAAATAACAAGAACATAAACGACTGTGGGAAGGGAAGGGTATTCCCTGAGCAACTTTGACCGACCTTCTTTTTACGTTTTTATAGAAAGCCCGATGGTTGCCCTTCTGGGCCGAAACATGTAGCGTGTTCGTAAACAATACATTGTTCTACAATAGTAAGCTACTTTTGACGATGTTCTTATTAGACAGTATTTCGCCAATAACACATCAGAGGCTAAACCGTTTTCAATCCTTCGTACACTTCTATTCCTGACCATGTCCATTAGTTGTCGCAGCAACGATACGCCTCATCACTTCCCCCTGTCCTCCCACACATTTCCTCTGCATTTCCCCAGCGTGTGAGTCCACAAAGTCGTGTCCTGAAATGGACGTCCATTCCAGGATAGGGATTCGAATCTTACAGAGAAATCAACGGCAGTGAAAACCGCGGATGGCCCATGTGTAGGTATGTGTGCAGTAGTCTGGGACTGCAGTGCGTAGAACCCTTCCTTGTGCAAGCAGAGGGTCTGAATGTTCCACAGGGCGGTGACTGTTTTTCTGAACATACTGTCCTTCGTCTTGTGAACTGCTTCAGTCGAGTAGGAATCCTTCTTCGGATTACACCTGATTACGGGAAAGGATCAAGTTTCCAAAACCTCATGTTTGGGAAAAACTTAAGACCAGGGGCAGTGTCCAAAGTAATTGTCCTTTTTAATTTAAAAAAGGCTCCTCATTTCGACGATAACTCTGTGTTTTATTTTCCGTCATCGGTTTAGAAAGCGTGCGTTTAGTATCACTCCATCCGCGCTGAATTAGATATTGTAACACGTAACGCTACTCAGAGGTCGATTGGGTTGTGAGAATATTCGAATCTCTCAAGAGGAAGTAATGTATTTCCTGTTAATCCTGGTCGTATACACCGTACGTTCTTGTATAAATGTGACATGGAATTCACACACACAGCTCACTCGCCTGGCAGAATGTGTAGCGGTATCATGATGAAACCATACTACAGCAGCTGCAGCCATTAGCTGTATTCATATCAATGCGTTCTGGAAGAAGCGTGTTACTGGAAGGGCCGTACTTTTAAATTCTACTTTCCTTTAAATTCTTGAGTTTATATGGTGAGGCTATCAACAACTGTAAATTTGTGTTTACGGGAATTAGTTGTACATGGTCTCCACTGGCACATGGGCCTATTTCATCAACGTTAAGTTTTCCCGGTATAATCCGGAAGTTTTTGAGTTGTAGCCTTTTTTAAAAACTGTGAACATATAACACATCGTACGGAGTTTTTAGACGAATTTATGATATAGGCCTGTATCGGTGTTTCTCAGCCTGCGTGTTTGCCGCAACCGCGTGAATCAAACAATGGTTATGTAAAATTCAATATGCAGATTAAAATTTTAAGAATGAAAAACCGATGAAGATATTCATTACGAACATGCAAACGCACAGAGTTAAGAAGTGGGGTTAGAGGGGGTGGGGTGTGCTGAAATATTTGCTAAGCTGAGGGGGCACATTTATGTATTTAGAATCTGGAACGACTGAATTGGCTTGAGATCTGTATAGGTTAGTGTGTATGTCAAGGCCACATCTTTTTGATATAAAAAGTAGGTACACTCTTATTATAAATTTTAGTTCTCTGTTATAATTATAATGCGCGACGCAAGAAATGCTGATATCCAGAGTGTGCTGGGCGCTCCAAAGTCGAGACTGTGCGCTGTGTATCCGTATAGGGCCTACAACTTCGTACAGATGGCACCGGTATTTCATTGGATATCGACACCGGAAGGAACATCGCATAGGCCTGTCGTCTGCTTGTTGTGTTTATTGTCCAAAAACTTGACATCAACGGAACTTTTTTTATCTTTGGAATTCCAGTTGTTTCCAAGTATCGGTACTCGCATTCGGTGGCACCAGTGTTGCTGCCACATCAAACGTACGCACAAACACGAGTGTGACACGCTTCGCTATGTTCACGGAGTGCACAGTATTACAGTGTTTGGATCGACTTTCAGTTTGTCGCCTGTAGTAGTTAAAGAGCGGTTCTTGTCATTAACTATGCAGGTCAACTTCACAGTTCAGCAGGCAGGTAGCTCATCTTTCTACCATTAGCTTCTCTAACTGTATTTTAAGCATCATTCAGTAACAGCAGTTATCCCAGAATATGCGGAGATATTTCTTTGGAGCGCCGATCCCAGTGGCCGCGCGGCCTGAGGCGTGGGTCTGCGGCCACTCGCTTGCTGGTATTGCGGGTTCTAATCCCGCCGGGGGCATGGATGTCTGTCTCTTGTGAGTGTTGTGTGTTGTCAGGCAGTGCTCTGCGTCAGGCTGATCACTCGTCTAGAGGAGTCCTACCAAGTGTGGTGTGTCTAAATTAATGTGATCGTGAAGCGTGGATAATGAGGAGGCCCTGGCCCGCTAGGGACTGTTGCGCCATGAGAAAAAAAATTGTTTGGAGCAGGGTAGCTCAAGAAAATTGTATTACTATATATAAGATGAGAATTTGTATGTTACTATTATAAGCTTAAATTAAAATAGGTACCCGTATATTTCTTGTTTATTTTACAATAATTCGTTCGTTCAGATATTCCTGAATTGTTGAGTGCCATCGAAACGACAGACCAACAGACATTAAAGACATACACTGCTCTGCTTCAGCCAGTTGTTTGTAGAGGAAAGGTAGGTGACTACAGCTTCCAGTAGCTAATTGAAGCAAAAAACTAAAGTGCTGTAGAATACATCGTATTGTGCATCCGGAGAGTTTTACAGACGGTGTGTTCCAAACTTTGTCTGGAATTACAGAGCCCCAATAATAATAATAATAATAATAATAATAATAATAATAATAATAATACGGGAACTACAGAAAGCAGTGATATTGGGCACTGCACACGCACTTCGGAAAGTACTAATTAATGTAAAAGTACAAAACGTTCAACATGGGGAATAACGTTACATGTAGGCCTACTATAAATTGTAACTACAGAATAGCTGCAACACTGTATGCCTGAGAAAGATGGTTTGTTTCAGGTATGTAATTGTAAATGCCCTGGACGAAGGTGATAACAAATAGTAGTAGTAGTAGTAGTAGTAGTAGTAGTAGTAGTAGTAGTAGTAGTAGTAGTAGTAGTAGTAGTAGTAGTAATAAGAAGAACGAACAACTGTCTAACGAAATAAATGGAGCCGGGACAGGCTGGGCTGTGACCATATTCGTGGAGGCATAAGAATATTTCTTGCAGGAATTCGATGCATATACTTTCCGATCCAAGTGAGTCACTTTACTACACAGGCAAATTCTACGAGTTGTAGTTAAGACACTTGCTTGAACGTAGTGCTTAGGCATAGGCCTGTCATTTCTGGGCGTGTGACCAGAAAGGTGGAGAGAAAGCCGTGCAAATCATCGACATGCAGTTAGGCCACGTACTTTCTGCACGCACTGTATGATGTAAGGAGGAACTGTACATCACTTGAGCCTGCTTATTGGCTGGCTGGCTGCCTGCCTCTGATGTTTTGTTTCTTATAAAATGTTCGCCGGAAGAGAACGTGAGGACGGATTTCGATATTTCGAATACGGATTATGCGGTATTTGTACATCACACTGTGGCGGCTTCAGGAAACGTTTCCGTAAATAGAGATAATAACAACCAGGAAAGGCAATGTACGCGTAAACGTAGCGCTGAGGCGCGTTTTCGAAACCATTATTGAAGTGGAAAAGCAATAAGAACTACATATTCCGAGTGTGTGCCTGTAGCCTTAGTTTTCAGCACGCAAAGCGCACGCACCGTATTATATTATTATCTGTGGCCTGCCCAGCTCTATCATATTTTCCACATTATCTTATAAACGGCACGGCTTTCGGGAAAAAGTTACTGTGTTTTGATTTTCTCTACAACTTTTGTCTGAGACGTTTCTCATTCTAATTAGAAGTGAGCGAGATATTATCATAAATGTGCAAAGGTCGTCATGTAAAGTACCCCGTTATTCATGTCAGTTTTTAATGAAACTTGAATTTTTTCGACAGATCGTGTATCAAATTTCATGAAAATTCGTCCAGTAGGAGCCGAGTTGTTCCATGCGGACGGACGGACGGACAGACAGACAGAGAGATGACAAAGCTTATAATTGCTTTTCGCAATTTTGCAAACGCACCTAAAAACGAATGTTCATTTACAAATACCAGGAAAATTAAACGATTGTGGCACATTTTAATATACTGCCCCGGAACCTACGCTATTAGAATCAATAAAACCTTTGGTCGGGTGACGGATCAGCGAATCGAGATTCAAACCCGATACTTAGGTAGTGTGAGGCAAGAATGCTACCTGCTTGCTCAGAACTTTCGTTAAGATGGAAGGAATAGTTGGAATCGGATCAGGCAGCCTACAGCTGCTCAGTTGTTCCACACATTGACTGCTGTACTCAGTAAAGTTGAGATTTCAGCGGTTTTAGTTTAGAATTGGCCTACCGTTTTTAGTCCGGCATTCGGTGAAAAGGACGAAGTCTCATCACTGCTTTAATTAACAAAGTTGCGGTGAAGTTCGCTAATGTGTAACCAACTGGTTTCAGAAGTTGTAATTTGATAGTAGGGTTATATTTGTAAGTAACTGATTGGGAAGTATTAGGTCGATGAAATTTAGCGTATTGGATTGCCTGGAAGTCTGCTGTAGAGTGATGAATGGAAAGCTAACGGAACGGTTGGTAACGTGTGAAATATCTTCAACCACGACTGTTTTGAAAGTGTAGTCCCTGGACTTTGTCAGTTGTTTGGTTGGAAAGGATTTATGACATTTTGGAGGTTTCTGCTTTATCGTAAACGTCCTTCGAGACAACTGACCACCGATACAAAATATGCCCGTGAAAATACTAAACGATAAACTACATCCAAGGTACGTGTTTGTCTGGTGTACGTACAACAGTCGTAGAATTGTTAGGTGCAGGTTGTCTAAACGAGGAGGGGCCTGAAGTGTCATAATTAGATAAAGCGTGGACTTTTCCTGTCGTGTTGTTTTTGGTTAAAAATACTCACAGTTTTGAGAGCTGGCTTCTTCATCGGATAGAAACAAAGTTACTGGATCTGCTTTGTAGGGTACGTTACAATCGAGCCGATATGTGTCAGCGGACCTAACTTTGTTTTTACCTGATGACAGAAGGAAAGCCATCTTCCGAAACGTTTTATCTGTTTAACTAAAAACGAGCTCTAACTCCAAGGAGCAGAGTCCTTTTTGAGAAGCCAGTAGTTCCTCGGATCGCCAAGGAATTTCCTACACAGTGTAGAACCCGATGGTTCATTACCGTGTTCAAAAGAGCCCGCGTCATGTCCCTGTCGTCAGCCAGATCAATCCAGTCCAGTCCCCCGTCCTTTTTCTTGAAATCCATTTTAATGTTATCATCCCATCTACGCCCAGGTCTGTCAAGTGGTCTCTTTCCTTCAGGTCTCCATACCAAAACCCTGTATGTACCACATGTCTCTGCGTGTTACATGTCCCGCCAATCACATCGTCCTTGATTTGATGACTTGAATATTTGGTGAGTACTGATCATGAAGCCCGTCACTATGTAGTCTTCTCCATATCCCTGTTACCTCGTGCCTCGTAGGCCCAGATATCTTCCTCAGAACAACTTTTCTCAAATACCCTGAGCCTGTGAACGAGAAACAAGAGAATAAGGGAAAAATCCGGTATGCGTGTCAGCTCTGCTATTAAATTGTTATTAAAATATACAGTGGAACCCGGTTATAACGACATCGGTTTATACGACTCCTCCTCTATAGCGTCAGATATTCTGCGGTACCAGTTAATTCCTCACTGTTGACCATGACATTATACTACTCGTTTAGAACAATTCTCGTTTATAACGACACAAAATATTCAGTCCCTCTCAAGACGTTATAACCGACTTCTACTGTATACACATATTTTTCTCCCACGCTGTGCTCATCAAACGTTTCAAATATAAGCATATCAGGTAAGTCTGTTACCATTTACCAGGACGGTTAATTGTGTTTAATCTCACCACTTCGTGGCAGTGAAGTGTGCGCCGTGCCGGTGCGTTGGAAACGCCCATTAGATCATAGGGTTTCTTAACCCTTTAAAGATGAAGCGTATCTGTTTTATATAAGTACTCAGTGCGTACCGCGCTGTAAACACTCTCCACTTCGGTTATAAAAAACAAACTCTTAATGTTTTGTAAGGCAAAAGTTGCTGTTTGTTCTGAGATCTGTACAAAACACATAAGTGCAATGTGGGTACCACGCAGAATTTTTTAATGTTAAACCTGGTCGTATGTAAATTTACCCCTAGGCTTTAAAAGGTTAACGGTAGAGCAGCTGGTACGTATATTAACCACTGGGCTTCGAAATGTTACAGAATTGTTCACTGCATGTAACAAACGTCACTTCCTAACAAGGCTGGCCAATTCCTGCCACGTATTGCGAATTCTGATAACCATGCAGATGTCATGAGCAGTAAAATACGCAGATTCGAATGTGAGTAATGCAGAAGCACCACAGTATTGCCTGACACCTGTTTCATGGCTGAGTGTGCTGGAAGATGTGAAAAACCTGTATATTAGGGAAGCGCCGACTAGGTGGCAGCACTTGCAAGGACGATTTATCTACATGACTCGCGGGGCGTCTCTCCTCTCCGCTCGTCACACCTCGTTCGTTGGCTGCAGTCGCCTGTGGTTTTGGCTTGCCCGCACCGAGGACAAGGCACGAGGCACGGACCGGGAGGAGCGACTTCACGGGAAAGCGGGTTTAGCCGGGCACTGGCAGATGCAACCTCCTCCACGGCAACTTTCTGTTCTACTTCTAAAGCTGATAACAACCGTAGCGATCATGTTAAGGTAGTGGCTGGTCATTACTGCGCGTTGTTTTAAGTTGCGGGCAGTAGTTGCGGATGTTGACAGCCGACAAGGGTGGACTCCAAGTTTAGCGTTTGGTAGTGGCTAACAACTCTTCTACGGAAACAGAATGTCACGAAGTGGCGGAAAGGACCGCGACTTGGACATAATCTTCTGCGAGACCGAACAAATAAACCATATTTTAAAAGCGTAGCGTATACTGTAACAGGCGCGTTCGATAGAGTGATTTATAAATGACGTGCAGATATCCAAGCTTTTCAAATTACTTAGAAGACAAGAAACTGTTAGTGCTTAGAGTAGGACGCATTGCCAATTGATGATAAAGAAACATGAAATCGACATGCAACAATTTATTATTAGTTTATAGTTACTTAAATTTGTAGGAAGTTAAAATTGTTTCTTTTTCTGTGGCGCAACAACCCAAATCGGGAACAGCCCGCCACATTGCTGAGGTTGCTACTTCATACACAATTAGACACGCGCGCGCGCGCACGCACACACATACACACCCGGTAGGACTCCTCTGAACGAGGGATCAGCTCGTCGCAGGGGCCGCTAACTACACAACACACACCAAACACAAATGCCCTTGGCGGGGTTCGATCCCAGCAATCAGGCGGCTTGAGACCTACGCCTTATCCAAGTAAATTAAAGTATCTATGTAACTTTTTTCTCTGTTCCAAGTGTTTATTGAGATAAGTTCACAAGTGTGTGTGATGACGGTTGTGGCTCTATGACGAGTACATTGTTTCTTCTGAGATGTGACGCCGTGTTGGCTGGTAGAACATCTACCCGTGCCCCTTAATATTCAGCCAGCCCCTTCCTGGCGTTTAGCTGGTACGCTCGTTTCTTCACCTCCATTTGCTCCTAGTCTGCCAAGCAAAGAACCCGCATTCGTTGTTGTGTCACCTTTCCCTATATACCTGATCAGAAGTTCGTACAGTTGTCATGTTTGTGTCATTGGTGATAGGAAATGTAATTTACAACAGTGTGGTCACCTGTAATCACAGGTTTCTTATACATCTACCAGGTGGTTAAAAATCCAGGCAAACGAACCGTCGGGCAGATGACGTATGCTTGTTTTGACTCGCAAGGTAGATAGAATGGCCGAAAACATAAATAAATAAATTAATTAATTAATTACGATTTTAAAATTTGAATTTAGTTAGTGTCAGAAGAGTATCAGTTCTTTGAGGGCCACCCGTTAGCTCAGGCGGTTAGTCACCGCCTTCCCAGCGCCGGTGCCCGGTTTAGCTCCCGTGGTAATGCATATGCAATTTGTGATGCACAGAGGCAAGTTTTTCTTCGTGTTAGGCGATTTTTCCCCCTTGTCAGTTATCATTCCACCATTCTTTAGTATTTGTTCATCTGTTGTCATGTGGATGGACAAAGGGGCCATCCGAAGAACGACTGAATTCTACTCTTCTTGGACTTCTTGACCCTTGAAGATGGGACCGATACGTTGTCCCGAAACGTCGGTAAAGGATTACCGCTCGACGCTGCATTATACCTCAGAAGAGCGCAGATCTCAACGAATGGATTGTTTCTGAAAAAAAGTCCCTTAAGAGGCTTGGACAGGCGCTTACGGCTCCAGGAGTTTGAGGCTCCCAGAATTTCCAGACAGTCGGCACATGATTCTAAGAAAAAAACCTTACATTTTAAATTCGTGTCGCTCGGTGAAGTTTTCACCGGCCTTTGGCCTAAGCCTCGTAGTTTCGTGTATTTTTCCGTTGTCAGATTCAGGATTTTACTCCTTATGGCCTTTGACACTGTAACATGTAAATATCATTGTGCATTATGTTGTAAATGTCTCGTTTGAAACAGCTAGCCGGTGTGTTTACGAATGTTCTGGTGGTTGTTTGTATAAGGGTGGTACGGCGGGGCGGTCTACGTTTGCAGCGATTACGGTAGTATGTTGGGGGTGGGGAATGTTGCGAGCTTTGCGTAATAAATTCCACACTAATTCATGAATGTGCTGAAGATTAACAGGTCTCCGTATCCGAGTTGGTTATCAAGTGGACTGCTTTGTTTTGCTGGTTTCGCCCGACGTTTCAAAGGGGCTGCTTAAACGCTGTAATATAGGATAGCCTGCTTCTTTAATGAGGATAAAGTACATGAAGTTTACAGAAATTAATTGGCCTACTTCCGTATAGTTGCTGATCTTGATCAACTTCGCGGCTTGTCTTGGCCTGTTTTGGTTACCTTCATTAAGGTGATTCCTTCCAGTTTTGCGTATGACGTCACGTTTGTCCTGCTACGTACTCTGATACACCTGCCTACATGTAATTCAGCATTCGAATCCATATAAAAGTGTTTTATAGAATTTTAGTAATTTTAGTTTTGGCGTTTTCTGGTAGTTTGTCTAATGTAGTTTCGCAAATCATGCACTCACATATTTGTTATTATTAACATTAATTCTTTAAAAACGAAAATTGACCTGAGTTATATATAAAGATTCATTTCCTACCGCTCAGTAAATACTTCCTCACGGCCATAAACACCAGTGGGTTAATGTTGTGTGGGAATATAATCGCTTTATCGTCTGAGAACCTTATAAATCAAGGAAATACGTGGCATTTGAGAACAGAATGCCGAGAAGAATCTGTGGACGCGAGGAGGAGGAAGTAGTATTAGGTTAGAAAAAATTACACAGTGAGTAGCTTCTTAAGTTCTGTTCATCAGCAAACAGTGGTATGATGATCAGTAAAGGAGTGCAGGAAAGGTGGTGCTTGTTTTATACGTCGGTAAACGAGAAATTTATTAAATTTTGGTTGGAAGACCTAAAGGGAGATGATCGCTTGAGAAAAGTATGCGTAGCTGGAGAACATGTTAAAGTGGGCCATAGAAGGAAATACGAGTGTGGGCTCTATTGTACTCACTTGTGATGAGGTCTAGCGATGGCTGGTGTGAAAACGGTAATGAACATTCGGGCTGCATAAAAAGTCTGAGACTTCGTGACCAGCTGAGCGAGCATCAGCTTCTCAAGAACAAGTTTTGTTGTCTGTTGTATAGGTCATTTGTCAATTATTGGCCAATAAAGTTTTCAAGCGGAAAGGCAGGAGCGAGTCGCTTGCACAGCGAGACCGGTATCGGATTGGTGGACGAAACGAAAGCACTTTGGTCTTAGCATCTCATCTGTAGAGTAGGCCGGTCCGCCAGCACTGCTTGGTTCTTCACCAGCCTCAACCAAACAGGTGACCTAGCCTGTACATCGTAGCGGCCTCGCTGGAATAGATAATAACAGGCAGCCTTTGGTAAAGTCTTGCACTTATCCTTTTTTTTTTTACAGAGCAGTAGACTTGTCTAGGAATTTGAACAATGCAGTACGTAACGAGAACATTCAAGTAAATATGCATCCCCTCCTTATTGTGCAGCTCATTAGCAGATGTGCGTCCGCATTCTTCAGGTGATTACGGCAGTAGGGGGATTTGTTCAAGTTAGGTGCGCAAGCATGCATAAGGCCAAATTCACACGAGAGAGTGCAGCTGCATATCTGTATAATGTGACACTTGATTTTCTGTGTTTGAAACGCCTATACAAAATTAAAATGAATTCACTGATTACAAGTTTTTCGTTAACTCTTGCATATATATATATATATATATATATATATATATTTAGTTATTTGATGTTCGTGCAGTAAACTGTCATTGTCATCACGCCTACCTAATGCCATGCGAACCGGCAGGTGTCCCACTGTCGTGGAAGTACGGCAGTGACTTAGGTAAATGTTGATCTGATTGCGATATGAAAGTAATATCGGACTGTCGTGTGTCCATTTATACCGTGACATGATTTATTCAGTGTGTGTGTGTGTGTGCGCGCAGATCAGCCTCCGTATTGCCTGCTTAGCGTAGTTATGTTTATTGTACACACCACTGCTGAACTGTGAAAAAATTGTTGTTTATTGTGTTGGGTTAGCGCGCGTGCGCGTGAATGTGTATCTTTATGTAATATTCGTTGTGTTTATGTTGTGCCTGTTTTACAGTTGGCCGTTCCTCTGTTAAACAAGCACGTTAATAAATGAGAATTGAGTAATAATAATAATAATAATAATAATAATAATAATAATAATAATAGAATTTGTGCACGCAGCCGCTGGTATCCATGGGGTGTCACTGAACATAATGTAGGTTAATGTAAAATTGTCCATTCCGTGCATGTATTATTGTAATAGTATATGTTTATTCACCAGCTCGTATATTAAGTTAAAATACAATAGAATGTGCAGAAAACATTACGTACGTCCCGACACGTTTCGGCATGCTAGACACACCATCCTCAGGGGAACTCTGTGTTCAGTGTTCCCCTGAGGATGGCGTGTCTGACACGCCGAAACGTGTCGGGACGTACATAAAGTTTTCTGCAAATTTTATTCTCTTTTAACTTTGTTCACGAGTTGGTGAATAAATACATACTATTACAGTATAGGCTAGTTTTGTCCTTTTTTTGGGGGGGGGGAAGGGGGTGAGGGGCGATATTTCATAGCAGTAACTAGAATGAATTACTAACTCGTCCAAAATTTAACTAAAAGTGATGACATTTAATACGTCCTGATGGACATGTATATGTGTAATGACTGACAGCAAAAGATCACATATCCATGTCTTGGTTGCTGCATTGTGGAGCAGTGAGATATCTCACCACTAGGTGCTGAGTCGGGCATGATGTTGCAGCTTTCCAGTGTTTAATGCACCTTTGCAGATCTCTTTGGAAGCAAGTGGCTTATTGATCGCGTGTAATACAGCAGTCATCCTTTGCTGACGTATTGTGAGATGAAATGTGCACGGTAGGAAGTGGAGTGTCATGACATGGTAAGAACTCTGTGTACTTAGTCACAGGTTACTTTGTTGCATTATACTTTGACATCACCGTCACATATTGTAAGTGCCTAACTACAGGAATAGTTTCTCCAACAGCTGGACAGGTGCCGAACTAAAAACATAGCGGTTCCGTCCGACTACTCTTTAAACCAGCGGTGCGCAAAATGCGGTCCTTCTACCGTCAAAATGTGGCGCGCGATCTAATTTCAGAAATACGAAACAGAAGGTGCGAGATTGGACGAATAATTATTTTGTCCGCATTCGTAAAAAGTTTACATTATAATAAATGGCAATGTAAATAAATAAGTGCAATAGAAATGCAAATGGGACGCAAATGAAATTGTTTGTGTGTGTCCATCGTTTTATTCCGGATTTGTTATAAAGGAGACATAAATAAGGGCTTGTCAGATGGGATTATTTTCAAATTATGTACGATGAATTCAGATATTTTGAGATTAATTGCAAACAATTTTACCGCCCCGGTACTGCCACTGTTGATGGCACGGTATTGTGTTTGATTTCGTATAAGTAAAAGTATAGGTGCTAGTTATAATGTGGCCCGCAGGCACTTTGTCTTGATTTAGCCTTTGTACCCAGCAGGCTGCACACCACTGATTTAGCCTTTGTATCCAGCAGGCTGCACACCACTGATTTAGCCTTTGTACCCAGCAGGCTGCACACCACTGATTTAGCCTTTGTACCCAGCAGGCTGCACACCACTGATATAACGAAGGTTTCATTACGACAGACATCACTAATCTCGTTCTTTGAGCATCTAGTCTTATGTGGGAGGACAGTATTAAAATGGATCGTAAATCGGGTTTTGGTGGACTGGAGTTGTCTGGCTAAGGATAGTGGTCAGTGGCGGGCTATCAACACGTAAATGGATGTTCGGGCTCCATAAATTGCAGGGATTTTTTTTCGAATAGCTGAGGAGCTGTTGGCCTTCAAGAAGGGCTTTAGTCCATTGGTTTTACTGATCTCTTGAAGTAAACCCTGTGTTTAACGGAGTACGAATGAGCGTTAACATTTCTCCCTTACAGACGGGTTTTTATGTAACACGGACTGTTGAAGAACAACGGATTTCAGCACTCTGCCCTACGCGTTCCGTGTGTCTCTGACTGAAATCGGAAGTCGGATATCCATGCTACACACTCGTAAGTCCGTCACGCTGTCACGGATTAGTACACATTTCCAGTTTTTATTCATCCCTCTTTTGGTTCTTGCTGTCTCTTTTTAAGCCGGCAATCCATTAAAGTACTCTCTACCTATTTGGTCGACGTTTGCCTTAATGCCTTCCATTTGTCGCGAGAGTGTTCCTGCTTACATAAACTCCAGGAAGCACTGTTGAGAACGGAACTGTACAGATAACACTAAATATACACCTAATCTGTCTTACGCTTCTACGTTACGCAATTCGCCTGTATTAGACGTAATTTGCTTTGAGTTTTTATTTTATGTTCTCGGAACAAGAGACATTTTCTGGGTAATAGCATGTTTCTGCTATGTGGTGAAGCTGTTCCGGAGCATTATACGAGCTGCATGTATCATGTGTACAGTACAGATCCTAAGCAAGGTTCTACAGGGCACGTTATTGTCACTGGAAACTGAGCATCTTGAAACTAATCCTAAAATCCTCATAAGGCAGAGTCGTTCTTGAGACATATGTATTTATATTTATACATATTTATTTATTTATTTATCAGATTAAGAAATTTCCTCTCTTTTACAGAACCCTAAGGGTGATTTCCTTGTGCATGAGCCCGCCACTGGCCTGTATCCTGAGCCAGTGCAATCACAATGACATCCGATTTGTTTAAGTTCTATTTTAATGTTATCTTCCCTTCTAAGGCTAAGTCTTCCATTTGGTATCATTCGAGCTTCATACTTACATTTTATGCGTGCTATGTGTCCATCTCATCTCTTCCTCCTCCAGTTTTCATCGCCGTGATAATAATGGGTGAACCTACAAACCATGGAACTCTTCCACCGTGTAATTTTCTCTAAATCGTCCTGTCATTTCCTCCCTCCCAGGTCCAAACATGCCCGTCAGGGCCCTCATTTTAGGCTAAATGAATACATTTCTGCAAAATATGTCATCTCGCGTATGTACGACCCTTTGACTGCCGTTAATTGGTTATAATTGTCTCTCATCGTCCGTAGCAATTGAAAATTAATATGTTGGACGTTTCTTTCTTGCGCCAGATCAGTACATCATTTCAGATGTAGGGATTCGCGGAAGTACCTGCAGGTATTTTTTATCTGTGATAAGTGGAAATGATTTAGCAGCAACAATCTGTGACCGCTCTACAACCGGGAGTTATCATGTAACGATGACCCCAGTTTGGGGGCTGGATGCTAGTCTTACTGCACTTAAGCCGTCTGGTCAGTCAGTCAGTCTCGGATTTTAATTGCCGGCTAGCTGTCCCGCTATTACGCTTGAGACTTTCCCTCCTGCAGTCTACGAGCACTTCTTCCACGTATGTTGCACAAAATTAATCTCGCGTAACGTTTCAACTATTAACTTTATGGACTTTTCCATCGTATGTATTGAAATTTATTTAACACACTACGTTTCGGCTACAGGATCGGTTCTCGTCTTCAGGCTTGCTTCTTCCAGAACAAAACATTACTGCATAATAATCATTTGCATTCTGACTAAACACGTACTAGAGTCAAATTACTGAATGCAACATGTTTCCGTGACAGTTTAAAAACTTAGGCTGTGCAAAGCCCACTAAACTTTGATTCACGAAATACTTCATTGGTCATTGTAGATGTTTTCGTCCACTAAAAGGCAGCTCTTGTAACAGTGTGTAGGCGGTACTGATTGTCGGAACGTTTTGCTGTGGAAGAAGCAAGCCTGAAGATGGGGCCCGATACTGTCCCCGTAACGTTGTGTGTTAAATTTCAATACATACGATGGAAAAAGCTCATGAAGTTAATGAGTTAAGTTGTCATACAGCTGTACAAACTTGTTAAACAGTCGTGCTGCAGTAGATGCAATAATGAAGAAGTGTCGACAACTCGTGCGTTACTACCTGGTGTCCAAATTAAATTTCGTGTTCGGAGATTCTACTGCAGTGGGAAGAACTAGGCAGAGAAGTTGGGGTGGATGACCCCGAGGAGAGTGGAAGGCGCGACCACGGCTAATGCAGGCGACGTAGACAGCAGACACTGCTGTACGCCACCATCCATCGCATTCCGTATGTCACGTGACACGGTTTCTTTGGCTGCTTTGACGAGTGTACCGTTTATATTTTTGTCATCCTCATATCAGCTTCGCGGTTTAGATCTTACTGGTCCCTTTAGCCTCCATCTTGTGTATGATATAATCATATTTTATTTATGTCTTAAGATCCGTGTTTACGATGGCTCCGGTTGTTCTTTATTCCTGTATTTTATTTTTTCAGGGGTTCTGAGTTAGGAATTAGTTTACTGGCATAAACCCTCTGAAATTTTAACGGAAAATTATTAAGAACTTGGTCTAAATACACCTACCTAATCTCAGAACATGTGAATTTCCGGAAATAGGGGTTCCGGTTATACTAAGGTGCTACACGTGATAGTTGGGGTGCTGTTACGTAGAGAATATGTTTTCAGCAGAGTTGGACACTGTGATGCCTACACCAGCGTACCTGTCACGGCTGTTATCTTCTACTTCTGTTCGTAACCACATGCTACATGGTTGGCCAAAATGTTAGTTCTGTTACCCTCGTCTGTATACGTCTCTCAGCTTTTCCTCACCTAATAAAGTATTGGCTTTATTGTCTTCGTGTTCCTCTGGGTGTGACATGCAGTGTTCATTCATCCAGTACCCCCTTTGATGCTGCTGCTGCTGCTGCTGGCCAAGGTTAACGACACTGGGGAATGAATAAGACGCTCAGAACAGGCATGACTGACGTGATGAACGTCGGGCTTCGTTTCGTCCGCATAACTGATCCTGACCTTCAATTTCGTATATCTAAAGATAGAATAATGATCCTGGATGGAAGGCTGCGTGAGATACGTGCACTGAGACGCCGTACCTGGTATGCCAATTAAATTAATGCGTACTGTCTAGTGCGCTGTCGATTATACGTACGCGAATTATCCGTTTTGCGGATTATCCGTACACGATCTAACTTGCTAATGGCCAATGAATGTGGGCAATGCCGTGACTTAGCGCCGAGAGCTCGAACAGAATCTTCAGTATGATAAAAAACGACGGAATATTTAGGTAAACAATAAGCGCAACCTGTGAATGTATTATGTGTATAGCCCTAATAAATAAATTGCAGTTTTATTTTTGTTTCGTGGCTCAGTGAAGTGTGTGTTATGGATTATCCATGTTTCTCAAATGTCCATGCTCCCCCCCCCCCACCTCCACCCCCAAGATTATCAAAAGTACAGTGTTGGTAGTTTAAAGTGGTGGCAGTGAAGTCGATTGAAAACAGTACAAATATTGGCATATTTTAAGCGGCGGTTATGGAGTTTGTAAGCAGTGTCTGCAGACGTACAGAAGGAACAGTTCCGGCGCGTTTGCCCTCTTCTTTTAATTACGTCTAAAGCCGTAACACCCTCAGAAAGTGTTCTGTGCATATGCGTAAAGTGCTTCATTTTTTTTCTGCGGCGTTTGTCCAAAGGATATCGGGTTGCGAAACATAATTAACGAGTAACGCTTTTATGCGCACAGAAATGTGTGTACGTATGTATGCATGTATGTAATGTGTGTGTGTATGTATGTATGTAATGTGTGTGTGTATGTATGTATGTATGTATGTATGTATGTATGTATGTATGTATGTACGTGCGTAATGTGTGTGTATGTATGAAATGTGTCTGTGTGTGTGTGTGTGTGCGTATGTATGTATGTATGTATGTATGTGCGTATGTATGTATGTATATATGTATGTATGTATGTATGTATGTGTGTATGTATTATGTGTGTAGGTTGTCCCGTAACGTGTCCTTATTGTTGTCAGATTCTGCCAGCAACTGACACAGAAACTCAGTAAAGCACCACTCTCGCTTAGTGCCCGTGAAAGTCTGTGAACAAATTCCCTGTTCTACAGCATTTCGCTTGACCGCCACGAACCGCGGTGCACAAACAGTGGCGCTGTATCGGGGTTTGAACATGTGTCGACGAATGTCATTAATACTCCTAGTGCTGAATTATCATTAAAATCCGTTCGGCGAATTTCGACTTTTTACTTCCGGGCAGATGGACAGACGTACGCACCGTGACGAAATCAGTAACTTTACTTTTGCAGTTTTTCATTGCGAATGCGCCGAAAGGAGACATTTGGAAACTCGGATCATTTATTTAGCAGATGAAAAAATTGAAGATTACAGGGAAGACAGTACGGCATAACTACTTGGATGCAACAGACAGTAACAGTCTGCGGGGCGGACTTCTGCGTTCTAACTCGCGTGGTGCATGCGAAAGAGATGTAGAGACATAAGGAAAGCGTTTAGAATATTGCTCTGAAGTTAAACGTATCTTGTCATAATGCTGCGAAGAAGAAAAAAAAGGCTACGTAAGTGTTGCAAGGACAAAAGTGACAGTAAGACTTACTCATTTCGTGGGTAGGCCATGCAGGCATGTGAGGATGGAGGTATTGTCCCACTCATTCCTGTACTTGGCACTAGACGCGCGTAAGTGGTTAGCTTCATTCGCCGGCCACTTTGACGCCAGAGGAGCCCAGGGCACCCATTGAATAGGAGGCTGGGTGGGTACCAGAACCGGTGTGGGTGCTTTAGAGAAGAGGTAAATCTCTTACCCGTGTCGGGTATCGAACGACGGTTCCTCAGGTGTCCAGCCTGTAGCCTGTACTTTCTACGCTACGTTTTATAAATTATGTAAAGTCTGTTTGTAATTTGCTGCTTTTTGTTACTGTTGTTGTTGCTGCTGCTGCTGCTGCTGCTGATGTTCTTCCTCTTCAGCTATAAAGAATTAGGACTGTCTCCATTCAAATTGATTCTCAAATAATGAATCTTGGTCCATGACAAGAATTTTTATAACTTTCTAATTTCTGTCTGAAAGTGTGTGGATCTTGATTCACAAATCATCCACCTGAAGTGGCAAACGCGAGATAATTTTGATTAGGTCACTGTGTTACTGAGCTTGTTAGGTTCATTAGTTAGTGTACTTATGTAACGACGTTTCGTGATTTCAGGCTTCCGCTGCGATGTTGATGAGATCTGCGCTCTTCTGGGACATTACGCAGCGTCGAATGGTAATTCTTTACCGACGTTTCGGGACAACGTATCTGTCCCATCTTCAAGGGTCAAGAAGTCCTTTTCTTCTTGGACTTCTTGACCCTTGAATATGGAACCGATACGTTGTCCCGAAACGTCGGTAAAGGATTACCTTTCAACGCTGCGTAATACCCCAGAAGAGCGCATATCTCATTTAACGATTTGTTTAACTTCAGAAGTTATGTGTTAGTGAATTTGTTGGGAATGTTCCTGTGGTCGGGGAATAGGCAATGATATGGACGTAGAAGATGGTCGCGGCCTGTTTTAGAAGCTGTCCCACATTTTCCTGGGGAGACTTAGAAAATCCACGGACTCGTCAGTCAGGATAGCCAGAAAGCCGACCGATAATAGAGGTGGGTGTCTGTCGGAAGACATCCGTGGAGATTATGCTGCAAGGTCGGCATTATCGCATTCCGTGTGCAATAGGAATCACATTATGACAAGTTGTACGTTTTGCGAATTGTAGGTCCTCATAGTGAATATCAGAACTCCGTAAAACGGCGGTAACATTCCGCGTCGAAAGTTTAGTTCCAGAGACCGGATATGTTACGTCGTATTATATTGTCCCTAAATATCTTAAGTACCAAGATCGGTTCGGTCGGGAGGGTGGAGCGAGTTGCTCAGAACTTACCACGTCAGAAGCCTCTCCTTGCTTATCAGAATAAGGAAAGCTAGCGAAAAATTAAGTATCCTTTTATTTGTAGTTCCTGCTGTGTTTACTCGCGAGAAAATTGTGCTTTTATATCGCCAGGTCATCCACGTTTGCTTTATCGTTATCATTCTTGTTATTCTAGACACGATCTTTACAAGATTTGAGGTTCGTACAACGGTATTTCTCAAGATGCGAGTCTTCTGGCATGTTACGCATTGTCATTGGGTAAGTAGTTACCGACGTTTCGAAGAGCGTAGTGCGTTCATCTCCAGGGTCCAGCAGTCTTCTTGTACTGCTTGACTCTGAAGGTGAGGGAAGTATGATTTTTGGAAGCGTCGGTAACTATTTAACCGATGGCACTGCGTAACATCCCAGAAGACATGAATCGCCATACGATCCTTATTCCAGAAACCCATTTAGTAAGGACAGACAAATTTTTCAGAAATCTAGGAGCAACCTCAAAATTCTAGGCGCCAGAGGCGTGACATGAAGCAAGTTCCACACTGAGGACCTAGAAATATAGGACGCCATGTTACAAAATGCAGTCGCCTGGGCGAGATTTGTGCACCCCTGCGTTAACTTGCTGTCTTCTTGGAAGAGCTTATTGAGAATCTCGTATCTGAAGGTAGTAGGTTATATAAAGGTTGGTGTGTAGGGTGGATTAATCTGGCTCAGGATAGGATGCAGTGACAGCAGCTGTCTGGTGTGCGAAATCCGGGAATTTCTCAATCAGCCGGGGACCTATCAATTTTAAACAAGGACTCGACACCGTGGAGTTGCTGGTTGTTAACAAAAAAGTACTGTGAACTTAACACTGGGGACCTGAAAACCCAGATGGTGAGAAACTGCACGTTCTATTTACGTTTGCTTGTCTGACACTGTGTGGGTATTAGAGACTGTTATGTGGGTGCATTTGATGCCTGTTAGCACCTGTTCCTGAATACGAGTGTTCTTACCTTTGGCGGGGCGCGGGGGGGGGGGGGGTTCATGAGTTTCTGTTGGTAGTTCCAGGAACAAAAACATCTTGCCTGCCTGCGGAACTGTGGTCACATGACGAGTGGCCTGGATTCGGAGTGAAGGCAGACGTAAAGGGAGGCATGGTTACGTTGTTTGCTGCCGCGAAACTGTTTTGCCGTAGCAGTTGATGTTGCCACCATGTTCCCATATCGGGTAACATGCCGGGAGCAAGTGATGTGGCTCCTGAAAATAAAACACAGGCAGGCCTCGCTTTATGTTGGTTGGTTGGTTTTCGGGAACGTAACGCCAAACTTAAACGAGGGCGTACTGTATTGATCTTGTACGTGTAGCTACTGTTATTGAGTGTCGCACTGTTCGAGTAGAATCCGAAGCTTCTAACTAAACTACCTACCTACCTAACCGACTGACTGACTCCATGGAGCGGAGTACTTCTGTCAGCAGGCAGTCAAGAAATTCCGACATTTTAAGGAAGCCGGAATTTATTATTTAATATTTTTATCACTGTGTTTTAAATTTGGGGACGACAAGACGAGTTTACGAACCTAACAGTAGTAACCAACCCTGAATTTAATTCCAAAGTCCCCTACTGGGTACGATCCTGAACCACTGCCACCAGCCTTCCATCTTCGTAAGCTGCTTTACATAAGATTCCTTGAAACACTTCCCATGTCAGGTTAATAGGCGCTTTTGCAAAACGGCGGAAAGCTACTATTTGCTTCGTCATGCCTGCCTGTCTGTCTGTCCGCATGGAACAACTCGGCTCCACCTATGCGGATTTTTATGGTATTTGATATTTGAGGATTTTTTCGAATATATGTCGAGAAAATTCAAATTTCATTACAACGCGATGAGAATAGCGGGTACTTGACATACAGACCTACGTACTTTTATGAGAGTATCGCGCTGAATGCTTCTTAGAATGAGAAATGCTTTAGACAAAGTTGTAGAGAAAATCGAAACACACATTTTATGTTTAAGAACTTTTTTCGGATAATCGTGCCGTTTATGGGGTAATGTGGAAAAATATGGTAGAGCCAGACAGACCACAGATGACAACATAATGCTGCGCAGAAACGATGCAGTTGCATGCCAGATAACTAAGGCGAGAATAGACACACACACTCATAATATTGAATACTCAATGATTTTCCACGGCAACAATGGTTACGCGAACGCGCATCAGTGCTTACGTTATACTTGCGTACCTTGCCTGTCTTTTTAGGTTTTCGCAGCGGGGTAGTGAGGTTTCGGTTCTTTTGGGATAAGACGCCGCGTCACTGTGAGATCAGTTCCCGCTGTTTTGAGACAACGTATTGGCTTCATGTTCATCGAAACTTCGGGAACAGATTACCCACTGACGCGGTGTCATACCATACGGGAACGGAAAGCTTCCCAAATCACTAGAATTATTTACATTTCCTAAGTCATGTTCATTTTTCCATACAGATTTCAAATATTGCTTTCCTTCAGTCATATCAATCAGGAATACTAAAGGAAGTGACCCTGGAATCTAATATCGTTCACAGCAAATAATACAACCGTGTAAGTGGATGGCAGATTGTGGAATATGCCGTTAACGACATGCAAGTGAAAACTCAAACGCAGAATTATCGTGCTACCTGCCAGTGCGGAAAATCTGCAGCGACGCTGTAATCGACCATTGAGGTGTCCATCAGAGTGACAGGAATTGCCTTTGCACGTTTTGCGCGTATCCCAGCATCGGCGGTATAGTCCATTGTTTTGTTGTTCTCATGCGTGGTAGAATTGCTCTTGCCGTGTTTCTACGTGTCCTACCAACGGCAGTAGTTAGTATAGGTTTTCCCCGAAATGTCATAACGTAATGGGAAAGAGGTACACTTGGATTCGAACCCATGCTTGTAACCAGTGTTAACAACTTTCAGATGTTTTCCTACTAAATGGAACAACGTTTATGCCTGTCGTTTTATCCGCATAATTTTTACTTTACGAGATGCAGAGCCTGACGTACGGGCAGACAATGTTAATTACATGTATGTATGTATGTATGTATGTATGTATGTATCTATGTATGTATGTATGTATGTATGTATGTATGTATGTATGTATGTACACACACACACACACACACACACACACACACACAAACAAACACACACACAAGGCGCGAGAAGAATCAGTGTTGCGTTCCCACTTTCTCTCGGTCTTCAAGGTGGTTGTTTCCCAAGAGTTTTCCCCACCAACGTACTCCCTAGGCTCCACATTCCTTGTCTGTCCCATCTCGCTTGCCAAGCCCGTCCTAGATTTGTCTATCCTAATAATAGACAACCTAAATAAACCTTTAGAGTTGCTCATTATGCCATGTCCTAGATGCTGACGCATCAACCTTCCTAGGTCAAGAGGCCTATGTTTCTGTGCTCGTTGCTTTCAAGCACGTGTAATTTGTATCTTTTTCTTCAAAACAAAGGACCGCGTTTCAGACATATACAAGAGAGGTGGAAAAAATATAGTTTTTGTATATTCCGAATGTTATTTTGTGCAATAAGTGAGTTAGTAAGTAATTCTTTTGATTTGTTGTATCTTCCGGTGTTGTTGCATAACTTGAATCAGCTGTATTTGCTTCTGTTTGTGCAAACTGTGTCTTGTGTTTAACATACGTGAACGTTTCAAAGCTGTTACGTAATTATTTAATGTTGTACGTAATATTTACAACTTCCAACCGCTGGAGTTAGAATTACGAGTAAAGTGTGGGCCTACATAATGCATGCAAGTCCCAAGGCAACAGAATTATTGTTTTAAGAGACTTCATTGATCTGTTTATTCCTATTATAGAAATGCATTCCCAATTTACGTAAAGCCTTTCTGCACGCGATAACGTGCCCTGGAGCCCTGAGAATGTTTACGACTCACAAGGAAGGCCCTAAATATTCGTAATTTAGAATAGGGCGCTGTCGTTATCACATCTCGAGTTAATTTTAGGATGCACTGTGCCGTCTGTCGGTTTCTGGTGCAGTATGACACGGGCAAGTAAACTGTCGCACCGGATTCGGAAGAAATGCGCTAAAAGTCTGGAAATGTAAAGTCATCCTTATATGTAAAACTAAATAGAAAATGCTTCAAGTGTCGTAAATACACCGATGAAAATAAAATAAGCCGTTATTTGTGTTAAAAATTGAACGCTTTAGGGGTGCAGTCGTCAAACTTTGCACAGGATTTTGGAAGTAATTTTTTCTCCGATGGTAGGCCTACATGTAATTTATCCCCAACCTTTGCGCTGACAGTTCTATGGCTACATGTTCATGTTGATTTATTTTCTAAATTTATGTTTCGTGAATTTCTCAGCTATTAGAGTACGTAATTATTCATCTGTATGCTGATTATACGAGTACTGCAGGTATGCGTGTTAATTTTTAAGGGCTTCAAATTAATATTAAAGGTACAACGTTTTTGGACGGGCGAGAGTATCCGTCCTTCGCTCGGTTTTTCTGTTAACGAATTTTAGCAAGTGTATTTAAAACGACAGTCCTGTGACTAAATATACCCAAGAAATAAAATACCTGGTCTGCCTTGGGGTGCGAGGCGTGGCTATTAAATAACGTGGCTAGTTTGAAAAAGTGCTGTATGAAGGGAATTATTTTGTGTACATGTTACCGTCGTCCAAGTATTTTCCATCGGAAGCTGCACCTCGCTCTCTACGAGACTTCCAGGCCTCGAAGCGTCCGCGGAAGTTATTTTGTGAGAGTACTTTAAGTAACGCGGACATTGTGTTACGCATATTGTCACTTGACTCTAAATGGGTTCCTTTGAGCGAACTTTTCAGTTTGAAAAAGGGAAAAAGTACGGTTCAATGCCCGGTAATTGTGTATCGCATTTTTTCGTCGGGTTTGTATAAAATCCGGTACAGGACTTATGCACAAAAATGTGTTACCTGATTTTGAGTTTCATTGAAAGCGATCAATGAAAGCCAACTTTATTTAGGGGCGTAAATTAATTTATGTCCGTAGTTTGCATGTTTTTTGTCTTACTTGTGTGAAGTTCGCTGTGAGAGATTTGCATCAGTGGAGCATAATCATGTTCGTCGAAATCGTTGCAGGGAACACCATACGTTTCTCGTGGGTGAAAATAAAATGATATTTAGGCTTGTACCGTGAAACCGTATGGCCATAAGAAAGTAGAGAACGCCTTGGTAAAGTCAGTGTACTACTTAACTACAAATTCATCCCACCTGATGCACTGCTGCTTTAAAGTGAAAATTACACAATCAGATCCCAACAGGGATCGAAACGTGTTGGAATGCTTTTAAAATATTGTAATGTAGAAACACATTGAGTAATAGCAGTGCATTGGTTGGAATTAATTTGTACTTAATTAATAACTATACACGGCATGAGTAATATAAAATATCAGTGTACTACATCACAGAGTATACCGTTTGTAGTCTTGTATACAAGTATGTATTTGGTACATGACAGAATGCGCAGTGTGTGTCCATCAGAAAGACCAATCGTTGAGTGCTGTGTAGGGACATAATCGCTGTTTGTTATAACAGTCGTGTGATAAACACAAATGCACCGTGTGGGCGAAATGTTGAGTTCTTAATGTTAAACTTGGCGGTGTCCAATACTGGCCACTAGGCTTTAAGGGGTTTAAGTTAAACCTTCTGCCATTTGAACTCCTAATGAAGTAATCTGTAAGCTACCGCAACCATGCTAATTGGTTTGACTACGTACACCATTAATAGAGTATACGTACGATGCTTGCTCACAGCCTTAGGCGAAATTTTGAAGGGACACAGTGACTGTTTGTACTAGTATATCAAAACAATTGATCACAATGAGGCAGAACACAATTGATAATCCGAACTGTTCTGCTACGGGCAGCTATGACAGTTGTACGGCATAGGGCGAGGATGCCACGTACGACCCGTCGGTCGTGTTCAGTTGCTAGCTAAGAATATAAAACTGTCTCGTCTCTCAAGTTCTCTTTGCGTTTGGCTTACTATAAGGCTAACAACCACTTCTCGGCCGAATTAGATTTGTACTGATTAATGAGTCTGTATACGCTTGCTGTAGATCTTCTCTTTAGTTTTTGAGGTAAATTGAGTCCTGTTTTGTTTTTTATTGTCGGTTGGGGATATGAACCATTATTTCGATATAATTACATATTAATCGACGTATTTATTTTTATATAATTTGTTCTAATTATATTTTGTTATGTATTTTTAAATTTATTTATATTGCAATCTGTACTGTGATGGTTTATTTTTGTACGTGAAAGTAGTTCATTTTACTGTACCCTGCTTTCAGTATACACCATAGGCCTAATTGGTACTCCTAGTAACCGTCGTCTTGTGCTTGGTAATGATTTGCGGTCGTTTTCTTATTGTTGCCTGTCAGGTGATTGGTGTTGGTGATCCTCTGGTGTACGCTATATACTGCCGAAGAGCGGGAGATAAAATAAAGGTTGTCTCTGAGCTTAAGTAACACGCCAGGCGGACGTGTCAGTGAGTAGAGCTATAACGGCACCCTCCGTAACCTTTGGATAGGATGCTCGATGCGGCTGCATAGTCTGGGTGCTTTGGAGAAGAAAAAATCTCTTGTTCCTTCTGGGAATCGAATCCCGGTTCGCCGGTTGTCTAGCCCATAGCCCAGTCTGTATACTGACTAAGCTGTCTTTGGTCCAGTTATGTTCAGTTAAAATCTCAATTTGTCCTTAGAAGTCTGTGCCTGTCTGGCTGTTTGTAGGGTAACTTTGATCCAGTTATGTTCAGTTGAAATCTCAATTTGTCCTGAGAAGTCTGTGCCTGTCTGGCTGTTTGTAGGGTAACTTTGGTCCAGTTATGTTCAGTTAAAATCTCAAGTTGTCCTTAGAAGTCTGTGCCTGTCTGGCTGTTTGTAGGGTAACTTTGGTCCAGTTATGTTCAGTTAAAATCTCAATTTGTCCTTAGAAGTCTGTGCCTGTCTGGCTGTTTGTAGGGTGACTTTTTGTTCAGAGTGAAGTAACATTCTGACACAGATGTAGTACTGCGCTTTCAGTCTAATAATGTCTGTTAAATAGTTAACGCTGCTCATATGGGATTTGTTAGATATATGCGAGTTTTCAGGTTTTCGAAGCGGTGCAGCTGAGGATTGCGTTTCTGGGATATGACGCTTCGTCATGGGGTAATAAGATATCGACGTTTCGAGGTAATGTTGTGTGCTTGTCTTCAGGGGTTGAGATGCCATGCCTATGTCACACGAACCATTATTTTGGACATCAAGATTTTCAGAAAAGGTGCCAGATTATTAAATTCTATTCTAGCGCAGATCATGTAACAAACGCGTAAGTTATTTGTAAAAATTTCATTATTTCTGTAAACTTTTGTTTAATGACAGAAGCACTTAAGGTAGACAGGTGTTGTACGTGTGCTGAATCCCTTATATGTTCATCACGTTTGTGAACGAAGTTGTACTGGCACATACCCGTGTGCTTTAAAGGGATGAACTTACAGGGCCCCAGGAAACAGTACACGACAAATGGATATGGAGACGGTGTAGCATAAACAGTTACACTGAAGTATATGAGAAGTGAATAAATGGGACTGGAGATTAGACGATATGCAGATTTTTTACAATCGTAATGCAAACTTTAATCCGAAATTTGTATGCAGTAACCTCCTATATAGCGCCGCTGTTCACTGCAGTTTGTGGTGGTGTATCGAAGGTGGCGGTGAATCGAAATACTATGTAACTGGGAATTTCTGTTCATGGACTTCCGTAGTTGGTAAGTGAGGGTGGTGCTCTATGGGGGTTTGATTGTGTTAAAACACGTACGTATATGTATATATTATAAAGTTTGTCGGGACAGCTCAATGAGTAAGGGGGTTACAGGCTGGACGGCCAGGCAAAGATGTTTTATTCGCCCTCACAGGCTCATGTGGTTCGATGGGGCGGATGGCCCCACCGCGAAGTTTCTTTGCCGTAATTCTGTCTGTAGAGGGAGACGAGATGTCAGGACAAGTTAGGACATCTCTCTTATTAAATGGGTGTGAAAGTGCCTTTACATGGCCCGAAACAGTACTTCGTATTTCAAAAAGACGTCAGTATAGAATTGCACAAATCTCCAATCTGTGTCAAAAGTTCGTTACTAGAGAATTATAAAAATAAAGTGCATAGTAGCTTGAAGACCGTGGTGTTGTCGCAACTACGGTTCAAATCACATAGTTAAATCGGAAAACCAGATGTTCTGTGATGATGATAAACAGAAACATCCCCAACAATAAACGGGACATCATAGTCCGGGATAATGAGGAACGAACATGTATGCTAACTGAGGTAGCAATCCCAGGAGACAGAAATGTGGTAAGGAAAGAAGCCGAGAAGATTCTAAAATATAAAGACCTTATAATAGAAATACAGCGCATGTGGAATGTAAAAACAAAGGTGACGCCAGTTATAATAGGGGCAACTGGAACCATTTCAAAATCCTTCAGAAAATACTTGAGCAGCATACCAGGAAAGCACGAAATCAAGGAACTACAGAAAACAGCGATATTGGGCACAGCACACATACTGCGGAAAGTGCTAATGTAGAAACACTAAAGAGTTTAATAATGAGGACAGCGTTATATGCACCATTAACAGTACGCACGGAGTAGCTGCGACACTGTATACCCTAGAAACATGGTTTGTTTCAGGTATATAAGTGTGAATACCCTACATAAAGGAGATAATGTAATAATAATAATAATAATAATAATAATAATAATAATAATAACTCTTTGACAGTGCAGCGTCATTCATAGCGTTCTGCAAAGTGGGTGCTGGAAATTGTCATCAGAAACGCGCAGAAGTGTCACAAGGTAATGCACTGCAGATTGCAAGTTTGGACAGTGAACTAATTTAAGGTGTCTTGATTATCGCGACAGACCTGTCAACGTGTCTGGTCTCAAAAGGGCTACATGCAGCAGACAGGTAGCTATGCAGAAGCAACGTGCCGTGGCATGAAGTCTACAAAGGAGATGATGCCATTTGCAAGCTGAGTGACGTCCGAGAAGAGCGGCCGCCACTCTGAAAATGCTCCCTATTTTATAAAGGAACGCCCCTTCTTTGCCTGGATTTTTCTTGAAATAAGCTCTTATGAAATAATGCAATTGCTTATTCCGTGTGACATTTCTGTTCCCGTCGACCATTGTTCTGTTAATGATTATCACCGTGACGCCGCTTGACATATTAAAGAGTTGCCAAGAGACGAAACAAAACTGGGACTAAATAATTTAGGACGTGCACAGGTTGCTTTTGCACTGTAAATGCCGGTTAAGGACGTCCGCATCATGAGGAAACTATGTGATTAAAAATTGTTAACTGGTTTATAAATTGTTAACTGGCTTATAAATTGTCCACTCTATTTGTACATATTTCATTCGTACGTCAGAAGATGTAAAACATATCGTTAATACGTAATTAATGAATGCATTATTAGTAACGAATAACGAAATTTGAATGCGATATTATAAATGCTGAGTGATGTCCCCAAGATGTGAAGGTACGAATTAAACCGGGTCTGGAATGGCTGTATTCAGTTTTCTCGCACCCGGTGGTGCATTAAATACATGGCAAAGGTGTATATTTGTGACCCCAAAGCTTGTAATTTCGTCAAAAGTTCGACTAAGTGTATTTCACGTCTTTATTTATTGAGAACGCAGACGAAGTTGTATTTTTGTGCAAAAATAAAAGAAAAGTGTTTAAAACACACTTTCATATAAAGAAATAAAATATGGGGGCACATTTATGGGAAACATAATTTTATTATTGTTGATTTACACTACAAATAAACCTGACACCAGTCATGCGCCAAGATGGGAGGAAATATTAAAAAATGCTGTTAAATATTATCAAAATTATATTTACTGGTTTCACTGTACAGGAAATGTGCTTGCGGACCCCCTGAAAGTCGCCCGCCCGCGGAAAATACCAGTGACCTGCACGAACGCCGTACCGTTTACGTGGAACAGTGGAGTTTACATGAGTTATTATGCCATCTACACAACGGATTCCATCTACCGCACTTAGGCAGCACTTGGAAGTAATTTTCAAATGTCTAAATTTGTCATAAATGAAAACGACGTCTTGCTTTCACTTTCCCGCATTAATTGATTTACTGCCTGCGACTACCGAATATAGTAACGTTTAAAACACACAATGTATAATTATGTGCTGTATATAATTTTCCTGAATTTGTACCGTTTCTTGGACGGTTAATGTTGGGAAATGAGTGATTTAAACAATGCCTGTCCTTTATCCATTTATCCACAAAAGGAAATGGTCACGGTACGTGTCAAATGTGTATTGACTCAGTATTACCACCCACATTGTAACGAAATTTGGCATTTTGTTTTTATTTGTGCAATACTCTTTTAGTTCAGTGAGTGCTTGATGCTACCCAATGATCAAAAACTTAAATGACTGAAATATACAAAACTGCAACTTTACGCTCTTTTGTGTGAACGTGAAACTCGGTGCTTTGTCCTGTGTGTGTGTGGGGGGGGGGGGGGGGGCGCGCGTGTGTATGGAGGGTGTTCGAGAACGAAGTCCTGAGAAGAATATAAAGAACGAACCAACAGAGAGGAGCCTCCATCTAGTGCCGAGATTAAGAACGAGTAGAGGTATACCTCTGCTCCCCCTTTATGCCTTGATGGCGTTCACAAGGTCAGCTTTACTTTAACACACAGGAAGTGACAGCCACATGGAGAAAATTGCAACCCGAGTTTCACAGTTTGTATTGTGTAAAAAAAAAAGTAAAGGGATCCCTATACAGGCCTAAGGCCCAAAGGGGAGTAGAGGTATAGCTGTATCCTTTCGTTAGCCTCGAAGCTAGAAGGGGGTGGGGTGGCTAGCTCCACGGCTCGGCCACATTACCTCCGGGAAAGACCTGGTACCCATTGTGCAGGAGGCTGGGCGGGCCCCGGGGCCGGTCTGGACGGGTGCGGAAAATCTCGCCCCCCACCTGGATTCGATACCGGGACCTTCCAGCCCGTAGCGAGTCGCTATACCGACTACGCTATCCCGGCTCACTTGTACTGTGTACATAATATTATCTGGGCAATAAGAGAAATAGCATAAGATGGGTGGCGCAGATAGCATGCAGGGAATAATTGCTCCAGAATTTTTTCTTTCAGAAACCGTAAGAGTAGACGAAAGCGTGTCTGAAAGTGTGTGAGATGTTTGAGGAACACGTATGATATTGGCTGCATTTACGTGGCTCAGGACAGGGTCCAGTGGAATGACTGTTACGGGCACTCTAATGATCCTTGGGGTACCCTAGAAGGCAAGGAATTTTCTTTAACTAGCTTTAGTTTTCGTTGTATCTGTTCTCTTAATGCGCATATTCTGGTTTATACTTCGGTTTGACTTCCAGGATAGGTCTTTGTGAGAACAGGAGATAAGAAGTTTCAGTAGTCGGCGTGATGGAAGTTTGTATGACGACCCAGTTACAAAGACTGACGTCTCCCAACTTCAGAATCTGTTAATTTCACAGAATGTATTTAATCAACACAACTGGTACTGTAGTCAGCCAGATTGGTGTATGTAACTGGCTGTTCTATTGCAAACATTTAATTGTTATTGGAAATTACAATCGCAATTCCTATGGAATGCTGCACATACTGTTACCTGGAACTCTGTCTGTCGCTCTTTGTCATTTGGTTTCTGTAGTTCGAAGTTTGCAGGGCTGGGGGATGTGTGTATGATTTGATGATTCTGCACCTCAAGGATGTGTCTTGTAATGAACCGTCACCCACGTGGCCTTGCTAGGCTGAGGTTGGATATCTCGGCCAATAGTAGCTGGTTACCGGCTCTTGGATTCCCGAGGGAGGGAGGAATTTTTTTCCTTCGCCGGGTCCAGGGCGGCTGTGGGGTCGACCGCATCTCCTCTTCAGTGGGTACTGGGATCCATTCTCCGAGGTTTAAGCTTCCGGGATGTGAAACTGTTGCCTCACCTCTGCATACTGCCGAGATTAGAAATGCAGGCATGTACCCGGCCTGCCTGTTTCGTACGTAATACCCATTGCCAACACTGCTTAGTGTTCTCGGGCTACTCTGAAGATGAAGGCGGCAATCCTGTCTGAAACGTTGGTACCTATATGCCAGTATACAACGGCGTCATATTCTAGGAGACGGGAATCTTCATCAGCGCTGCCGTAAGAACCTCATATTTCACATGACCTGCAGTGTTCTTAACAGAACAGATCACTTATCAAATTTTTGCCTTTGTGTCTGATAAAATTAACACACGGTAGTTTTATGGCAATGTTTCCGTAGATTTCAGATAATGTATTTTACCACCCGCCCGCCGAAATTGCCATCGTAATTTTTGTAGTTTTGATTTTCTCTTTGAACTGCAAATCCCCCGTAGGTGGCTACACGTAGAGTGAGCTTGTTTTGTTTTAACAAACTGTCAGACGTGTCCGACATGTCAGAGCCTGCTCCAAGCTATTTGTTCGTGGGATATAAATTTCGTCTGCCTGACGCAGTAGATCCCATCGGAAGCACTTTATTTAATGCTCCCGCTGTCGTTTTCTCTTATGTTCCTTGTACTGTGGACCGCTACCAATGTTCCCCACAACTTACCGTCCCATGAATGTTCATCGGCGTTAATGAGGTACCTGTAACAAGCAGGTGGCTGATGGGTTTTTCTGTTTATAATATTACCTATCGCGATTCTTGGTAACGGCACAGCTGAGGTTTTTAATTGTATGGGCGCGGTGTCAGTAATTATAAAGTTAATCCAATCTGACGATCACGTCCTTCTGGAATATGACGCCGTGTCAGTGGGTAATTTGATCCCGAGTATCCATTGAAGCGGCGTCACATCCCACAAGAAGGGAATCCTGCGCTGCACCGCTTCGAAAACCTCAAAACCCGTGTTTATTGGGTCTTTTTATTGCAGGCAACCTGCCGTGAATTCAAATTCCCTTGTCAGAATTATGGGAGAAGGAACTCTTTCATAACTAGTTGATGCCTTTCTTTTGGGTTTCCACGCGGTATGGTAGATATGTATTCCAACGTATACCCCTGAATCAGATTCAGGCACGCTGAAGATGGAGGCAATACATTCATCCGAAACGTCGAATTGTACATTACCACACGGCGTAGTAACCCGAAGTAAGACCATCAACTAATCAACAGTCGCTGTGAAGATCTGAGAACTTAAAACAAACCTGTAATTAATAATTCGTGATTAATTATCAGATATCTGCAATGTTAGGACACTCGCTTTGATTCTTTCAACGTAATACAAGAAGGAGGACCCGACCTTGTACCAGATATTGCTTGCATCCGTGCTGCAGATAGTAGTATAGAACTTTAGCTTGTTTTGTAATGAAGCTGGCACTTGGTGTCTAGCTTTGTTAAAATTATTGAATAAGTGGCCATATCATATAGTACGAATCCGAGAAGCAATAAATAATCGCAGAGTTTGTATAGGAAATCCCTCTGGATTGAATTGCGTAGTTACCCAGGCATTGGGATGCTACTTTGTGGTAAAACCGAAGAAAATTCCGTTTTAGCTGGCGATTTGCTAAAGAAAGAACGGACTGAAATAATGGAACGTATCTGTTGTGACAGCATTGCAGTTACGGATTGTCTGTGCTGTGGCCAAGGAAGAAAAATGTGTTAATAAAAACTTAAAAGTACGTTACGTCACGCCTATTAATACTAAACTCACCTGTCTGCCTGAGCGTAGTATCTCTTTATGTACTGAATCGATGCTAAGCAGCGAAACGTCACCCTAGATCGGTGTGTGCTCTGTAAAAGTCTGTTGTTGCCACCCAGCAACCGGATCAAAGACGGAGAAGTGGAGCAAGCTTCGAGACAACAGTATTTCGTAGGCCTATATAGCATTTTCATTTTGTGAGCAGGATTGAACTTGCTGTGTGTTGTGTTGGCGATAAATTGTCGACAGTCGAATCATAGCTTTGTGTGTTTTGTGCGTACATTGTAAATCTACAATTCTTACATTCAGCGGCCCTCAAGTTCCAGTGTTTTGGCGGTCAGTTCAACCCTGTTTCGGATCTTCAGTCGTGCAGACCGTACTGCTTTAACCTTTTAAAGCCTAGCGGTAACTTTACATACCACCAGGTTTAACATTAAAAAATTCTACGTGGTGCCCACATTGCGTTTATGTGTTTTGTACGGATCTCAGAACAAACAGCAACTTTTGCCTTATAAAACATTAAGAGATTGGTTTTTATAACCGAAGTGGAGAGTGTTTACAGCGCGGTACGCACTGAGTCGTTGTATAAAACAGATACGCTTCGTCTTTAAAGGGTTAAAGTAGGGTCGCTCGACCTCGTGCTCGTAGGTGGAGGACCACACTGGGGGATAAAATATGCTACATGGACCGGAGCATTCTAATGTCCGTTCTGTAACTAGCACAGAGCTGAACAGTACAACAAATATAACCCACCCCATCTTATCCTATTCTTGTGGAGCTTATGCCTGCCTTTGCACTGTAAAACGAGTGAACGTTGGTTCCATTGTTAATGTGCCAGTTAACGTCACGTATGTTAGTGCAGTGCACGTCAGTGATTCTTGAACGGAAGTATGTGAAAAGGCTTGCTCACGTGTATATTAATACAAACCAAATAGCCAGATGCCGATCCTAGTAGCCGCGCGGTCTAAGGCGTAGGTCTGCGGCCGCTCGCTTGCTGGGATTGTGGGTTCGAATCCCGCCAGGGGGCATGGATGTGTGTCTCTTGTGAGTGTTGTGTATTATCAGGTAGAGATCTCTGCGACGAGCTGATCGCTCGTTCAGAGGAGTCCTACCGGCTATGTGTGTGTCTAATTGTGTGTGATCTAGAAACCTCTACAAAGAGGCGGCCTAGGCCCGAGTTGGGCTGTTGCGCCACGGGACAGGAAAGAGTTGCCATATTTCGTGTTAACTTGTGAACTCCGAACCGAAGTACTGATAAAGCAGCATAAAAGACGGTTGAAACTTCCTGGGTGAACTTACTGCACGTTGATTCATGCTGCTGTTCAGGCAATTCAGGTTCCAGTTTTGTGAAGCATCTCTGACTGCAAAGAAATGAGGTAGGCCTACTGCATATGTTTGTTAAAGAAATCACAGTAAATCAATTCCGGCTATCACAACCTTAGGGTTTTATTAATGACAAAGCTTTATCAATGACACACTACATGCTTCGGTCCGAGGTGACCATCTTCAGGTTGTGTTAGCCGGAATCCATTTGTCTTGATTTCTTTGGCTTATAACACAATGGGATGGAACATATAACAAATATGTATGTGTATATATATATATAAGTTTATATTTGTTGCATGGCTGCGACAGTCCGTTAATCCTGTTCATAAGTCTTTCTAATCAGGCAAGTCACAGGAAAAAAAAAAACCATACGAACCCCATGGATCAGAATCCTTTAGAAGCTGACATTTTCGTAGCTAGTCAATGAATTTTCGGCATTTTATGATCGTGAACAAGTATTGCCGTCTTCACAAGAGGCCACTACGTATCCTGACCTAGACGGATCCAATCCACGTCCTCCCGTCCTGTTTCTTTAAGATCCATTTTTAGGATTATCTTTACATCTGCGCCTAGGTCTTCGAAGCGATTATTTCCTTCATGTTCACCCACCAAAATCCTGTATGTATTTATATTGTTCCCTATACGTGCCACATTCACTGCCCATCTCATCCTGCTTATTTGGTCATCATAATCATATTCGTTGAGGAGTGTGAGTCATGATGCTCCGCATTATGTAGTGTTCTCCAACTTCCTCTTTACTTCCTGTCTCACCGCGCTTTCGGACTGTCGGTTTTTGTGGTGTGTTGATTCCTGTCATATGCTCTTGCACACATTCTTGTGTAGCTTCACAGAGTGCAATCAGTCTGTGAAATGCTATGCCTGGAAATTGAACACGCATTATTGAACCGTACTTTAATGCGCGTTTGGTCCTAACTGCATGTAACTCTGCCTCGTCAGGGAGTGAAACTGTGTGCAAAGTTGGCTGTTATTTTCGACACTTTTTCAGTTTGTGTTCAAGAAATTTCAGTACATGTTTGAGAAATGAGAAACTTATACAAAAATTCATTCGGTAACGCTGAAGGGAATGTTTATGCCTATCTTGCAAGGTGTGAGGGTGTAGACTGTATTTACGTATCTGGCAGAGGATGGGGCCCAATAACTGGTTTCTGTGAACACTGTAATGAACATTGCTGTCTGTGGAATGTGACGCCGTGTGTTCTGTACCAGACTACACGGCGCCACATCCCAGAAGACACTAATCTTTGCAGTCGCCGCCATGCGGGCCGCAAGTGTCACGGAATACGCCTTCGGACTCTGTGGAAGAGGCGGGAAGTTCTTGATCAACCGAGAAGCTGTCATCGCAAGGACACTGCGTAGCGGATTAAGCTGGCCCTTATCGTTAACTGCGGAATTGAAGATTGAATGTGTGCTCGGCCCTTGCTTGTGTTTGAGTGGTACTGCACTCGTATGTAGATGTCTCCAAACTCGGGCAGCCTTAGCCGAATCAGGCACTGCGAGTATAAACAGTTCTTGCGCGCATTTGGTCTTGCCTTTTCGGCGTGACGTCGAAATGTGACCGATCAAAAAAACGGTAAAAATACATACCGATTGAGTGCATAGTTGTCCTGTCTGTAGTATCGTGCCGTTAGGCCAGCAGACACATTAATCTTGCATTTTAATCATAATTTTGACATGTGTGTACATGGCAAAGCGATGTTTAGGCTATGACTGCGTGTATATTTTTCGATTAAGAGCTGTTCGAGGTTCGCCGCCTTTGAACAGTTCTGCAGACAAAGTGCATTTGTCGCTGATTGACCAGATTAGACATTGTGATGACACATAAATCACTGTGCGAATCTTTAACGACGTTGAAATCCACAATTCCCAAATCGTTCTAAATACTGTAACTTTGAATCGAATACTTCTCGTCATACATTGCGCGCGTATACGTAACTATCAATTGTGCCAGTTATAAATGTTGTCATTTGGATAGCGTTAGGGGCTTGGCAAATTTGAATTCACTGAGGTAATAAGTTCATAAGTTTGTGCTGATTGTTAAATTTCTAGGAGGCGATCGAATGTATTTGGTAATATTCTAGTACTAAATCGGCAAGTTCAGGATTATCGCCACCACCACCGCCAGGAGGATTTGCGGAAGACGGACAAGTCGAGAAATTCTGCTTGTCCTTTTTTTTTTATGTGAGCGTGTTCGTCGCATGTTTGTGTACCCGTAGAGATAACGTGGTTTTCATGAAACTACAGTTGTTGGCACACTGTGCATGTATCTGACTACCTAAGAGCTTCGGTTCTGTTCGTGCAGTTTTTGGACCGGTTCAGCACTTGGACACCTCCGCAGATGTCGCAGATAATCGGGAAAATGGAGTGACTGAATCTGCGTGGAATTTAATATGAACTTGTGTTTAATAAATAAGATAGATATCTTTGAGGCTTCTTAATAAAACTGAAAAGAACGAAAAAAAAAAGTATTTGTACCGTCTAGAGTGGCCTCGACCCAAGACCAGGCAAGCAGCGGCACGAGCAGGCGCATTTCAGTTCAGCCTTGCGCCCGCGAAGCCCCCCATCCCCCCCTTCGTTCGTTCTAGGAGCCCCTTCCACTCCACCGCTCCTCCTTCCCACCAGCCTGGCCGGTCGCTAGCGCTGATATAGCGACGAGTACTGCGTCGTATAGTGTTTGATGGTTGGCATTGAGTGTTGTTTGTCGCTGTGTTGTTGTGTTGTAGTGTGATACCTGTGTCATATTGTTCAACAGTTTTGGCTTTGTGTTCTGCGTCATTTGTTCCTTGCCCTGACATTGCCTACTGCAGTAATTCTTTGTCTTAGACGCGCTGTATCTTGTTGCTGGGTTGAGCAGCAGCTGCTATGAGGTGGTGGAAGTTGTTCGATTACGCTGTTTTGTGATTGGTGTTTGTGTTTTTGTTTGTGGAAGTGCAGTGCATCTCGTACTTGGTGATTAACATTCCCCACTGTTGGTCTGAGTCCCCTCTCCCCCTCCTGTGACTACGGTCATCGTTTATGAATGATATTGACAACCTGTTACTACGGTAAGTGTTGTCTTATATAGTCAAGTCTTGGGTTTTTTTTTACGGGGCTTTCAGTGCGCGGTGAATAACTCATTGGTAATGTGATTTTAGTAGTTGATATTCAAGTGACTTATACCTGGTTTGAACTTGACATTCAACCTGGGGCATACCGAGGCGTGTTATCGGAAACCGCTCCCTCTCTCTCGTGCGTTCTACCATACAGGAGAAAGTAATGCTGCAGTTTTTTTATCGTTTGGCTTCACTCCCATGGATCTAGTATGCATTAATTGTATCTCCCGTACCAGTGATTGCTGTCTTCTCATAGTTATACCCATTATTTTGTGTGTTGCACCTGGTGAAGTCTTGCTAACGGAAGTATAATTGTGTGCATGTGTAGAAAGTTGCATAGTACCTCAGCAGTAATATACAGGACAGCAGTGTATCCAGCCATCTGTACACAAGTACGAGTGTACACCGGTCATTATGTTCTCAGTTGCCAGGTAAGTCAAAAGTCAGAATGATTTACAGTTTTCTTGTTGATAATTGTGCGTGGTTGAAGTGGTGGTGCTGCAGGTGAAGGGAATGGAATGACGTACCTTTAAGGGAAATTTCGCTTTCCTTGCTTTATGAATGCAGTTTGGAAAAATTAAACTGTGCATATTACAGAGGAAGTGATTACAAAGATAACGGACGAAGCGTCCAATACTCATTTCTGCATAGTTTGTGACTGGCAGAATTGTGCAAAAGTACATTCGACGCCATTACCACTATATGCGGGGTAACACGGCCATGTGGCTGGGCCGCCTCACCGACATTAATGGTGACAGTGCCTGTGTTGTCTGTTAACTATCTTTGGTGCTTGAGTGTAAAAGTACACACCGTTATCACAAGATAAAAAATAACTAAGTGACAAGAACGTCATTTGGATGTGTCGACAGGGGAAGAAAACTTTGCGTATATTGTCACCTTGGGAACTTCTTCGGTGTTATCCAATAGATAATTACGAACCATGCACGCATATTGTTAGAGACAGCATCGGGCCAGGCGAGCACCCAAAGGGGATGGGATGCCGGGCTGCACCCCACTCCCCCTCCCCCCAATCGAAATTTAGAAACAGGCTTTGTAGACAAGATGATATAAAACCTTTTGCCTGATTCACCCTTCAGCCGAAATCAGCCATTGAAAGCGGGTGATGATTAGTGCACTATGATTTTAACCAATAAGGAACTTCGGAAGCCACAGATGATCTTTTAAACTAAGAAGATTAAAACTTGTGATTTAAATTACGTGAGTGAGCCATGGAACATGTAGCTATGTTTGTATGTAGGCCCTTATAAATGCAGTTGCAAAAAATGTTATGTTACAGTTATATTTATGACATGATATTTATAACATAGCTTTTAAAGTCGTGCATAAATTGCATATAGCCTCAGGGTCAGCCTTCCTTCCTGGGTGCGCGTCTGGGACTGGCTGAGAAAACCAGAAAACTTAACGCTTGAATTTCAACATATCCGATGTGGTTCAAGTGACAGAAGATTAACTGCAGAAATGACTTGCGTATGGATAGAGTTGTTCCCAGAAACATTCGCAAATTAAACAGATAAATGAAAAAAATAAGCTACATTCTTGTCATGTAACAATTACAAATACATTTTGCACGAATTTCTGATGTACTTTAAGTAAACGAATATAAAAGCCGTTTGTGTGTAAATATCAAACACGTTTGTCTGGTTTTTGTCAAGGAACAAAAATCGGAATGTTTTGGAATGTCCCTGTAGAACACTGAACACAGCTGTACGACAGAGTGTTGTTAATCACAAACTCTCAGCGCGACAGACAGACAGACAGACACTGATATCACGTAGGTCAGTGTTGTCTGAGAAATTACAGGAATTGCAATAATAATCAGACGCTTTATCATCGCATTCTGAGTACTCAGCATTGACGTTTCATGTCCATGCTTCGGGGCTGGAGCAGCCTATTGTAGTTGCTATAGCGACTGGGCTGCGGGATGGTGAATGCGGGGTTCGAATCGCAGTAGGGGCAAGAGATTTCTCTCTTCACCAAAACGTCCAGACCGGCTGTAAGGCCCACCCAGCCTTCTGTTCAGTGGGTACCAGACCTCACTCCCGGGGGTAAAGCGGTCGGGGCGTGAAGTTAACTACTCACCTTCATCTAGTCCCGAGGGTGAGAATGAGTGGAGCTCTACCCTACTTCCTCCTATATACTCTCATGGCATGAACAGAGAAGACTTCACCTTTACCTTTGCCTTTTTGTCCATGCTTCATTAGCTGTTATTTATCTGTTTTCCTTTGTTTTTTGGACCTTCGGTGGCTCTTTGTAAATCTTCTTTTTGTGGACGTTTTCTTTTTTCCGTTTTGTTTCCATTTGCGCTTATTCTGTGACACGGTCGTCATGGCTGTAGAAATGGGATTTCTGAGTGATGTTCGCCCGATCATTTGTAGTGGTGTGTGATGTCTTACGCTCGGTGGATGCAGCATGAATATCGGCAGCATGGACTTTTCAACAAGAGCTTCCTGTCACTGACGTTCAGACGCTAGTTGCTCTCATCAGGACAGCTCTGCGACGCTTGTTGAGAATCTGTTCCTGTCTTGGCTCTTCCTGTGGTTTAACATCAGGAATTACGCATGTCGGCTTGTGGCTTGTGGGTCAAGCCGACAGCTGAAGCGTGATGTTTCTTTTTAAATATGCAAGCATCGAGTGGGTGTCCTAGACAATCCAGATACATTACTTCTGATTGTGGTTACTTTTATATACACTTTGTTGAAGAATGACTGCGGGCTCATATGGCGTTGTCTTTCGACATGGGTAGCTTGTCATGAGTCACATTCTGTTGAAGGCACGCGTTTCACGGTTTGGAATCTCAGTCGAGTTGTAGGCTATACTGATAGGATTTGCGTGGTTTTACGTAGTTTCAGTTTAAATGCTGGGATAGTACTTCGATAAAGCCGCGAACCCTTTCAGATCTAAAATTCGCCCATGAGTCAGCTTGCTGTTCCATGCTCTATTGTCTGAGTACAGTCAGCGTCGTAAAATCGTTCACTGAATGTGACCACATATGAAAAGAAACTTTGGATTTCTTCGTTATTATTGTCATGGTAGTAACTTCTGGTTTCGTACGTAAGTTCCGCTATTTATCTGCAGCGGTCCGTGCAGCCAGTTCCTCCGAAACTGTCATCTTTATTGAATTTGTTTTGAGTGTCGTTATTTTCTGCTCTTTCGATCTGCAGTCACCGGAGCTCAGTTATCACACCGAGCAGTATTTTGGTTAAAACTGTGATGTGATCGGCAATTCTTTCTCTTCATCCGCAGTCCCCAACGGTGTTCCGTGTAAGCGCTCTTTGCACGCGTTGCCTGATGTTAGTGTAAATGCAACTCAATGGCCATGTCGATGTTCAGTTGTCATGCTACGTGCTTCACCCCACGTCCTTCCCTGGTCGCGCCTAATTGCTGCATCCAGTCCCCGCTCTATCCGTTTTGCATTTGCTGTAGTTTTCAATACCATACTATTTGAAGGAAGAAATTCTGCTGTCGGGAAATGCACGGGGCAGTGCCGCACCCCGACGTGGCGCCATGACACACCGTGTGTAGGATTACCATAACACAGTGTTTATTCCCTCCTGAACTCAACACGTTACGGGATTACAGATTTATAGACGCTCTTCAGTGTTTGTACTTTTAAAATTTATTGCTTATTTTAAGAAAGAACACGTAATGACACTTAACGTGCGACTTACTAACATGTAACAGCAGAAGATTCTGTAATGACATTTTTCTTCATAATGAAGAAACCATGAAAACCCGCCAGACCGTGACGACTCAGACTGCTTACATTTTGTGACATGATATGTCAGGGCGAACAGAGCGCGTCAATTTCAAACAGTAACTTTTGAAAGAAAAGAAAGGTGGCCCCTCCCCCCGTTTCCATAATAATATTCTGGTAGGAGAACGTAACGTCGTTCCTGTGCGCATGTGCGGGAGTGAACGGATAGCTTTATTCAGTGTCACGTCCCGGCTGCTTCACTCCCGGGGAAAGGATTCCCGTTTCCCATTCAGTAGGAGGCCGGGTGGCCCCGACATGCGGTTAGGCTTGAGGCTGTGAAGAACAGAAATATCTGTTGCCCATGTCTGCAATCGACGTTGGATTCCTCGGGTGTCCGGCCCGTAGCCGAAGTCGCTGTAGGCCTACCGACTGAGCTGTTCGGATGCCTGTATTCGGTCTCGTAGGGTGTATAATTTCGACACGATCTTGCTGAGTTGCCCACTAGTCTTTCCATACACACATGGAGACTGATTCAGTAAACAGCCAGTGGTATGTCGTGTCTTCTGACTGCGGTGACCAGTGTTGTGTTGGAGGTAGTTGCGTGAAATAATTAAATATTCACTGGCACAATAGGGAGAATTGGATAGCTTGGAGTAAATGGAACGTAAGGTTTTCAGAAGACTGCAGTTGAAGTCGGCGCACGTGGTGGTGGCGCAGTCGGTTGAGGTACTGCTCTAAAAGCTGGAAGGTGTCATTGGAATTTTTCGTTGATATAATCCTTCCGGCCGCACTGTGGCCCTGGGGTCAACTCAGTCTCTAACAGAAATGAGTGCCAGGAACATTTGCTGGGGGGTAAAGGCGGCCGATGCGTAGGGCTGACAATCCTACCACCTTCATATGCCGATTGTCTGGAAATCTGGGAGCCTCAACCTCCTTGCAACCCTCAGGCCCTGTGCAGGCCTGTGTAGGGTTTTTTAAATACAGTTTTTAAGTCGGCAGCACCACTGTGAGAGCTAACACCTGTAACTAGACATCCTTCATCGCGACTCATGTCATCCACGTGGTCGTCGTGTTATAAACTTGTTTTCTAACCGTCCGTGTCCCCTTGTTCGGCGTTCTTTCTGAGCTCAGACAAGCACTTCATGTGGAGACCACGTCCATCCGTCCGTCCGTTTGCGACCAAGTATTAGCGGCTATACCATTTTTCGGATTTTTGTGAAGTTCGGTGTGGAGGTCTTTGCGCAGGAAAGTTGTCCAGTAAGCAGGAGCGTCGTGAAAATCCGCTCATTGACAGTCGAACTTCACTTAAGGGTGTAAATGAATTTCTGCCGCCACTTTCTACATTTCGTGACCGATATGGATGAAATTCGGTGTGGGAGATCTAGACTTCATGCCGTGCGGCAGGTGTGAGTTTCGTGAAAATCGATGCAGTGACAGCGATACTTTATTTAGGGGCGTAAATGAAACGTTGCGTTTATTTTATACATTATTGTCCGATTTAGATAAAACTCGGTACAAGCGATGTCCAGAAAAGTGTTTTGGGCGATTTAGGTTTTGTGGAAATGGTCTCAGTGAAAGCCAATGTGTGTGGGCGTGAGTGAGTATCTCCCGTACTTTAAACTTTCGTAGTTCGATTTGGGTAAAATTCCGTATAACAGCTGTATTTGTTGTTGAGTACTGGGAGTTTCGTGAAAATCTGCCCAAGGAAGGCCGTGCTTTTCTTATTGGCTTAAATGAAATTAAGTGCACCTTAAACGGTATGACGTCTAGCAAGTGAAAGACGCCTGTGTAGAGTGTATATGCTGCTTCATAGAGTAAACAATTTGCAGTGTTGTTTGGTGACTGTTGCTTGATATACAGCGTTGAATCTGTGATTGCAGTTTTACGTTCGGCCCACGACTTACAAAATACCGGTGTGCCGTTGAGACTGTTTGCAAAGTCGTTAAGCCATAAGGTTTTGTAAATAAAATAATGCTGTAGAAGTATGTAGCCATCTGCTCGTTCAGTGCCTTTGTTTTGCTTGAGTAAGGGAATTGTCCAGGCCTGTGGAATGTGTGGTGTTCCTCGTTTTTTCCTTCCCTTCATTCGTCCATTTTGTGCCGTATTCACTTCTTATCGCTGTTTCGGCAATGTCATCGTTTAATTTACTTTTGTGGTTCATACAGCGAGCCTCTAAATTACCTCTAAATTGGAGAATGAGCTTGAAGTGCCCACTTTAAAGAAATGAAGGGCTGATAAGTACAAGTATTCTGTATATATGTTTGTACCCATACAGTTTAAAACTGATTCACCGTTGGAATACGAGATATATCACGTTTATTGACGCTTGTCCTCTTTCATCAGGAAGTTACCTAAACCGTGAACTTACGTAGTAATGAAGTGTACGTGTCATTTTCACTGTAGTTATTATTACTATTCTGTTATTATTATTATTATTATTATTATTATTATTATTATTATTATTGAGTTCACTGTTTTTGTCATCATTTATGTGATAACCACTGTGCCTGTAAGAGCACAACTTAAGGTACAACCGTATTATGCAGGTGTTTACCAAGTATATTAATCTCTCTTGTTTGTTGTTTGTGTTTGTTTTTGTTTACGTGTTTGTTTCTTCCCTTTTTCTCCTTTCCAACATTTCTCTTCTTTCTTTTTCTTTTGTTCTCTTCTTTATCTGCCTTTCTTCTTCCTCCCTCGTCCTCCTGCGAGGTCATTGAGACCGAAGTCCTTCCGTGTTCCGGAATGTTGCGTATAGGCTTGTGGAAGAACTCCTGGGGCTGGAGCTCGCATTAATTTGTTACAGCAATCCCGCCCAACCCGTAGTTCGCGGGCGTCGTGCGCGAAGGTACCTGAAATGAGAGAACATCTCTAACCAGTTCCCCGGCAAAGCCGATGTAGAACGTCAGAGAAACTGTGAAAACTTTTGAGCCGTTTGTTTATGGAGATACACATTACGTTACTGATTAATTTTGTACAAATGTGCCAAAACTAGCGACACCCTAGCCTGTGTTGTGAACTGTATTTTTTATAATATCTTTCTAGTATCGCGTTAATTGGTAAGAGGTTCTGTGAGAAACTTGTGTGCCTTCAAATGCTGGTGGCTGTCTGGTGACGCTAGCTACTGTCCTAATGTAAATTAGTTTTACATTTTAACGAATTTCTTCTCTGTTTAATATTTGCACCTTCGCCGTGGTAGTGCTTGTTAACAAACTTCTTCAGAAGCTACCAGAATGTCACGTTGACGAACTGCATGTAGCGTTGTGTTCGGAAGCTACTAGACTGTCACATGACCAAGAAATAATGACACTAACACGAATGCTCATTACGGTGTTCACAAGAACCCATCAATGAAACCTATTCTGAACCAGCTGTGTTCAGTCCACACCCTCACATCCTATTTATTTAGGGTTAATTTTGGGATTGTCCTTCTACTTAGGTCTCGCATGTGTTAAGTCGAGTGTCGTTTGTGACATTTTGTAACGTGGGGCTTTTTGCGGTGTGGGTCTGTTGGCCCCACACTCCACCCCCCGATCCGGAGTACCGTCCCTTATTCGCCTGTCCGCAAATGCTTATTGGAAATACTGGCAGGTAGGATTAGCTCCCTATAATATAATTGAAAATGATACTGAGATCATTCCTTTGTGACATTTGCAGCCTTTGTGTTTAAGGCATAGCGTTCAGTTTGTGCGTTTACGTATTTTACTATAATGTATACGTGCACATGTGGCTGTTATTTGAAATGCGCTTCCAGTAACTATTTTTCGTCATTCACGTTTAGTGTCTGTTGATGTCTGCGCCCTGCGTCAGTCATAATAGCGGAACAGAATGAGAATGTGGTATTGCCGGTGGGCAAGTGTTCGAACATATTGTCATTCATATATGTAATTAGGTAGTGTGAGCTCAGAATTTCGTATATTTTCCACCGACCCATGTGAAAGCGCTAAAAACCAAATCTGCCATTATTATTTGATACGCCTTCTGTATGCGGACATTAACTTTGTAGTAGACTACTCCAAAAAACGAGATCTTAGTAACGGTAGCTTACTCCTTAACGCTTGGAAGCGTGCGTTTTCTATAAATAATGTATAAAATTTCAGTTTCTACGTCATTAAACGCACAGTGCCTCTCCATTACAAACCCCAGTTTTGTAACCCTTTTAAAGGCTAGCGTGTGCTTTACTTACCACGAGGTTTAACATCCATAAATTCTACATGGTGCTTACATTGCGTTTATGTGCTGTGTATGGGTCTCAGAACAAACGGCTATTACTTCCCTATACAGTGTTAACTGATTTGTTTTTATAGCCAGAGGGAGAGTTCACTGCGCGGTACGCACTAAGTCCTTATATAAAACACACGTTTCGTCCTTAAAGGTGTAATGCTGTTTATGTTAATCATGGCTGCTTATTTTGAGAATTGTATGAATTTCAGAAGTACACTGCGTGAATTGCGAAACATGAATCATTTGCACGTAGAATAGTCGTAAATTTGTAAGTTCTTACGGCTCATGAAATGCATTTATCGGAAAATAAAGATAAGCGGATGCCTTATGTGTCATTCTTTTTTCTATGAGTCTGATTTACTAAGGTGCTGAAGTTGTTTTGTTTCTTGTGAATGCCAGCAAGTTCTGTGCGTGGAAACGTCTGGCTTGTCTGTTGCAGCGCTGTGTTATGATATCACTCATGCAGCTGCTAATTACAGAAGTGGATTTAATGCGTTCCATGTCCGTGCACTATATTATACAAAAACACTAATCACCAACAAAATGCACAAAGAGAGTTTTATCATCAATTGTAACACACTCCTACATGTTTCGACCCTGCTGGGTCATCTTCAGGGAGAACTTTTTGTTATCGTTACACTAAGGTTGCACTACATAGTTGAGTGAGAATGTGCTGTTGACTGTGTACTGCGGTCCCGGCCTGCAGGCCCGGACCGCAGAGAGTTCACGCCTCCAGTACACAGTACACAGTCAACAGCACATTCTCACTCAACTATGTAGTGCAACCTTAGTGTAACGATAACAAAAAGTTCTCCCTGAAGATGACCCAGCAGGGTCGAAACATGTAGGAGTGTGTTACAATTGATGATAAAACTCTCTGTGTGCATTTTGTTGGTGATTAGTGTTTTTGTACAGAAGTGGAGTAAGCTTCATAGTCAATATTTACATTCTGTAGGGTGAAAAACTTACAGAGACGAAGTATTAATGTTCCTCTTTACAAGTTTGATTCTGACGAAACTCTAATGGTGCCGTCCGTTTCTTCCTCTGTGGTGTGGTTGCTAAGCGACCGATTCCAGTTTCCACACCTTTTATCGGACCGGCAGGTTTATTGCCTTGTCCACAAGATCGCTCCACTGGATTAGTTACCGGCGTCATGTCCCACAAGACTTGAATCTTCATGAGCACCGGTGTCAGAACATCGTACCGTCTGCTGGCTTCGTTGTGAATATAATGTTGTTGCTGTTCCCGTACGTTTCAGTGTTCTCCCAGTTTCAAAGGAATTATTAACGATGTTCACATGATTTTGTATTGTTTTTAGGCGCGTTCGCATTGTAGTGAAAAGCGCCTGTTAGCTCCGTCATATCTGTCCGTATGTATGAATTCGGTTCCCACGGGACGGATTTCCATTAAATTTGATAGCGGAGACTTCTATGAAAATCTGTTGAGAAAGCCCAGGTTTGGTTAAAATCGGACAAAAATGTCGCGCATTTTGGATGAAGACGTAAATACTTATGTTTTATTTTCGCCGGCAACACAAAATCGCCATAAGAGCATTGTTGTCACCTACATGTGGCGCAACAGTGCAAAAAGAACACATTGTTGGGGGGGTCTGTGGCAACAGTACTCAGCTGAGCAGTACTAAGAACACATTGTTGCCGGCGACATAAATTCGCCACAAATTTGCTGGCTTGATACTAAAACGATAGGGGGCTTTTAGGATAGCCGAGGAGGTATAAACATTACGCGAGTGCGCCGCTGTATTACGTGTTACGTACACTGCCCATCGTGTTTAGCACCGAGACCATGGCCATATACCAAACCAGTTTCCCTGCTGTAGTGATTTCCTCGTTGAGGCGTAATTCGTTACATAGTCAAGAACGAACTTGGGACCGTGAGGTCTATCGCTGTCTATATGTAGTCGTAGTCCTTCCCTCTTCTGGCTACTCACGGCAGATGTCGAAGTTGTTTATTTTCACTTGCTCACACTCAGACACACACCACAGTCGGTAGGACTACTCTGGACGAGGGATCGGCCCGTCGCAGAGACCTCTACCTGACAACACAAACACTCACAACCATGCCCCTGGTGGGACTCGAACCCACGATCCCAGCAAGCGCTTGGCCGCAGACCTACGCCTTAGACAGCGCGGCCACTGTGATCGGCGGCAATACGTAGTACAGTCATTAAATTTAGCAGTCCGCCAATTCGATGCACTTGACGTCTTTATAATTTGACCGTCTTTAGGGTGCTACCAGGAAAATGGAGGTGGCAGATTCCCGCGAAAAATTGTTAACCATCTGCTAAACCACGCCGTACCATAACCATAAAACCGCAGTGTACATTTCACCGTCGTAAAACCGAAAATCCCATATCCTCTTAAACTCTGTACGTACCATGTTTCATTACGCTTGTTATTACATTAACTGTTACACTTCGGCCTCATAACGTTCGTTTCCCATGAACTGTTAGTACTGAAATCGGTGTCTGCCTGTTTCGTATTGCACCCATACATGGTAGATGTTTTGGTTGTCCGATTGTCCACAAACGGTGCTAGATGAAGAGTAAACGTCATGGAGCTGCTGCCTGCTTTGTGTACCTTGTAATTCTTCTCTGTTGATATGTAAAATTAAAGTTCCCAAGTGTTAAACGCTTTGACGTTACTATGGAGGCGTTTAGAAGGGGCTGAAGGTAACGTTCAGGGCTTTTTGGAGGTGAATAGCGAGAATCACGTCCTAGCCGCTTTGTCACACGGCAGTAGCGCCCGGTACGTACTTGATTAGAGGCTGGGTAGGTGACACGACAGGTGTAATCGTGGAGGCAGCACCAGTTCAACGCAAAGCAAGTTACCTTCGCTGTGAAATGTTGTGGCTAGTCAGCTCGAACGTACAGTGTTGCACAGAGTAAAACTGGTACAGCGTTGATCTTTCCAGGTATTCTTCTCATAATTGTATTCTACTACAGGTGTAGGAATAAAGCAGAAGATACTGTAGCTAGGCCAGCTGTTATTCAGTGTTATCGATATGCGCAGTAAGTCTAGTAGTAGGGTACTTTGACATTAGAAACTGTGAGCATTGTCATATTACACAGTTCCCTTGCAATGTAGCCTGTATCTTAACGTATGATTGGAAGGCAAAGCCTTGGACTTATGACCAGATACGCCGGGGTTTTTTGTTGCTTTTGTTTATCGTACTCGTCACTTAAAAATGTGGAGAGAGGCGCTGTTACTCACGCGATGATTTTTTTTTGGAGAGTTATTGTTTGGAAACTGATCGTCATTTACCTGCTGAAGAAATTTCCCGTTCACAAGAACGCAGCGTCGGACCGTACCGTGACCCAGCTGAATCCATTCTACAACGTATTTGATACCCCCTGTAATTATATTTCCCGATGTTTTCCATATTTACGAAATGATCTCGTGCCTGTAGGATTTCCGACCTCTGTTTCTTACCCAAATTTTAACGGGGAAAGGAACTTTTCTTGATCTCGTCGCACACCCTTGGGGGGGGGGGGGGGGATGTATGCGTTTAAATGTTGTGCAGTTCGTACAGAATACAGTAACAGCAGGAGAGTGTGGTTTCGTTTACAGACGTCATTGATTTAATTAAACACGTGTACTGGTGTTGTTACTGCCTTTGTACTTTGTTATTTGTGAGAACAGACGGACACCTTGTAAGCGAATTCTGTCGAAATTTGAGGTTTCCATTAAGGTGAGTGTCGCAGTTATTGTGTTCCTGGATGCGATGCCGCGTAGCCCGTGAGAGAGGTCTTAGAAGGCCCGTAGTGTAACAAATTAGGGTTCGAGTCTCGAATTTTCTAAGTGGGAATAGTGGCATAGGCCTATGTGTCGCCATGTGTATTCGCGTTCCTGCACTTGTTACCATTGCCTTCATGTTCACCTCCGACCTGTATGCACCACTAGTGGCCGCCAAGGTTAATAACCTCTGTGCTCAAAAGGTTTGTGCGAACCTCAAATCGCACGACATCTCTGCTTGTTAGTGAACTGTAAAATAATTAGTGACAGCGTTCGCGTTTTTGCCCAGATTTTTTCAATGAAGTGTATCGACGTAGCTGCTTAAATTTCTTGTTCCTTATGGCAGGCAGTCTCGTTAAGTTCCCCTCGACACACGAAATCACTGAAATTACCCGAGCCAAGCCTGGACGTTGTTCAGAAAATGACAAGATTCGGTATCGCATGCGTTTTCCTTATGTTGCCACCATGTTGCTGAACACTGTCGGATTTATGCATTAAACGACTGTGAAGTGAGAATACGGCGATGTCCGTAGATTGTTCTAAGTGCTACAGAAGTACCCGGTGTGGTCCCCAGCTGAGGAGGTCCGAGTTGGAGAAACGGAGAAAACGAAAGGACTGAAGGACTGTACGTAGAAGATAAACTGTTTTCAGCTGACTTTATTGAGACGCCCTGCCTTATTCACACCAGGCTGGGAGTTCAGTGAATATTTTTTGAGTAGGAAGATCTCTGTACTAGGCTACTGTGTGTGTTGACCTACTTCTCGTGGTATAAAGTGACAGGAAAGGTCAAAACACGCCGCCTTCTTTACGCCCATGTATTCTAAGCTGGCATTTCGTGTGTGGTTGCACACGACCCCATTGGAGTCGATTAACTGCTTCATCTGCGAAAGAAATTGCTGTGCTTCAGGGGCGCACAAATCCCGGGCGCCAATTTGCCGAGGCGTGGAGACTAAATTTTGTACAGTGGCGCACAATATTTGTAGGTTACCAGTATGGAACCTGCTTCATGTCACCTTTCGGGCGCCCAGAATTTTGAGGTGACTCCAAGATTTTTGGAGAATTTGTGCACCCGTGCTCTACTTAACACTTAATCGAATGCACTAGATTACAGTAGGTGTCCCGTAACTTAACTTGGGCTGGGGTGGGGGTGGGGAGACCGAAGTTGGAAGTCAGTATGAAAGAGTATTTTATTGCAAAAATTGGTACTCGTATATACTGGTCTTTCAACGCCAGAGCCTTTTTCGTCGTAATTCATTGGTGCACTGTTTTAGAAGTGTGTAGATTTCAGGCATTTGAATATGCGTATTTCCAAACTATCTCGGCTACGGCCTTATGTACATGAGTTTTAAACTTTTATGCTGTGACGTTTCACAGCAATGGAATTGGTAGGATCGACCGAACTGGCGGGCCTGTCAAACTCATAAAGTGGGCATTCGTCTGAAATACGAACCGTTAGGAACACACCTGTTTATCAGACGCGATAATCGCAAAGTTATTCAGTGCCATTGGGTCAATAAACTACGCGAAGAAAATATAATTATCTTTTTTCTGGAGGGGGGGGTACGGGGGATGACGGTAAACCTGCCTGTGCCCTAGATTTTGTCGTATATGCTCTTGTAATTAAGTAATCCTTGCTCGAATGGAATCATCTTGGATGTAGATTTCGACGTAATATCCCGCTGCATGGTGAACTGACTTTCAGAGATTCTTCCTCGCGATTGGTAGCAAAGTAACTATTGATACAGAGTTGGTTCCGATGTGACTGGTGGACCGAGTGGAAGTGTTCATCGTCTTGCATGTAGCAGAGCGATTGTGAAAACAGACGGAAACACTGTTTTCTGAGAGATGTCTCTTGCAACAGACACGGTAGCATTCGCAGACCATATCTCATACGTGGCATATTTGGGGTTCATATTTTCTTCCCACACACGGTACCTGTTTCAAAATCTCTAAGACTTCAGAGAAGTAAATGGCATTTTTAAACCTTGTTGCTTGACCTTGTGTTTCTGAGTTCTGAAGTAAATTCATATCGTCTGTAGTGATGGGAATCGGCCGAAATATCATCTCTAAGTAGGCCTATGTATGTACTTGAATCCGAAGTTGTTAAGTCTGTTAGTGGTCTCAGGTCGAGATGAGCAGGCAGTAGTTTTACCGCTAGTATAAAAACACAAATGAAATTTGAAAATGATCTAGTACTACTTGTTTAAAATCCGATAAAAGGAAGTTTAACTGACGTTACTCGTGAATGATATGCTAATGAGAAGGCACTTCATATCTCGACCCTAATGACTTACATTACAGAGCTTATGAGGACTGAACTCTGGAATTGGAGTTATGTGTGTTAATTTTCTACGCAGTTACAGTAACGTAAAGTTATGAAGTGCGGTTAAAGCTAACGATCCTGTCCCATGCACCTTACAAGAATGAAGCGAAAGTACGACTCTGGGGCAGAATACAGCTTGGAGATTACAGTCTCTTGCGATGTGACGCCGCATGGTGGTTATAAATTTACCATCCTTTCGACTGAACCTACTGACTCTGTCTTCAGGGTTTAAAGATGGCGGTAGCAGATTCCTCGTAAACGCTGGTGGGTATGAATCACACTACACGGCCTGGAATTCTAGAAGGACAGTAGTTTCATAGTCATTGTCGTTAGAATATAAAATCTCACAAAACAGGACTTTTGTTGAGAATTTCTGCAGTTCAACAGAAATACGGAAGGTACAGTGGCGATTTCGATGCGAACGTGACTCGAAGGAAGTGCCACTGTGAATAAGGAAGCGAGCACTCGCACACCACGACATGACAACAACCACTGCCAGTTGTTGCTCATTACCTCGGGAACTGGTCATGTAGGGTTAGGTGACACTTGTCATATGATTTTAGGAGTGGAATCGGATCAGTTGTGCGCTTTTCTGAGTAGGATCAGACCACGTGTCATGCGGTTTGACCGATGCAGCAGTGATCTGATAAGTTTTAGCTTTTCAGCTTCGCATCGGAATACGTCATTAGGAATGGCCTAAAAGCCAGGAGGCAGTTATTTATTGTTCTTGTGTACATATGTCGTAACAACAACAACAACAACACACACACACAACACACACACACACACACACACACACACACACACACACACACACACTGTCGTGTCGCCTGTTGTACCCCAGTCGAACGGCATCATGACTGCACCCATGTAACAAGTTTGTAAATAGTGTGCATGCGCATAGCATTAACATATGATCTTTGATTTTGTTTGTCCCGAAAACGAAAACACTGAAGGAAAAATGGTACTGAACGTGAAACATCGATTCGGGTTTTGTTTGTATCATTTGTTGGGAGCTGTTTTGCTCTGATACGTACGTACCTAACTTGTTGCTCTTTGAGATGCGCGTCGAAACGCTTGCAAGCCGTTGTGCAACTTGTCCACAGAATTTAACCAAATTTGAAACTCATGAACACGTTAAAACTTCCCAGTATCAGATTTTTATGAAAAATTGCTTGCGGGTTTACGAGTTGTATGCCGACAGACGGACGGATGGACAGACAGACAGACAGATGTGGCGTAGATAATGGGCTCATTTCTGCGACATGTCAGTGGAAGCGCGTGAAAGAGCGTATATAAGAAAGGAGGCCTACGCTAATGTCATGTTCCAAAATATGTCCACGCTGCAGACTGTGTGTTTTGTATAGTATCGTTACAGTGTTGTGCTAGCATATGAAAACAGAGTGTGCAGGTGTGGGCTTTTTTAACAAGCGGTTCCGTATCAGTTTATGATATATATATTCATGTTCATTACTGGTAAAGTGCTGTGTTAAACAGTGAAACCGTCGCAGTTTGGCGTACAAATACTCGTAACAGTTTTCAACTCTCATTGTAACCATCATCCTTTTGTAACAGCTGCTACGTACGGCTTACTGGAAGAAAGCTTCCCTACCATATGCTGCAGGAACTGCACTTCAAGTCTGGAAGGGCCTCTTTTTATTAAGAAGACTTCAATAGTGTAAGCGAAAAAACATCAAGATGCGAACAAAACAGCAGACGTGGAACGAGACAGAATTTAACTTTTTAGTCACCACAGTTTCCTGGGAGTAAATCCGCCGGATCTTGAAGCTGGCCACTAACCTCGGTTCAGTGCTAAGGTGAAGAATTCGTGGAGGTATAGTTCACCTCTTCCACGATACTATCAAATGGGACGCATCTGTATTGTATTCTGGGATATGGCACCATGGATTCTGGTAGAGAGGGCTTGCTGCCTCAATTTAGACATTGCTGCGTGCCTATCGGACGGGACGACCATAAACCAGAAGATCTCAGTGAGAGCCTTCGCCTTGAAGTGATCTCAATCTTATAAATCAGGGGCGTGTTCCCGGCGTCCCGTCAGCAGGCCTCACAGATCGCGAGTATTGCTCTGTCATCGACCATTCCCATTCGTACTTCGCGATCAACCGCTTAGTGAAGACTTCTTATGGAGGACCCACGATAAAAGGTTTTAAAGGGGCTTGCGGCGGTGTCGTAACCCTAGAAGCTTACAATATATGATGGCAGGTAGCAGGAAATTTGAAGTAATTGTCCCTGACATGGGCAGAGTCAAGCCGCGTGTGTGAGCGCGCCTGCTGGTTACACTTCCCTCGTTTCGAATTTACAAAAGTGATTTAAGGTAAATTGTCGCATCGTGTACTGTATTTAGTGGAATGTTCCAGACAGTTGCTGTTAAGTGTAGAGTGCCTGCTGTTTCTGAGTACATTTGTAGTGCTTTTCTTGTCGGAATGCGATTTTTCAAGCAGTTTGTTGGCTGTGTCGTGTTGGTAAATTGGACAACTAGAATTAGGGTCGAAATATTGTAACGTTATTTACATAGTCATACGTTATTGTAATGTTTAATGTGAAAGTCTTAATCTGGCTACCGCGTAGCAGGGTTGTAGATTATTTAACATAAATGAAAATCTGTTATTCTAAACAACTTGTTTCATGAAATGTTTGAGCATGAATCATTTTCAACACAATTGTCATTGTGAAATTAAGGCTGGGCGTCTTACGGCATCAGGTTGTGTAAATCAGCTGCCGGGAAGGGGCAGTTGTATTTCGACAGCCTTGACGTTAAGGTAAATATGTCCCTATGCTTAATTAAGCGCATAGTATAAGGACGTGCGGGGTCCCATTTGCGTAGGAGGCTGCCCGCAGCTGGCCTGCCCCCGCGGAGGAGAGGAGGAGAAATTTCTGGCCTCTGTTATGAGTCGAACCCTGCTCTTCAATCTTCCAGCCCGCAGCCCAGTTATTGTACCGACCGAGCCATCCTGGTTCTGTATGCTGCGTCTACTAAGTCGAAATTTGCAGATAAATTAATGAAAACGGTGCATAATATTCGTAGCACAATCTGAATCGTAGCACGGTATCTAAATCCATTGTTTTTGATATCCCGTTGTTCAGGTACGAATTACCGAAGCACTGGTGCAGTAGGCCTACAGTGTGACTACAGCTAAGTGAGAAGCAGTTTCCTAACAAGTGTCAAGTACAAGTGTTATCCTTTAGTGAGATACAGCTAAATTTTAGCGCCATAAAAGAATGAGCGTGAAAGGTGTAGATCGGTCCTGTACACGTCGGAAAGCGGTAAGGGCCAGACTGCTCCAAATAAAACAGCTGCGCACCGCAAGGTTTCATTCCGGGGGAATACATAATTAATTTCTATTTGAATCAATTTTTAATTATTTCTAATTACAAATTATGGACAAAATGTTCCGTTGAAGGAACACATTTGCACTTTTCTGATCACCTTGCATACGTAATGAGAGATATTGCATCTTTCTTGCGGCAACAGGCTTCCAGTATTCGTGGGTCACATATCCAGTGGAAGTGCTCACAGTGTCTTCCAAACCGTCGTTATTGAGAGAAGAACATACCCATCAACGTGGTGTTGTTAAAAAATCCGTTGTCGACGGTAACATTTAATTTTCAACTTTCAGCCAATTACAGTTCCTCTTTACAAAACAGATATTTCCAAGTCGTCACTGGCCTCACAATGGGACCCAGTGGGTCACATGTGTCCCGCGGGCAGTATGTTGTATATGCCTGGTTTAGATTATCCGTACTGCGTACTTGGGCATCTCGGACAGAAGACATGACGGACATGTATGCAGAGTGACTCAGAAATTTAACTCAGCGAGACAGACAGGTGAACCTTGCACTCCGTTCTTCGTTTGGTCAAATTAGAGTGCAGTTAGTACTGGCATATATATTTCCGTCAAATACAGCAAACGTTTAATAATATCATCAATGAATGCTACATGTTTCGGTTCTTACTGACCGTCAGGCACTAAAGTACATGATTTAGAACATAAGTAACTATGCATGTCGATAATTTTAATATTGTGTCTTGACGGGTTTATAGACTTTTTCCATCGTCTGAAGAGTAAAACATTAAAAATGTTAAAAAATGAAAACCACAGCGTTTCGGAAGCTGGCCCTGCTTCCGTCCTCAGGTGAATGGAGGGGGAGAAGAGAAGAACACCTACTCTGTTGGGACCGTTAGACAGAGCTAGCCTCCATTACTGGACTGTTTTACTCTTCGGGCGATGGATAAAATCCATAAACCCATCACCACACAATATTATACACTATCGTCAAAACCTTTTAGAATTTATCTAATTTTAATATTTTACATACCTTGCTTGGTTCTAATTATAAAAACTGTATACAGGACCAACTGCAGCACTCTTCGCTATCTTAATGTGTTTAAACTGTTATAATGTATATGTTCGACATGTTTCGGTGAACTGTGTCATCATCTTCAGGAACATCTCAAATATGCGAGTATAAGGCACTACGTACGTAAAGTGTAAGACTACACGTACATGGTGCCTTATATTCGTATATTGGAGATATTCCTGAAGATGATGACACAAGTTCATTGAAACGTGTCGAACATATACATTATAACAGTTTAAGCACATTAAGATAGTGACAGGTGCTGGAGTTGGTCCTGTGTACAGTTTTTTATATGCCTGTCGATGTTTTGAAATTATGAGATCTCACAGGTTTTTACAAAGCTTCTACATCTGTTAATCTTCACCCGTGACGGAAACCAACTTGCGAGTCAAGTAACGACGTCCGGAGCTCCCATGCAGCGATTTTCAGTAATTTTGTTTAAATTTAACCAAGTACGTTTAAATACATTAGAATGTGTGTGCGCATTTGTGCGTGCTCGGTCGCACGTATGCGTACGTCTAATCACGTGAAACGAGTAGTTTCATTTCACGTACGCAAGGACGTATCCGGGGGGAAGGGGGGATGGTGAGTGGTGCGGCCTCCTCGGGTTGCAAAGTTCAAGGGGCGGCAGAATGATTATTTTAAATGAACATACGTAATTTTTTGCTCCCAAAAATTTCAAATTATTTAGACAAAGTGAAAGGAAACCCAGTAAATAATTGTGATTATTTTAAAGTTCATAGTTCCTGGTAGCTGCGGCCGTCATTGTGAGTACTTGCCCCGGGGACCGCCAACAGACCTAGCTGCACCACCGCATGTACAGTACGTATGTAAACGACGCAGATAAGTGGAATATTAAACGACAATAATAATAAATTATTTACTGTAGGATCAAAGTTTGACAAAGAATTACACTCTAGTTAGACGTACCCCCTTTTTCTATGTAATCGTGCTTCAAGGTAATACAGTTTTTCTGGTAGCCCAATAGTTTCTTGATTCCATCAGAATAGAAGTGCTTTCTGTGGTCCAGTAACATTCCCGTGCAACATTTTGCCACGACTGACTCCTTATTTCACATGATGTTACATCAGTACCGATTCTTCAGCTTAACCAGACACACCGATCGATCTGCCTCCTAACCTTGACACATGACGTCCTAGAACGCGTACCATCATCGACACTGCTCTGTCCGTCCCTGAATATTTCTACTCATTCGTAAACTCGTTTTTTTTTAATTACACATTTATCCGCATATGAGCTGTCATCATACACTACGTTCGGTACGTTGTGACCAGAGGATTCCAATCAAAACTCTTTATTCTTTCGTGCATTCTGTAAGTGGAACAGCCGTATTAAACATGCCACAGCATTATACCTAGACATGTGGTGGACAGCTGGGTGATAGTGAAGGACGATAGGACGATTCGTATTATTTTTCCCTCCGTGTTTTAGTCTCGCTTCTTCTTTTGAGGTAAACAAGGAAGCTTGTGAGATCATCATGGTTGTGTGATTGCGTGTGTATGTATATGTCCGTTTCAGCGCCTGAACTAGTCGACCGATTTCCATGGAACTTGACAAGATCTTCATGCCGTTAGAGGTCGTCCCAGTGCCGTGCTTCTTAATGGCGTGCATTTGATTATAACATGACAGTCGCGCGAACGTATGAGGTGGAGTGACATTAGCGCCACTTTCCGTAGGGTCCTGACGTGATGTATGGTAATAGGCCTAGCCTTTGTTAAGGCAGTATTTTTGTGGCTTGTGATTTAAAAACTTAGCGGGCCTGCGAACGTTTTTGCGTGCGATTTGATTTTGATAATTGATGCGGAGCAAGGGATGTGAAATGTTGCACGAGGATAATCGTGAACATATGTACACATTTCGTGCGAGTTGTTGTTTGTTTGTCAGCAACTAAATCATGGCGACTGTACCCAACTGACGTATCTGACGTACGCAGTATTACATAAGTAACAGGTTGTTCACAACAGTAAAGTAAAAGTACAGCAGTAGTAGTGACAGAACTGTTGAGTTAAGAAACTGTGCAACAGGAAAGCGTGATTTGTGGTTTCTCCTCATAACACCGTGTTTCATTGCTGCTACCATAACGTTTTGAGGTAAACTGAAATTCTTTACTGTGTAGTAGTGGGCTTATGGACTTTATCGATCGTCCGAAGAGTAAAATATTAAAATATTAAAAAATTAAAAAATAAAAAATTAATATCTTGATGTTTTACTCTTCGGACGGTGAATAAAGTCCATAAAACGATCATCACACAGTATTATACACCATCGTCAAAAACTTTTTGAAACTCTTTACCTTGTGGCTCTGCCTCCTGCAGTGTCGTTTGCACTGTATGTGCAGCGCGTGAAACGAATAATTACGTTAAGGTATATAAAATACATGAAAAGTGCCATATTCGCTGTACAGTTTGTAAGCAAGCACCTACACAGAGGAACCTTCAGAACAAGGCGATCAAGGGATATGAAACTGGGATCCATGTTGTGTTAGAGAGTTGTGTTGCGTTGTGAATAACAGTGCGTGTTGCTCGCTTTTGGGGACCTGCGTAAGACATACAAGAGATTCTGCCGACACGGGAGGTACTAGAATACCAGATCTGAAGCACGGGTGTTGCAGTGTGTGAAGTCATGAGGGATGAGAACTCTGGATGCTGAAGAATAGGAGAGGTGTCACCCGGGTTTGCCCGTTTGTGCGACGGCGGTTGGAAGAGGCACAGGACTACCGCCCGCAGCTGGCTTCCGCTATAGCGCAGTGCTTCCGCCAGGCTTCTGCGGTTTTGCTATGTGTAATCCATATAGACTGCTTGCTTGATTGCGTAACGTGTCTCATGAACGTCACCATGGCAGGTAAACAAAAATTAAACAGGAAGTTTCCTCATTTCAAGCTGTGGTGGTCCCGATAAGACGTTCGGGGCCGATTAGCCACATGTTAGGAACGTAGGGTTTCGGCGACAGTTCTTGCCTCCATTTTCAGGGATTGGTGTCACATTGTTGCGGCTTAACATTCGAGAAGATATTATCACCGAAGTCTTCTCGTCTGGTATGTGTTGCTGTTCGTATCATCTTTGTAGTACATATGCAAAGATACTGTCCCAGTTTGTATATGCGTACAAAAACAGTTCTTTAGCAATATATCGCCAACAGCTTACAGTTGACATATACAGCTTGGATTGCATATGTTAAACCGGGAAAAAAGGTTTTTTTTAAGAGAAAGAAGCCTATAACCCTAGTAATGTAGTATTCATTGGAGATTTTGCTATACTCAAATGTTCTTCTGTAAACTGTGATCGATGTTGTAAAAACAGTGCATAAATGGAAAGACCTTTTAAGCTAGTAGAGTTCGTGAACGTTAAAACTTTGTTTTATATACGTGCTGCTTAAGGCCACGACGTCAAAAAGGCTGAGGGAAGCTGATTTGTTTTGTGTTCAGTAAGCGGGTTAAGTAATTGTTTCTTGTGAGAGCCGTTACTCACGTACCGCCTCAGTCCACTTCGTGCTTCCTGTCGTGGAAATGAAAGTTCTGCCGAACCCGAAACATGCTGTTATGCTTTCTGCTTTCCAAAAACGCTGAATATCAGAGTGTCTGAGACAGTAATGTGCCGGCTGTAAATACATATGGAGTGTACTCTTATATGAACTCGGGAAGCACAAGGTAAATGTAGTTGCCCTTGTGCACGCCATGAAGGCATACAGGATGAGCAGAGGTGTCGCTGCACTAATTCTTGACCTCGGCTCTAGATGGAGGTGTGTGGTGAACTTCACACTCCGGCCGCTGTATTCTCGGAGAAGAACCACGGTACCCATTGAATAGGAGGCTGGGTGGAGCCGACAGCATGTGTGGACGTTTTGGAGAATACAAGAATATGCTGCACTTTCTGGCACTTGAACCCCGGATCGTCTAGCCCCTAGCCTAGTCACTGTACTGACTCCCGAACTCGGTACGTGGCCTAGAATATCTGTATGCGTATCTCGAAACATAAATTCTAAGAGAAAATGTATGTCATGTCTGTGCATTGTCGGGTAGGCGGTCCTTTTTATCGCAGATATCAATTTAGGAAGCTCATAACCCTTTCCGCAGCCTCCGGAGGGCACGGTGCGGGCTCCTGAAATATTCGTGTAGATATCTGTGCACTGATTGTGAGTCCGATACGAGACAACGGAAACATACTCTGTGAAAAGATTAAACTTGGATGTGTTATCGTATACGCTGTGAAGATGTGAGTTTCTCAGGATCTGCTGTGCGTGGGTAACCGCGCTGGAATTCTGTATAGGTTCAGTTGGATTTATATTTCTTACAGATATAAAAAATGAATGGCGCCTATGTTACCCCGAAATCTGTTAAACACTTCCTGAAAAGTGATAACTTGTAACCCGCAGGGCGCACATTGTATTCATGTTGCTTCTCTAATCATTTCGTGTGCTTAACACGAAGATAAACTAGAGTATACCAGACGCATACGACTGTTATTGTGATGGTTACATAATACAAGACTTGGTGGAGATTCGAACAGAATCATTAAAGCCCATTTCCCTGTCGCATGTATTTCAGTGGAGGCCGGGATACCGTAGTTGGTCTAGCGACTGGCTACGGACTTGGACGGTTCGGGGTTCTAACCACAATGTAACAAAGAGATTTTCTTTTCTCAACGCCTTTGCAGACCGGGCCTATAGGCCTACCCAGCCTCTTGCTCACTGGGTACCGGGGCTCTTACCCGGAGGTAAAGCTGTCGAGGCGTGGCGTTTACCACCCACCCCCATTTAGCACCGAGGTGAAGGATGGGGAGAGCGGTGCCTCTGCTCCACGTGCTTCCGTGGCGTGTTGCGGGGAGACCTCTATCTTCGTATATTTCCATACTGTCGTTGTGCTTTATTTTTTATTTCTGGGGATGATGTTGCGGTGAGTACGAACAGATCCTGTCTGCAGGAACTATAACAGTCGAGCATAACTAGTGTAAGCATTTAAAAACCTCAGCTACAGGTCGCCTTTTTTATATAGGCCAAAACATGTGATTGAGGTTTCAAATACACAAGTTCCGGTCGATTGTTGTGATTGTTTATGTCTCCTCCTCCTCCTTCTTCTTCTTCTTCTTCTTCTTCTTCTTCTTCTTCTTCGTCTTCTTGTTTTTTGGTGTGCGATGCTTATAGTTCAACCAGTGCCTCGTTCAGAATGATAGCCCTTACGGACCTGTCTTTTGCTTTCTTCCTGCATCTCATAACTCCGATGAATTTGAGACCATTCTCAATACAGTCTAGCCACCTACTTTTCTTCTTCCATCTGGTTTCCCCAAAAGTACCTTCTTTACTCCTACAGTCCTGTCATCAGATATTCTTACCAAATGACCAGCCCATTCTCGTCTTCTTACTTTTATTGTTTGTACAGTGTTTGGTTTTCTGTACGGAGCCAGCAGTTCATCATTAGCTGGGATTCTCCAGTCATTTTGGTCTTTTATTGGGCCATATATTTTTCTTAGTATTTTCCGTTCCCATGTTGTAACGGCTGATTTAATTTGCTCTGTCACTGCCCACGTTTCACAACCATATATTACAGTAGGTTGAATCATTGTAGTGTATATAGTTTTAGCTTTGTGTATTTTGATACATACTTTCATTTCATAATTTTTTAAAGAGCCTGGTAAGATCGATTTCCTGCTGTTATTCTTGCTCGTACATCTTTTCCACAATCATTATCATGTGTAACCAATGAACCCAAATATTTAAATTCTGATACTTCGTGATAATCTCCATCGTTAATATTATTGTTTATGTACTAGTATAAATGCACAATGGGATGAACAACGTCAAGATGGGTTTCCGTCTGCGTTAAATTTCTCGAATATAACTTCCGGGGGCGGGGGAGGAGGGGGGAGGACACTGTTAAGCAGATTGCACTGCAGTTAATGTTCTGCTGTTACCGTGTCTTCAGTCATTTCCAGCACCTTCTTCAGAAGGTGCTCAAAGTGATTTGCGGTGTGAGTTATATTGTCTTGCTCCTGCAGTGGGTTAGTTGACTTCAGGGTCATTCAAAGTCACCGTCTGGAGAAATGCGACTTTTGAGTGCGTGGAACGATATGGATAAACTTAGGAATGAAAATGTTAGAAAAGAATTGCACGTGTGGGATTTCCGTTCTTCAGGGATATGACACGGCGCCACTGGATAATCGTTTCCCGACGTTTCGAGAGGACGCAGTGGTCTCATCTCCAAGAGCAGGGAACCAGTTACCCAGTGACGCAGCATCATGTCCCAGAAGAATGGCAACATCAAGTACACCGTTACGAAAGCCTAAAAACTCGCGATTACACATGTGTGTGCATGTAAAGAGAAGTGGGTGTACGAGTGAAAGAAACAGAATTGCCTAATTAGCTGTTCAGTATAAACCGGAAGAAGATAGTTATCACGACGGCCAGTGAAGAGACTGAGCTTTGAAGTCGGTACTGCCGTGTGCCGTCTGCCTGTGCATGAACTGAAGTCGGTACTGCCGTGTGCCGTCTGCCTGTGCATGAACTGAAGATGATGATCCTGATAATATTAGCACTTGTCAGCAGCGAGGGTTTTAAGTGGTTCTTGGCTACAGTAGTGCCCGTCATGTCCCTCTTACCACGTGTTCTAGAATTTTAGATTCCAGAACGGCTACTTCGTAGTGTTACAATGAAGTAAGGCGTGCTGCTTTCTGTGTCTGTTCGCATTTCTGTAATTTCACCTTGAACTCCTGAACCAGTAGACACATTTTTCGAATATCTCTTTATGATTCTTGTAAAAAGTGGATGTCACCGAATGGTTGGATTCTGTAGCCTGGCACAGTCATACATGAGGTCGTTAGTAATGCCTTCGCAGTTACTCAGTATTTATATTGTGTTAGACTTTGAAACAAACGCTTTATTAAATGCACGTTTGTGGGAAGTGGCTTCCTGGTTAAGTCTACTGTTGCTGTTATTCGATACCATCTTGAGTAATATTTTCTGCCTGAAACCTGGACCAGTAAATTTAAACGTACCAGTACCAGCACGGGGCAGGTGTAGACTACTATGTAGCTTGAGATTTGCGCAAAAAAAGTTCGGGAAGTTTGATCTTTTTGTCATGTAAATGGCTGACAGGCTGTCATGTAGCATAATGGGAAGTAGACGTCATAAGTGCCTACTATAAAAACTAGATGCTATTTTCACTACCACCTACGCAGTGCGCCAACCATTCACCTTTGTAGCGTCTTGTACGGCATCGAGCTAGACGAAAGGAAAGGGCTGAATTTGGGGCGTTACCACATGCACGTATTGTCGATCGATAGGTTTTGGTGTGTAGCGTGAGACGGGTGGTGCATGTAGGACCCACCAAGGAAGATGAGAAATGCGTACTGAATTTTATGCAGGAAACGTTAAGGTGGAAGATCCATTGCTGGAAGTAGTCGTAGAGGAGGGTACAACAGTAAGGTGGCGTCTAAGTGTGTGATAGTGTGGAATTCAGGGCTGTGGAGTCGGTACACAGAATCTCCGACTCCGACTCCATAATTTTTAAAACTCCGACTCCGACTCCTTCATAAAAGCTCAATATGTATTAATAGTGGTAAACCTATAAGGCATTTCATCACCACCACGTGAATCATTAGGCTACTTTTTAGACTTATAACCTGTATTTAAGTATACGTCTGATGTTTTCTGTAACTATCAGGGCTGTGGAGTTGGAGTATCTAGTTAAGATTTTAGATGCCGGTCGGAGTCGGTACATTTTTACCGACTGAGGCTCCGACTGCACCTAAAAGTCCTTCCGACTCCGACTCCGACTCCACAGCCCTGGTGGAATCCATTAAAGTGGCTCACAGAATGGAGTCGGGTCTTGTGAACGTACTAACGAACTTTCGTGTTCCATAAAACGCAGGATTTGTTTCCTTCTGAGCGACTGTCAATTTTTACAGTAGGACTGTGCTCCAAAGAGTTGGGATGAAGCAAGGTAGTCAGGCCAACTTTGTCTTGAGCATTCTTTGCTACAAATTGCGACGTCAGGCATCTTTACTGCTAAATGAGCTTGGATTTGTGTTGTTGCCGTATGCCACTGCTGCTCTTGGAAGGGCAGCTTCTTGGTGTGTCGAGAGATTGTGTGGGGGCTCGATACTGGCTGTTGATTACTCCTTTATTATTGTGGGAAACGTGAGTGTAATGTCATATTGTTCCTCAGACATGCTGGTGCAGTTTACTGATTGAAGAATTTATCCTGATGACAAGCTTATCAGTTGCTGGCAGTACGCGTAGATTGTTGTTCTTTGAAGCAGCACAGTGCATCGCTCGAACACAGACCGTCGCGGTTTAGAAGTTTGCACACCGCTTCTTATGTTCGATATCCCTGGTTCCAATCCCGGTCCTGAGACCGACTGTCTAAGCGTCGTGTATTTCTTACAGACCTTTCAGTTGGCTCCCGGAAGAGTGCTTTAGAACGATCTCCGACCCTTTCATTCGGCATCCTTTCAAATTCTCTCGCGGTAGCAAAACTTACGACAAGATTCCAGGCCTTTACGGAGCTTGTCACTCAAATGACAGTCGTCTGGGTTATTACACCCTGTATAGTAGTAAGTTTGTTCCGACGTTGCGACGGACCATGCTGCCTCCAGTTTCATGGTTACTGAAGGTGGGTGTAGCACTTCGGTCCGAAACGCGGTAACATATAAACTTACGATTCTGTCCGGCGTTGTAACCCAAAAGACTATCACATGGAGGTCCGACGAGTAACGGCCGTACCTTCAATTACAGGAAAGTGCAAGGACCCCCCCCCCCCTCCTCCATTTAAGTGCCTGCCAGTTTAGCAGATTTGTATAGACAGTATTGTTTTTTTAATGACACTACGTGCTGACATTTCGTAACGTATGTGCCTGTGGTGGGACTTGTGTTTTTTTCCCCCTCAAGTCCACGTGATCAGAGGAGTGCGCTGACGCTTTATGGCGCGTGCCTCTGCGCTGCACGGTGCCGTGTTTTCGGACCGAACGGTGTTTTATTTATTCTTATTAATCTGTAATAACTGAGGCACGCAAACATGCCAGACCGCTGTTACGAGTTTAAAATGCGATTGTATCGCCGTAAAGTAGGAGCATGTAGGCAGAGTGTTCCAGTACAGAATGCTGGGGAGAATGTTTGGACGCAAGTTGTGCGAAGTAACAAGGGAGTGGAGAAAAGTACACAGTCAGAAGCTTCGGGATTTATGTTCTGCGTGGGATATTGTTGGGATAATCACGTAAGGGGGGATGGGATGGTTGGGGCGTGGAGGGGAGGTGGGAAATATACATATGTATAAAGTTTTAATTGGAAAACCCGAAGGGAAGAGGCTAATTTGGAGAACGGTAGTATTAAAAGTATTTTAAATAAATAGTATGAGATATTGTTGAGTGGATTTAAATGGCCCAGGAAGGAGCTGAGTGTTGGTATCTTGTGAACTCTGCAATGGCGTAGTTGTGTTTGCCTGAACTATGACGTAACCGGGTTCAGTTACCGCGTTCTCGTGGAAGTACTTCATTGGTTGAAATGTCGTGTCATCCCTGAGGATATTATTTCTTCTCTTTTGTGTGGCAAGGTATGTTAAAGATTCTTTAGTTCAGGCCTTATTTTTCATAATATAGTGTTTTATACCGTATTTCGCATATACTTAATTCGAGGTCGCACCACCATCATAATGCGTCACGAGTTAGGCCTTAATAGACCTGTTTCGGCCACGTCTAAGTCTCTTCAGACGTCTTCCAAGTCGTCTTCGTCCATTTGGTCGATAAATCAGCATTATTCGAGTTCGTATGAAGATTACTGTTATGAAGAAGATAAATAATATAACTGCCACTGGCGTTGTTTACAGAATGGGGATAAACACGCGTGTCATTTTTTAGGCCAGTACCTCGTAGCGGGTATTGAAGATAATTTACACGGAGCGGGTAGCTGTTAACGGGAACATTTGACGATATTACGGCGGAGACAACGAAGAGTAAGATCATGTGGAATATGACGTCGTGTAGTCGGGTTCACATTTAGCGACGTTTCCGCCCCCCGTCTTCAGATATTCATGATTGGATGCTTTTAATTTTTGAAGTACTATTTGTGGCTCCACCTTCCCTGTCTTTGTGATGTCTTGCTTAATGTTTAAAAGTAAGAGGAGACTTTAGGCAGTTTTGCAATTGGTGCATCGGCTCCGCTCCTTTTACAGTGTGTACTCGTAGATAAAGACGTGTTATTCACGCACGCAGGTGATGGCAAGCTCGGTATGTGTCTGTGCATGTGGACAGTGAAGACGCCCATTACCAGGCTCATCTCGATTGATGCTGTACGCCACGTGGAGTTGATGTGTCGTTTACATAAGCTTCGAACCAGTCAGCCTAAATTAGTATGGTGTTCGCGTATTAATATGACTAGGTGTAGGACATCCTCGTATTGCCTTTCAGTTTGGAACATACAAGTAGCACGTCTTTCAGTGTTCTGACCCGGCGGCCCACCATCTGACACCGGGCACCTACGGAACCTTTTGGAACTGAGGTTGGGTGGGCAACCCAGCCTTACATCGCCGCTTAAAATAGATGGTAGCTATTACGACAACAGCATTGCAACATGCAGCACAGGCTTCTGCGGGTGGTGTTATTGGAGACAGCCTAGCAGGGCACGAGTATTCCTAAAGCTCAGCAGTACCACTGCACGCAGCTAATAGAGTCCAGTGTTTCAGATGCCGGCCCCTTCGCTGCAAACGTGCGCGTACACTTGTGCATTGTGCTCTTGAGTCCTTCCACCTGTTGTAGGCGTGTGTCAAGTTATTTGCAAGTCTGGTGTATTCGTCACCCAGTTTTGTTAGCTGGGTGTAACCGTGCATGGTTCAGTCTTTTCTGAGAATCGGGCCTTTACAAACGTCAGCAGTGTCTTACTGTACATAACCAGTGACAACGGATGAAAATACCTGTTTTTAGAGAATTTAAATTGTCTTCCTTAACTAGTTGTAAACGCGACTTAAATTCGTGTATTTATTCATTTGTCTCTGTTATGGAATTTTGAGACTAAACCTCAGGAGTTCTTCCTGATTCCGGTGTAGCCTGTAACCAGGGCTGTGGAGTTGGTACACAAAACCTCCGACTCTTTAGTTTTTAAATCTCCGACTCCGACTTCTTCATAAAAGCTCAATGTGCTTTAATAATGGTAAACCTTCTAAAGTGGTAAATGGTATCATAAGACATTTCATCACCACCACGTGAATCATCAGGCTATTTTATAGACTTATAACTTATAGTTAAGTATAATCCTAATGGTTATTGTAGCTAGTATCTATTTAAAATTTTATATCGAGGTCGGAGTCGGAGTCGGTACATTTTTACCGTACCGACTCCGGCTAGGTACTGACTCCAACTCCACCCAAAAGTCCTTCCGACTCCAACTGCGACTCCAACAGCCCTGCCTGTAACGCCTGCCGGTTGCTGTATGTTCTGCTAGGTTAGACGCTAAAGACTGCATTTTTCCCAGGCTATGTATTAATGTGTTCCGTACGACTCTCGTAATAAACAGTGACCGTCTCCGTACACAGCATTAGACCCATGCCTGATTGGTGGGAGCGTGCCGTGGCTCACGAGGTTAGTCGCCGGCTTCTCACAGTGGAGGCCCGGGTTCATTTCCAGTTCAGCCCATGGAGGAAATAACACTGGGACAGCTTCTTCTTCGAGTGATTCGGTTTCTCGCTGTCAATGTCATGTCACCAGTGCTCCATACTCATCATCAGTTACCGACGCAATATAATCTGAGCAGTTGACAGCGTCTTTAAGTCACATACATTTAAAACTGGTTGGTCTTTCTAATGGACGCACATTGTGTTCTCTGTGATGTACAGACTGAATTTTTATATGCATTGTAGATTAATTTTTGTCTTCAGTGAATTATATAATGACATGCAGGACATAACCAGAACATAATATCCGTTGGTAATAGTTGTCCTTCATAGCCGACAGGTAGGCCTACGAACAGTGTTGCTTTTCAGAAAGAAGGATGATGAATGAGGCCTCCTGCGTCTGCTAAGAAGTCGAAAATAGGCCTATGCATTGAATTTAATGTGAAGTGCAGCCTTTCAGCGCTCATGGATTAATTTTATCCATGTTGTCAGAGCTGCATTGCTAATGTGCATGTAAGGCAGAGGAATCCTTGTTCATGTCTTACCCCCCTCCCTGCGTGGACATGCTGTGGTAGTAACCAGAACACTCATCTTTGTGAAACAGAAGTGAAGTGGAGTGTGCGGTATTGTATGTTGAACCGGATTACAGTATGAACTTGCCCTTGCCCTTTGCCGATTAGTGAAGCAGCGTTTTGTGTAATTGATTCCGTAGTCTATTTGGAGTTTAATTACACAATTTTCGCTAGTGTGCTGACGAACATATACCGTTCTGCTTTTTGGGGCGTATGTTGCGTAAGCTAGAAAGTCGATAAGGGAGGTACACTAACGACTAGTCTTTGTGGAATTCATTAATGTGAAATGTTGTGTGAAGCACATCTTATAATCAAACTTTTATTATTTCATGGGTTTCGTAAATTTTAATCACTGTCATATTTGCCTTACTCTGGTTTCGCGCCTGTGACGTTGCTAAGTCTTGCGTCGATCGTTGAATTTGTAGAATTCTTCATTCACTGTTTGGCTTTATGTCGTGCTTGCGTTGTGTGGAATGACGGCCAGTAGCAATATTATGTCGTCTGCACGTTCTCTGCGTCTTATTGTCTATTTATAGCTACATATATACGTGTATTCTCATTCAGAATGCAACATTTGTTCATTTTTAGACGTTCTTAGTAAGGCAGTGTGTATTGGTTTCCGTGTCTGTGTCCCATTATCAGCCCCTAAACCGGTGGGCAGATTACTTTTAATTCGACATAGGAGACTTTATAGTAGTTGTCGATTCTTAGCGATGTAAAAGGTAAAAGAATCCAATTGCAGGCCTGGACAGGCACTTAGGGTCCGAGGAAGTTGAGGCTGCCAGACTTTTAGACAGTCGGCAGATGAAGATGGTAAGGTGGTCAGCCCTACGCGCCGACCGCCTCTGCCCCCCAGGAAATATTCCTGGTGCTCATTTCTGTTAGAGGCTGAGCCGACCCCAGGGCCATAATGCGACCGAAAGGATTATGCCAATGAAAAATTCCAGTGACACCATCGGGAATCGAACCCGCGACCTTCCGGCTTGTAGTGCAGTGTCTCAACCAACTGCGCCACTGCGTGCCCCTCTTAGCGATGTAGACCCATTATAAAGCCGGATTTATGTAAGCTTGTAAATTTACTTTTGCATATAGCCCGTGAAGCCGGCCGCACGTTCTCTTGAGATCTGATATACAAAGCTTTTACCGAAAGCTGTGGTGCAATTAAGTTTTTCTGTCGTTGATCCATAGTAAAGCCCGGTTTACATAAGATCAGAGATGGACTTCCTCGTGATACCCATAAACCGGTTCACTGATTTTGTTGAATTTCGCTGCCGAAGACTCCAGCAAGAGTTGTTAGTTCTGTTATTTCGGTTCTGCAGAAACTTTCATGAATGAATAATAGATTATTTTATTTAATTTTAAAAATAAGTGTCAAAGTAGTGAGAAGTAATATTAATACAAGGAAATATACATACAACAAGAAGAGACGACATACCTGCTTACAGGGGCGGGTAATATACAGTACACTTATTACTTAACTATGCATTCGATTTTGTTAATTTAAGTATTAAAGCTGTTAGTACTGACCTGTAATTCATTGTATATATTGTGTGACGACACTTACGGCAGTTCTATACAACCTCAATGCGTTTGTTAAAAATATACAGTTCTTGTGATACAAGGCTTGAGGTGGTGAGTGTTCTGTATTACGCCTTCATACGGTACGGACGCAGGGAATGTTAGGTAAGTTACTGTGAACGGACTGTGCGTAATGTATTGAACATTAATTCTTAACTAAGCTGTGAACTTCACGGAGACACGGCTGAGTCTGACAACGCCAGTGAGTTTGAGAAGCCACCGATTAGATTAGCCGTGTTCATGCAGTTACAGAAGTCATCCAGACAGACCGTTCTTATGCCATGCGGTTTTAGAAGTCATATACGAAGATTGTTCATGGGTAATACATTCATAAGTCATTCAGCCACGTGGTTCGTGTGCCAAACAGTTTGTGGAGTCGTACGGAAACGATCGTCATTGTCATATAGTTTTACATATAATCGAGACACGCAAATTATACACGTGCCTTACATTTTAGAAAATGTCAGGCAGGCATTATTGTTCGTATGCCATACTGCTTTCGAGAGCAGATCCTTTGTGTGCCATACTGTTACAGAAGGCATCCAGACGTAGTGTCATGTGCCCTGCAGTTTCAGAATTAAAACCTACAGGTTGCCGCTGTGTCACACAGTATTAGACGTCATAGAAGTCTCACACACTTCGGAATTGTTATTATTTCTATCTAAGTGTGTACAGAGTATTTTTCTCATGCGAAGTCTGATTGTTGCGTTGCATTATAAGGAAACCCCGTTCTCTCGCGGGCAAATTTATGCTGTAAATCTAATCGATTTTGTTTTTGGCGTGGTGTTACATATGTATTCCGCGAGTTTGATCGCCTGCATTGGCATCGGAAAGTCCGGGAAGTTTAAATTAGGAAGAGACAGTGTTTTAGCTGCTGTAAGCCGAGAATAGTCGGAAATGAGAATGATTGGTTTGGTGGTACGGCAGGGTAAGCTGCATGGCAGATGATTGTGCCCATTCTCTCTTGCAAGCAGGAAATCATTATTTAAATTCACTTTGCATGCTTTGGTTAAAGATAAGCGTTTATTAAGAGGGAATTATCAACATCGTCATTGCCATTGTCATCATTATGCTCATCATGGATTAATATCTGGTCTGTTCAGATTATACAGACAAAACCTTTCTTTTCCATTTTTCTGTCAGATGTCTTTGGCATCTTCCACCATTGAGTGTATATTTCTGTAGAAGCTTCGGACTTGGTTTCCATACCTTCCTTCTAGATAGCAGACATTTCTTTTGATACCCCGTATTTTGTTGTTGTTTTATTAACATGTCACTACCATTTCTTCTCTTGTTCGTTTCTTTTAGGATGGATTAAACACGTTTCTACCGTCTCCCTTTTCCTATTTATCATTTCGCTAATTCCAGACACTCGAGTCATATGAAAGTATGCTGCTGTTACTTCACAAAGATTGTGACTGTGAAAGTGCTTGCTGGAATGTGTCGGGCCCTGCACCTTGCTCAAGAATGTAAATTTGACATTGGAAGACACGTGGTTCACGAATTATTCTTTTATTCTCCCTATTGTGCAACCTGCTGAAGGCCGTTCGAAAGACGGACATGTAACTACTTTTGGGGCTGCGTTAGGGGCTTTGTGAAGAATAGTCTGGTAGGAAGACCTACCCGGGAAACGTCTTCACCGGTTCAGAGGTGTGTCGTCGTAGTAAAGGTTGTTTGCTTGTAAAAGGGTTGCCCTGTCCGTGGCAGTTTCCTGAAAACCTTCAGCATGATGTTGAATATTGTGTTTCCTCTCTGCTCGTCACTAACATACGTGCCGCACTTTGCCGTGATTGTCCTAAAATGATTGGCTACGGCCTGGACGACCTGGGTTTGCTTCTCGGCTGGAGCAGACATACGTCTCTTCGTCACCACGTCCTGACCGACCCTGATACCCATCTCAGCGGATTACTTGATGGGTGCCGGGCCTACAGCTGCCGAAATGTGAGACTTACATTGATGTCCATCCACTGCCGAAATAAGAGCTGTCTACACATCTCCGTGGCACGGAGCTTGTATAGCACAGGGACAGCTTTGAGCTTTGCTCACCGTTATGACACTGTGCTCCATAATATCATAATATCGATTTATTTCGTAATGCTGTAACTGCTGTGGTGTTTGAAATAGGGAGACGGAAGTTAAATGGACTCGAATGATTCGAGCGTTATGTCCAGTTCTTAGTCACACAGATATTTTTACAGTGGTTGTCACTGCCGAATTGGCATAATTTTAGCAGTCCTGTGTGAAGTACTTTGTGTTTTGGGGGGTGGATTTAAGAGCTATCCTGGTGCCTAGCCTCACGGCTGCATGCTACTCCAGATAGCAGCTGTCCCCCATCTCTGCTCCAACTAGCTCTCTTTCTGCTCGCCATCTGCTACCTCAGGAAACCGCAGCTGCCAAATAATTTCTCCCTCCAGCTCTTCTTCGTCTTCTTCTTAAGACTACCACCTTTCTTTCTCTTATTCGTGTTTCTTTTCTCTCTCTATTTATATTGGATCAAAACTTTTTACAGGCCTATATCAGTACCTAACCCACTGAACACGTACAAAAAATACGTCTTTTGACAGCGAAGAAACACGAGCAGCAATGAAGGGAGTGCTGTGAGGCCCCTGAAGTTCAAATATCATGTTCGATGTATGTAAGGAAGATCGGAATAGGGATTGAAAAGTTGGTGGAGATTATAAGAATTTGTCTTTCCTGGCTCTTCCCAGCGGGTTTGTATTCTACTGCAGCGACAGATTGTCTTTTGTGCTTTGTCGTAACGTGCTTTATGTGAAGGTGTTGGGATACAGCTTTGAAGTTGAAGTTTGCTGTACCGCAGTAGTTCACCAAACATTATGTGTGTGAAGATCAGATCAGTGAGGTTCATAGACGGGTGTGTAGTGCGCATGAGGCAGGTGAGAAATTCCTGCAGAATGTTAGGGGATTGCGAGACATGCACGTAGGTGGGAGGATAATATTAAAACTGATCTTAATGAAACAGTATGAGTGCATGTGTTCTGGATTCGTATGGCGCTGGTTAGGGGCCGTTGGTGAGTTCTACCGCACACGGTGATGAAGCTTTGGGTTCTGTGAATCGCGAGTGAATTCTTGACGAGCTGATGGACTCTAGCCGAGTAGTGCGCTGCTCCGTGGAAGTAGGTTAACACTGCTTCATTATGTAATTGACGAAAAGAAAAATATTTACTCGAAACTTCCATTTCTTTTAAAGATGTTAAGCATTGCAGGATATTACGTATTGTCGATTGGTAAACTGATGTTCCGAAGTGTCGTAGTGCCTCCATCTTCAGCATAAATCAGTCCAAGAGAACGACTTAATTGACCCTGAAGAGGGAGGAACTATGGTGTCCCGAAAAGTCTGTAACTGTTTACAAGCTTACAGGACGTAACATCCCAGAAGACTTGAATCTTCAGCAGCAGTGCTGTGAGAATCTCACGTCTCGTTTCCATTGCTTTGGTGCAGGCCTACCAGGCACAGTACTGGCTGTTTAATTCACAAACTCTTCTGCATCTTCGCAGTGCTTTAAAAAAAGGGAGTGTGCATTTCTCGAACTCATTTAGTGGGCTGACCTTTATTGTTATTATTACTGATGTGGTGCCATTTGTTTTAAGTTTTCACACAGTTGCCTCGAACATTGTTTGAAAATTAATGTGCTATGTACTCGTGACCTATATAAGGAGCTCGTATTTCTGAGGTTGTGTACCCCCACCCCCTTCACAGCCCGCTACTAGAATCGTCTGGGTGGTCAACGCCATGCTCCGTCCGCTTTACCCCTGGTAACGACCCGGTACCCATTGTACAGAGGCTGGGCTGGGCGGGCACGGAGATCTCGCCACCGCTGGGATTCGATTCCCAGACCGTCGAACCCGTAGCGAGTCGCTATACCGACTGCGCTATCCCAGATTAAGAGTACGTATCGTGTAATTTAGTGTCAGTGCTAATTATCTGAACTGTGCAGTAGCGCAGCCCGAACGTTCGGCACCTGTAACGCCGAACTTCACCGTTGAACGTATTCAGAACCACTTCCATACTTTTCCCACCGTCAAGACATGGCTGCCGAAGATTCATCTCAGTGCAGTTTTCGGTTTTAAAAATATCATTTTTGAAATTGTTCCGGCATTAACATTCTGTGTGCATTTCTTGTGTCTCTCATCCTGGTCACATGCCCAACCCAAGGCATCTAGATCTCAGTATCCTAAAAATATTATGAACGAACCGTGGTGTTGAAGGGACGTTCAGTATTTGGACTGCTGAAAGAATGCATACGTATTTATTTACCCTCCCAGTCCTGTTCGTATAGTGTCGGCGTCACTGTGCCCTTACATTGAACAGTTCACATTACAACGCATTTCTTCCTGCTTGCATTGTCGTTGTTAAAGCAATACATACTCATTGTAATACAACAGCAGTGACGACCAATATGAACCCTTCAAAGCTTAGTGGCTGCTATACACACCACCTGCTGCCACATCAAGAACTCCTTATTTTGACCACAAGCTGCATTTATGGGTTCAGTGTAGGAGTTTTGAGGCTTTCGAAGCGGTGCCATTGAGAACTCCGTTCTTCTGGGATTATTGTGCTCCGTCGTCGTGTGTTTGTTGCTCAGCGTTTTAAGATCATGTAATGGTCATTGCATCATTGAACCTTGAACATGAGGCCACTGCGCAATCTCGGAAACTGTGGCCGACAAACACCCAGTGACGGCGTGCAGTATTCCAGAAGTACGGAATTTCGTTTAATTCCCATAATGCACGTCAACGGCGATTATTTACCTAAGCGTTGTTAATCGGTTGGTATTTGTAATGGAGACGCGTTTTGCTCCCCGTGACGTAGGAACAAAGTGGCAAACGGATACAACACGTGTCACCTGCGCAATTTGTCTGTCCGTCCGCGTGTAACTTAAGAACCGGTAAATGGATTTTTCACGAAATGTATTATTGAGGAGTTGTAGTGAAATTTGTATACTCATTCCAGCGTGGGTTAAAATCGAAATACGGTAATGGACACGTAGACATAACGCGCGTTTCTGCGCCCAACTTGAGCGTAACTTGCGCGTAACAAGTTGCAGAGACACTTGAAGCACGTGCACTTATATATGTCGGCAGGCTTACACGGGGACAAAATTGTATGAACTCTTTTCGGGCTGATAGCCATGTCAATTGTTTAAAAACCTCCGACGTGTCAGAGACACACTCAGTCTCCATCCTCGGGGGTTGGTGTGATGAGCCAGATCACTCCTGTGATCTGGCTCATCACTCCCTGAGGATGGAGACGGAGTGTGTCTCTGAAACGTCGGAGGTTTTCAAACAACTGATACGGCTATCAGCCCGAGAAGAGTTCACACACGTGCTACTTGCAACTCGTTTGTACCATGACTTCGAGGAAGTGTGAGAAGTACGCAGTATTAAGTCGCTTGCTGTATGTAAATGCAAAATAAAATACAGTCAAACCCGGTTAACGACATCTGTTAATGCCACACCTCGCCTATAGCGTCAGATATTCTGTGGTACCAATTAATTCTACGCTGTTAACCATAACATTATACTCCTCCGTTAGAACAACACCCGTTTATAACGACACGAAATGTCCGGTCCCTTTGATGGCGTTATAACCGAGGTCGCCTCTGCTTGCGAAGTGTCTGGCGCACAAACGCATACATTCCATATGCAGTGGAGGGATAATATCAAGCCATATGTTTCTATCTGCGAAAATATTCCACAGGTCCTAATGGGGTTTGATGTTGGGAATCTACGCTGGAATTTTTCGGTTGAATTTTATTTTAGTTTATGTTGGTAGTTTTAAACCCTTCTTTCGCAGGAAGCTGAACGCGAACGGTATGGATTTTCTGAAATGCTGTTTCTCGTACAACAAAAGTTGTGCATGCCTTTAAACACGGTCTTCATACAGACGCACAGATTTTATTTGAAACAAATCTTGTTGTGCTGAATATTTAATGAAATACATGGATGTACACTCCAACTTGTATGTATGCAGTGTCGTCTGTACTTTTATTGGCTTAGCAGTGGTTCATTTGGGCTTGCAGTGAATGAATATCAGGATCAGTGAAATACTGAAAATAGCCAGTAAAAGCACTCTTATACTTTCTGGAGCAGATTCGTGCTTGAGACGCTGGTAGTTGTTCAGTTGATCATGGTGTTCTTCATTTGTAGCAGTCGGGTGCTTATTTCCCCTGCCTTCACCAGGTAGTAGCTCTGCATCAAAAGAGATGAAGCAAGCGTGTCGCTGCTGTGTTAAACTCATAAGTCATACCTGTGCTGAATTAAGTAGCACGTGCTCACGAGGTGGACACGAGCGGGTGTACAGCTGGCCGCGCTTTTAAAGTCGACTGTGTATGGAAGCGTTTATCCCGGCACACTCTGGATATTGATACTGTGTGTGTGACATATTTTCTTTTGGTTGTTTCAGGTAAGTGACATTACTGATTGTCGTTACTCCTCCTAATGGGTTCGTTAGGGTGGTAAGTCACACTTATTTTTCGTTATTCTTGTGTTTCTGTGAAACTATTTCTTTCATTGAGCACTAATTCTTCCTCTTCTTTTTATTTCTTCTTCCCCCACCTTTTTGCTGTCGTTGTTTCAACTAAGGATATAATTTTAAGTTGTTTTAGAAGTAAAACACTTTTTTACATTAATCGTTAGTAGCGGACTGATCAGTCCAGGCTTAGGAAATATGCTTCCATGTTACTCATGTTCGGTGTCCGTTCATGGTCCGCACTACGGCTATAATGAATCAACTGCGTAGGCCTATTATTGTTTGGTTTGTGTGCCGAAGTCATAAATAAGAGACGCACGGTCACGGCAGTAGTGTACTTCCAATCTTGAAACAATGAAACAGCAATATTTTAAGTTCTTATGTCGCTCATTGTTAAATAGATTTTGTGTGTATCAGTACAGAGTGTTCACGCGAGATTTGAGACACTCCGTTCTCTTCGCCATGTCGTCCAAACGGGTTCTGGGACCCACGCAGCATCATACACCACGTGCACTGTGGGCTCTGTCCCCTAAACAGACGTGGTCAGAATACGCATCTGACCAGTCGTCTCCATCTTGTACGTATATTAAAATGCGTGGGACGTTATACGTTTTTATGGCTTGGCGTTAATTGATTCAGTTGCCGTTCATGCACAGCAAACAGTGTACCAACATAGGCCTGCGTGTCAGGAGCATGTTTTGGTGACTTCAGTCCGAGTAGGCCTTCGTGTACACCTATACATGGCTGCATAGGTCGGAGTCTTTGATCGTTAAGCTAAGCAAGAACTTGTCTGATTTTGAAGGAACCGGAAGGCTCATTACCGTGTTCACAATAGCGTGCCATTGGTCATTGTCCTGAGGCAGATGAATCCAGTGCCCCTACCCTGTTGATTTCTGCTATAGTTTGATATTACGTTTTCGTTCCTGTCTAGGTGTTCAGAGTGCTGTTTTTTTTTCACGTTTTCCCGGCCAAGTTTTATATGCATTTTATCTTCTTTGCATACTATATGCGCCGCCCATCGCATATTCTGTAATTTCATCGTCCAGAAGATTATTGATAATGAGTGCGGTTGACACAGCGCCCTGTTACTGGAAGTACCGAAGTCATACTTTTTTATTTTGACCATTGACTTTAAAATTGTGTAAATTGGTCCGGAACTTACAGTATCTAATTGTGTTGCTGATTAGAGGGGAAGAAGTGTGTCAATTTACAAAGATTTAGTTTAAGGTGTGGTGCTATGTGCATACAGAATTTTGATTGGTAAACCTGATGGAAAGAACTACTTGGAAGACCTGCCTGTAGATGGGGATAATATTAAAAGGGATTGTAAAGAAACGCAGTGTGACGGCGTTTACTGGATTCATCTGGCTTAGGATAGGGACAAGTAGCGGGCTGGAAGCTGTGTGAAGAGAAAATTCGCTTCTCCTGCCAGGAATTGAACCCTGACTTCCCGGTCTCTAGGCTGTATCCTAGTCACGATACTCGGTGAGTTGTGCGGGCTGTGTATAATGTGCAGCCTGTATAAATAGAGAGTTACGCGGACTAGTTAACGAAAAAAGTATTTGTGTTACAGTGAACTGTCTGAAAGATATTGCATGCAATATTTAAATTGATATCTATCTTTTTAGGTGATTTAATTGTATTATCAGGTCTTAAATGGCACATTACTTCCCAATACGAATTGATTTTGTGCCGAAACATGTGCTGAAATTTAAGATTCATATCGGCTGTGTGATCCTGAAAACACCAGCTGAATTTATACTGGGGGAAAATACTGAATACGCAGTTTTGAGTCGCCAAACAGCCTTTTTGTGTTTCCTATTGCCGTACAGCAGCTGTGGCTGCGCGCGCTGTGTAAACTTGAAATAGAAATTCCCACGCAATTTGCGCCCTATTGCGAACACAGTAACTTTCAGCGACATGCCCCCCCCCCCCCCCATCTAATGCCGCCGTGTATTTAGAGTATAACCTGCCTAAGACAGAACCGTGTTAGACGAGCAACTGTATTTGTCGTGTAGTGCAGCGATGTACAAATCCCGCGCGCCAGGTCACCGTAGCGACTAAATTTGTTCGGTGGCGCGTAATATTCGCTGGTCCCCACTATTGTTTGCTTCATGTCGCCCTTCTGGCGCTTATAATTTTGAACTGACTCCTAAATTTTTGGGAAATGTCTGCACCCCTAGTGTAGTATGTTTGGTCCAGAGAGCAAAGTGAAAACTCATGTAAAATTCTTTATGATGAGCGGTAACTGGTGTTGAGACGGAAAGAGAAATAGAAACATAATGAAAAATGCTATGCTTCATGTGCTTGAGTATTACTGTTTTTTTGTTGGATAAATTTGTTCCCTACTTTGCTTTCTGAAATTTATCTGAGTATTCTTTTACGGAAAGTCAACAAAAAGAGCCATTCGTCACGTGCAGAATACTTGTAAAGAAGGTAAGAAAAAACAAAACAAGAAAAACAAACAAACAAACAAACAAACAAACAAACAAACAAACAAACAAACAGAGAAGAATTTCTGACTTATAGGTGTATGCACAAGTGCGTATAGCAGCTGGATTGTTTGCGACTAGAAACAGATACGGCTAGTAAATTTAAATATATGTGGATAGGCAAACTATGCAAATATATTGTGATTTCGCTGTAGGCGGATATTTGTTACTGCTATACACGTAATTCTCCAGGGTCTTTCTGTCTGTTGGTCCACCACACCTTTTTAATGCACTTGAAGTTGTAATTAAAATCTCCAGAGTCTGTGAATGTGTGACGGCTCATTAATCTGCATAAACGAACTGAGAGTACCGGAAAAAGCGGCATACATGAATTCCGGGGCATTTGTAGGAAGTTTCAAACCATCGTCTGGGTAGGATGACAAACATTAAATAATAAAAATGCGGTCATAACGGCACCATGCGTAACGTCGTAACCAAATACGGCAATATGGCACCGTTCATGACGTCGTAACCAAATACGGCAATATGGTACCGTTCATGACGTCGTAAGCACTTAGTGGAAACATTTAGTGATAGTGACCCACATGAGATGTGACGTTCCATGTTGATTAAAATTTCGGTTATGGTATTAATCTGGTACAGTTACCACCGTTTCGGAGGAAGCTGGTATCTCCATCTTCAGGGTAGAAGAAGGCGTGAGGCAGTGATAACCATCTACCAGATTACACGGTTTCGTAACCCGGAAGACCACAATCCAAAGTGATTCAACTGATTTGAAACTCATCATATGCCTCCTCCTCCTCCAGTTTTTAGACCGTATGTTTATTGTGTATCAGAATTTACTTCTGAAACTTTGACCCTTTTAGATATGTGGTACGACTCGTAGGAGGGTGTGGGGGTGAGGGTTTATCCGTCGTCATGGCCGCACTGCTTGTAGCTCATGATCTGCACCTACACGGGACACCAGGAACCGGGCCGGCCTTAGACCGATGGGATCGATTTGACGCAAGCGGCCCGTGCGCTTACGGGGGCCCCGCACTTATTGGGTATTTGCGCATTAGTAATTTTTAGCGATGATAAAAAAGGGACCATTTTAATATTTCACCCTAAGTTACGTTAACGTACCGAAACGCCTTTTTTTCCCCCCTGCACAATAGCTTTTAGGGGCCCGCCACAAGGGTCGCAATCGGACCTCACGTTTACGAAGGCCGGCTCTCCCAGGAGCACGGAATAACCCCGCCATGCATCCTTACCCTATTTCAGATTCGAACCCACGTTCATGTTTAGATTGCCCTAAGGCTGTACGCGCCTTAACTGTGCGCCCACTGTGGTCGGTTTCGGTACGTGCCTGGTACGTAATTCGAATCTCGGCTGTGACTTGTATTTCCTTAGCAGTAGAACCATTCACCGCCATGTTGCTTCGTCTCTTCTTTCGATTGCTGATGTCCTAAGCAGCTGAGCCGGTGTGTACATCAAAACACACATACACACACACACACAAAAGACGACTACATATGCAATTCATGGGACGACCTGCTTGTCTTGTATTCGAAGGTCAGCGAATGTCAGTGCAACGTAGTGGGGAGTGCAGTTTTTTTGAAAAAATTTTGTATGTAGAGATGCAGATGGCACGTGCATTTTTAATAATATTCTTAAAACGCTTGCAGATAACGGTTGCATACACATTTATATTGTACTGGCTCAGGATAGTGTCCTGTGGCGGGTCTAATATTAAACGGCGTTGAACCTCCTTATTCCGGATAAGGGGGGAGTTCCCCCCCCCCCCCCGCCAGTTCCCTATTAGAAGGGCCGTGGTGGCTCATACCGTTGGCCACCTAGATCTCCAGACCTCAAACTCCTTTTTTTTTTTACTGTAGAGATATATGGAAGAACTAGTGTACCTGCAAAAATGGGATACATGAGAGGCATCGTTCCGTTGCATTTTCTATGCTGCACCGCGTTCCAGAATGTGTGTCGGGACTGCGAGAGGTCGCTTTGAACGCGTATTGTAAATGTAGCAGTGGGAACTTTATGTAACTACGTTTTCGTTTATTTCCGTTAGTTGACATTCCGATACGTACATGTCACTTAGGAATCCTGTATGTGTTTATATGACGCTTGTGATAGGGATAGACTTCAGAGGAAGGAATCTGAAGCTAAAGCTTCAAGTCGTGAATCACTTTGAATGCAAAACTGCTCGGCAGATTTCGAAGAATTTGTTTTTGGCTGCTTTATTGAAAGGTTTGTCTTACTAGCCTCTTATTGATTCAGCTTAACGCAAGCTTTGTTTTACGTGAAACTCCGGTCGAACACACAGATTTTGTCGTCAGTATAACATTTCTGTCGCTTTCACAACGCAAATTTGTAGAAGAGTATTAAACACCACATTTATGTCCAAAACACTTATTATGGTTGCATTAATTGAAGGTGGGAGTAAACACGCCGGAATTATTCCGCGCTGCGGAGCTCTTACATTTCATTACTTCTTTTCCCGTACCCACGTAATTAATTATGGATGTTGCTTTTTAGACATTCTGGAATGTCGTAGTTGATCCAAGCAAAGAATTATTCGATTAATTATGTTATGTATAGCAAATACACTTACATCGTGGGCAATAGGTTGGCTGGTTTTAGGAAATCTGCGTAGGCATTTTGTTGACATATGTCGGAAATGCGGAGACGCATCTACGTGTGAATGTAAAGAAGAGTTTTCATTGCGGGATTCACTTTGTATAGCCGTGCATAAAAAAACTTAGGAAAGAGTTAAATCAAAAGACCTAGTTGGTAATGGAAGGCTAATATAGTGGGAGATAAGTTGCGAGGGTGTAAAACTGTTTTGGCAGGGTGACCGACTCTGAACTTCCCAGATATGTGCGTTGCCCAGGACCATACGCAGTCGGTATAGTGACTAGGCCACGGGCTGGACGATCCGGGGTTCGAATCCCGGCAGGGGCAAGGGATTGAACTCGTTTCCGAAACGTCCAGACGGACTCTGAGGCCCAGCCAGCCCCCTGGTCAATGGAACCGGGGTTCTTCCTCGGGCTAAAGCGGCCGAGATGTGCAGGTGACCACTCACGTCTGTCTAGCGCCGAGATTAAGAATGAGTGGAGTTGTACGTCTTCTGTCCCTAAATGTCGTCATTGCATTGACAGGAACAACTTTAACATCCGTGCTTTAGACGGCGCAGCCGCTGTTGTAACATGAAAAAAACAAGGTTTTTCGTTACATAATTAGAATTGTTAAACACACTTGCACGATTTAAAATCCGTAGTAGCGCTCGTTCATCCTCCGTATCATTTCCTTTTTAAATTAAGTTGAATTTGACATTCTTGGCTGACGCGAGTAGTTTCTTCATCAAAGCCTGAGAGTTAGAAGTGGTGGTAGGGCGGCAGAAATCAGGAAGACTGTTTGATTCGTAACCTGAACAGAGGGCAGCATCTCGCCTGACCACCGAACCTAACGTGACACCGCAGGCATGTATTTATTAGGGACTGTTTAGCTTTAAAAGCGATCTCTACCGGCATTTAGCCTCTGCCGGTTGATGATGATGATGTTGATCCTGTTTGTAGTTCTACGGGCCGCAACGTTGCGTGTTTTCCCCTTTTCTTTCTTTTTGGAGGTCTTGATGGATGTGAGAATAATTAGTTATCAAAGGAAAAGGAGGAAAGATAGGAGAGGAAGCTGTCGTGGTGTGTCTAAAGTTTTATTCCGAAATTTTCCTGTAGGGATTGAGCAAACATCACCATTTGCATTACCACAAGGCAAACTGAACAGTTTTCTTCGCAGATGTTAGTGCTTCCAGTTATGAAATCGCATTGTTTTCCAGTGTGTAGCAACAGTTACTGACATATCTGTGGTTTGTCATATTTATCGGATGCTGTTTTTGTAACAGGGTACCAGAAGCACTGGTTTTTCGCGAGGTGTGTTGTTGCATTTCGTATCAGTGACTGACATAAGGAGTAAAACAGAGATTTCCCTGATTGTAGCGTTGGGACTAATTAGATTTAGTTCTAAAATTTCAAGCACACGTAGTGGGGATTAAATTCGTCTATATAGACCAGAGGAGATCAAAGTATGCTGTTTTTTTTTAAGAAAAATGTTTGGAATGAACAAACTCCCGTGCAGTACGCGCACGTAGCCTGCTTGCTACTGTATTACCTGCTTGACTGTTAACGAACGGTGCATTTTGCCTATCAAGTGTGTGTATGGATTTCATATTGTGCTCACAATAAGCCTCGAGTATTTCTGTAAACAGAATTCACCGGTCGGTTTTTGCAGTGGAAATATCATTTGTTGTTTGTGATTTAGCAGCTGAGTATACGTACTGCCACCCGTAATGTCGCAGGGTGTTCTCCGTTATGTCTACCATAGGGTGCAAGGAACAGAAAGGAAACGGGGGAAGTGAACGTTATTTTATATATGACTGGCTACCTGCACATCATAAGACGGAGCGGTATGATGTTCACGCGTTAGTCAACTTCCTCTTCCATCATTTTTCTTGGTTTATGACAGTTTGTTAACCTGTTACACTTGTTTACTCAATTATTATTGCATTTTAATTATTTGAGAGCCAGTAATCTCAACCATCAATGTGTCATCACCCCCATGATTAGGTTGACCACTGTGATTGATGCTTTTTTCAAGCCGTCACCTCCCATTTGTGATACCCGGAATGTGTGTCGAATGCGTAGCCCTTCTGTTCGTAATTATGCAGTGCAGGGTTCAAGTATCAGTCTGAAGATGGACAATTCTGACTGAATCAGCTTACATAAATATACAGCAGTTCAGTGTTTGGACAGGTGTTGCTCTCATTCATTGGTCCTAATGTGAAAGAACTTGAGAAAGTATTGCAAATCAGAGTGTGGATTGTTGTGAGAAGGAAGCATTTGCTGCAACCTCATTACAGCCATTCTTAGTTTTGTACGAGCAGACACGGATGGACACTGAATCGGCAGAGCAGAAATGTAAGTGCCGGTACGTGGATATAGGAGTCAGACAGAGACTTGCACGTGATATGTGTAATGTCTGTGTAGAGGGTGTCATCCCAGCATGACAGAATGAACTGGTCAGCAGCAATATGGCAAGCAGTATTACGTTATTGTTTGTGGACGATGAAGCCTTAACCACTAACTACGAGGAGGGCCCAGAAAGAGTAGACAAAATTTAAAAGTGTTAGCGGGCAACAAGAATCATATCTTTGGAAGGGAAACCCCAGGAAAGAGCAAAGACCCAAACCGAAGGAAAAGTAGTTCAACAGATGGATATTAGTAATTTTTAGTACCGCAGTCGTCACATGCATGTTGGACACTGGGAGGGCCTGAAGGAGAAAGTAGCAGTCCGCACAAATTTCACTACCAGCTAGTTGCACAACAATATTTGTATTTATTATACAATGCTCCTACATATTTCGGCCATACATTTTGCCCATCTTCAGGGAGCTGTCTGAAGATGGGTAAAATGTGTGGCCGAAACATGTGTAATAAGTAAAAACATTGTGCAACTCGGTAGTGAAATTTGTGTGTATCGGTCTGTATCACGGAAGATGTACAACAGAAAAGAACGGAGCAGATTTCAGTAATTGTGTGGTACCATCAAAAGAACAGTCACTGGGGCAACCAAGGGTATAGACTGTATTCAGATTCTATGGAATAGCTGCTGTACAGGCGCGGTTGTGTGAGCCAGACTGTTGGGACTGTTTAACTGCAAATTGACAGGCTTGAGGGATTTTTGCGACTTGTGGTTGGACATGGAAGAGTTGACTGAATTCATTACCTGGTCTGGGAAAACAAGTGTGAAATAGAAAAAAAACAGTTATGCGTTATCAATAGAACTAGCACGATGTGTAGTAAGAATGGGGGATACATCGATTCCGAAAGCATTTTACAGGTATTTTCCGCGGGGAAAACGATGAACAGCTAGACCAATGAAAAGACGGAAAGAGCCTTCAAAGGAGGTAGACGATGAGAGGACAGACAGAGTAGTTCCATTAAGTCCCTGAGTTGGTACTGATGACGGCAGAATGTCGTCTCTCTGACAGACAACGGATTGCGTTAAAATGAGACGTCAATTCATCACATGTTGGAAAATCAGCGCATTAAATTATCGTTGTAGTTTCATGGTGATGCTGAAAGTTAACGTAAATAAAATTATATCTTGGGACAAAGCTGCCTTGTGGTTTTTGTTGCAAGTAATTTCAGCATGTGACAGGTGTAGTACAATGCACAACTAATTTATCACACACGCTTTTGGTTCTTCTATCCCCAAGACCGTTCGGACTTCATAACCATCTCTTGTTCTCACTGTGTATGTGGAACCTTTTGTTGGTTCCGAAGAGCAAGTTCTTCGGAGTCTCTCATTGTCTATTGTCGTCTGGCGGATTCCATTTACTAGGAAACGGTACAGTTCGTGTCTTATTTTCAGTCTTAACTTTATCTGCTCCACTGCATCTGCTCACAATTCTGTATGAATAATTTTCACCGCTTACGTTTTATGGAGGGCGCGCACGGTGGCGCAGTTGGTTGAGGCACTGCACTACAAACAGAAAGGTTGCGGGTTCGATTCCCGATGGTGTCATTGAAATTTTTCATTGGCATAATCCTTCCGGCCGCAGTGTGGCCCTGGGGTCGACTCTGCCTCTAACAGAAATGAGTACCGGGAATTTAATATTGTACATTCCATGCAGTTGTTTTATATATACAGATTTATTTATGACAGTACAGTAAAAGAGGTCTCCCTGATGATGGCTGAATAGTTTCAGCCGAAACATGTAGGAGCTGTAAAATAAGTGTGCAGCAGTTGGTCACAAATAAACCTGAGTACCAGGATACTTTATAGCTTTTACTGGGATTTCTCAGTGGTTATTTGATAATCAGCGTCGAGGAGAATGGCTGGATTGGCTTATGCTGTTTTCTTAAAGTTTTGTCCTGACGAAATATAAGGGAATGAGACGTCACCAACCCTACTGCGTAGTCCCTTCTGGTACCATTATAAATTTTTAGCGATACGCTTCTCCACCTGCGGTTTTTCTGAAGGGTTCTGAGCGAGTGCCTGTGTCACTAAATATAACTCTGTCGTCCGTTCCAGCAATGTTATGTAATTGACTGGTGACTCCTTTACCAGACTCCTCTTCCATTCCTTCTCACTTCATCATGCGGAATTGTGTGCATCAGTTTGCTGTAGGGAAGATTGAAGTCTTCCGGGATTTTACACCAGGACGACTGGTAAGTAGTTACCGACGTTTTGAAGGAGCGTGTTGTCTTCATCTTGAGGGTCAGACAGTCCCAAGATTCAACCCACAACGGCTTCTTGAGCCTGAAGAAGGAGGCACTACGCTTCTCCCTATGTCGGTAACTACAGCGTGAGCGAAAACCCCCTGTGCAGCTGTCGGAGTGGTTAGAGTGGAAGTCACAGTGAATGAATGCACAGTACCGTACCGAGCGTGTGAACTTGTAGAGGTTTGACACTACGTGACGGAGGTCAATTGTGGCTCCTGAAGTATTTCGTATACGGGAATTTTCTTGCACAGGTGCACGGGAACCTTCATTCACCCTTTATTTACATGTCGGCGTGTTGATCGGTAAGTAGGTGCATTGGCGGTGTTTTCGTATTAGCTTGGTGCCTCCATCTTCAGCCCAGCCACTCTTCTTAGTCTACCCTGAAAATGTAGGCGAAAGTTTTCTCCGGAACATAGATAACTTTACCTTTCTACTTGGCGTCATGTCCCAGAAGACGTTAATTTTCATCAAAACCGCTATGACAGCCTCAAATTTTGCGTAGGCGTGTAATGTTTTGGAACCATTTGAGCCACGTACACGTAGGCGACAGGATATTACTAAAATATATCTTAAACGTGTCTCCCGATGTGGACTGGATTAAACTGGCCCAAGATATGATGCAGTGTTTACTGTTGTGTACGGGTTCCGTAAAAGATGGGACTGTTCTGACGGGCAGGGCAACTGTTCGCTTCTGAAAATTTATTGAGAAAAGTGTTTATTTTAGGAATACCAATATTAATACCGGTATCCCGGTTTCATTAATGAAAAATACCGAAATACCGGTTTTAAGATTCTGACCGTATTGTGAGCCCTATGCGCGCCGTCATGGTGTAGTGTGAAGTTCAAAGCAGGAGTAAGTCCACAAAGTCCGCAGCTTCAGACGCGGATAACATTAGCGCGTGAAGTCATATGCGCGTAGCTCAGTGTGTTCTGCAGTCAGAGGGGCGGAGGTGTCAGTATTTGTCTGCTTACGTAGTAGCTGCAATCATGCGACTGAGGTAGGAGGACCGTACGGTTTGTGAGACTCGCGCTGAAGGTTGTTATGCAAAAATGACGGAGGCTTTGTGGAGGTAATCCTGCTATTCCTGAGTGATGAAATACATAGGTTGCAGTGTTTTGCTGGTCATATCGGTTCTGTTTAAAAGTGGGGCCGGTATGTTTGAATGGACAGTTTCATGTAGTGTGGAAAATTCCTGTCAGGACACTGTGACTGCGGCGCGCTGTGTGAGTGCGCCTGAGCCTATCTCGGAATAGACTGGGGTCGATAGTTCGAACCCCGTATGAGGGGTGTATGCAGCTGACTGCAGACAGGGCGCTAGAAAGGGAGGGCATGATCCTGTTCGCTCTCCGTTGCGTGTTCTCTATCTGCGGTAGTTCCCTTCTGGCTCACTAAAAATTAATGCACTCGGTGTATTTCTGTTGTTACCCATCTTCGCTCCGCGGCTTGTCCGTGTATTATATTGACGTTTTTTCTAGATTTCGCCACCGAAATAACACACTAATCGATGACTGACGTGTCTAAGTACTCCACACTATATCTGCTTGTCTGATCTCAAAAACAAGTTAGGAAGCATAGACAGAGCGTATTTTATGATGCATTCGCTCCTGTAGATTTAGATTTGTGGCCCCCAATAGACCGTGTGCCGAAAGAAAAGATGTCATATGCTTCAGACAGTTTGTATTCTTCCCGGGGCCTAACAGCGGCGTTGCAGTAGAGCGTCACAGGAATTGTCTGGACGCGTTTGCCGCGAGAGTGATTGGGATAACTTACAAGAGGTTTCCCCTTCTCGAGATGTGTAAGCCGCGCGGGAGGAAGTATTGGAATTCAAATGTGTTTTATTCTTCTCAGCCAGTTTCGTGTGAAGCGATTTTCGTTGCGATGGTTAGGCGGGTTTGCTCGGATTCATGCAAACACACGGTTGGTTGTTTGTGCAACGTTTCCGATAAAACTGCCCGATATCAGTGAAAATCAAGATAGCTCGATAATTTTTCGTGAAGTTCTTCATTATTACATGAAAATCTATATATCGGTTCTCGACTTGTTATTTACATACAGACAAACGGCCGGCTGGGGAAACGATTTAGCGGACGGTGCGCCAGGGTTCAAACGTCCCGTAGGTATTATTGATTAATTACTGTGTTCATGCCTTTCGTCAAGAATTATACAACGCATGTTATCAGATGTAATTAGGGTGACGTTGTTGTTGTTGTTGTTGTTGTTGTTGTTGAGTTCAGGCCAGCCTTCTTTTCACAGGACTACGTTCCGGTTACTTCTGGTTTAGGGTGATTATATCGAGGAGGATGGTATGGGCCGGGCATATAGCACGGATGCAAGAGATTAGAAATACGTGAGGCAAAAAAATGTATCTTCTCCGCCGTTGGAAACTCTTGTTCGCAGGGTCTGTGTGTGTTTTTTTTTTTCCTTCTTCAAGGCTGCTGTCAGTTGCATTGTATTGCGTTGGAAACGTGTCTGTATTGTACTGAAGTACCTTGTCCAATTTCACTGTCAGTGTTGCATGTATCTCTGTTTAATGCTAACACTCTGCTGCAGAACCGGAATGTTCAGCACTCCCAGTAACAAGGCCCATTATTAATATACAATCCTGAGCCAATTCCAGCTCCATGCCATCCTCACAATCTGTGAACGTAAGAACCATATTAATATTATCATCATCCTTTCACATTCTAGGTAATTTTAAGTGGGCGTTCTTCGAGAGATTCCCCCACAAATATCCTCTACAAGGTAGAGTCGTATACGCCGTGAAGGCGTGTTGGGAAATGAAAGTACGTCACTACTCATTTTTAATCTTGGCGCTAGATGGTGTATGGTCAGCTTCACCCACTAGCCGCTTTATCCTCGGAGAGAGGGTCCGCGGTAATCAATGAATAGGAGATTTGTGGGGGGGGGGGGGGGAGTTATAGCCGATCTGGGTGCTTTGGAGAAGAGAAAAGTCTCTCGCCGCCGCCGCCGGGAATCGAACAACGATTCCTCGGCTTTCCAGCCCCATGCGTAGTCGCTTTACAAAATACTGTTCGGATATATGTTCCCCATCCTAGCCACATGTCCAACCCTTTACAGCTGTCGTCACTTAACTGTGACCATATCACGATCTCAGTGCAGCCGGTCGTGTTGGAAGACTCGGTAGACATCTTTCGGTTTCTGTGGAACCCGATGGTTCATTGCCATTATTACTAGAGTCTGCACTAGACAATACTGAACGCATTCTCGCAATTTACAACTCGGTGGTCCTGGTGAGGTGCATAGCTGGCCGCGCCCAGATCGGACACCGGACTGTGACCTTTACTAGGGGGTGGCAACTGTTGGTGCATACGAGTGCATCTGGTAAGTGGTCTCCCTGACATGCAAAAGCAGGCAATTTTACAGTGACCCTAAACTCACCACGATACTGAGCAATGCTGGAGGCGTTAGACATGGATTATGACGATGTCGATGGTGAACTCTGGTTTCAGCAAGACGGTGCCACAGCATACGCTTCACGTGAACCGGTGGATTGCCTGAGTGTCATGTTTCCCTGACGCGTCATTCCCCGTTTTGGTGACGTCGCCTGGCCTGCCACGTCTCCTGAACTCTTTGCGCCCCATTGGTTTCTGTACGGACATTTGTAAGCCAAAGAGTATGTGAAGAAATCTCGCACGCGTGGACAGTTGAAAGAGCACCTCTGGGACGAAATTAGAGCCGCTGATAAACGCCTTTGCCGACAGTTGCGGTCGCTTTCTCAGCACGATTGCAGGAGCGTGGGTATATTGCATGCCAGGGAGACCACTTGCGACATGTAATATTTTAAAATAAAAGGCACCTATTAAATGGCATTTTATTACGGATTCTTCGTACTTTGTGTTTGTTACATTCTACCCGATTCATCAAAATAGCGACCTGAAAATCGTCACATTTTACTGGCGCATTCTGTGTACTGGAAAGTCGTGGGTGACGCGCCAGTTGTATGTTGTACTTAACAACACAGTTGGAACTGTCGTGGCCACACTTGAGGGTTAGTCCGGTCAGTTTTGTGCGGTGTAAGGCAGTAGTTATGCGTTTGTCCTTGTAGGGTGGACACACGGTCGTCCACAGACGTTCGTCGCGCCGCCTGTTAACATGACCCTTGCCTGGCAGTGGGTTTCCTCAAGTCTGTGCGTCTTTTAGTCCTATATGACTACCCTTATCGGAAGTGTTCACTATGAGTAGTAGTGTTCGTCACAGACCGTATGCGATTAAATCGTGAAAACTGCCCAGATATCTCCGTTATTCCTTAGTGTATCCAGTGCTCTTTTGCAGTTTTTCATTCCTTACATTGGCATCTTTCCCTGAACATTCGGAACAAAACATGGGTCATATTCCTAAACAACCTCCTGGAGCGGCGACCTTCCTGAGAAGCTTACGACTCAGTGTCCTCCCATCTGCGCTTAGGTCTTGCAAGCAGCCTCTTTCCAAGTTTTCCTAGCAAACTCCTACTCGCATCTCTTGTTCTTCGCCTGACATGCCACTTGCCCCTGCCCCGCCATCCCATAACAGAAACAAATACCAAGGAAGATTTAAGTTTTGTATAGTAGGTCGCGGATGCCGTCTGCCTCCGTGCTGTCTAGATGCGCAATCCGTACCAACTGCAATGGCTGTGTGTGTGTATATGTGTGCAGTTTGATATATTGCGGTCGCTAATCGTTTTACAGTAGTATGGACTGCACCTGTACTGTCAGTGTAATATGCCTGGAAACTGGTGGGTCACTTAATGGTTCATATACTCTGGGCGTGTTGGCAGTTACGAATGAAGTTGTTTAGAATTCACATATTAGTGGCATCATGCAATGGAACCCCGCCCGATATACATGTGGATGTTCCCGTTTCCTGGTTTACTATATTTTCAATGCTGTGTAGCTGAACTTTGTCGCTGTGTTCAGGATGGATAGCCAAATCGCGATGAAGGTTACGTATGTATGCTAACTAGGACATTCTTTATGGACTTCGAACCCCTGAATATAAAGACGACACGTTCCTTCGAAACGTCGCGGGAACCACTGGCCCAGCGACGCACCGGCTCATCCCAGAAGACCGGGATCCTTCATGACGCTGTTGTGAAAACCACAAAACTCAAAGTAAGGATACATTCATAGCTGGAAAGGCGTCGGGAAAGTCATGTCCTGTAGTGTGAACCATTAATGGTGACTTATTCAGTAGGTCTGTGAGAAAGAGAACAAAAACATTGGTTTTAGATAAATGTTTATCGTACAGGCCACCGCTCGAACCTGGCGGATATAAACACGATGCGAATCTGAAAGACCAAAACTGGTAGTGAGGTATCCTGGCCCGGAGGTGTACTTCGTCCGCCAGGTTTCAGCCGCTGTACTGTGTTAGACATCTAATCACGAAGCGAGCTTACCTTACCAGTCCTATTCGTTTGTATGCCTAGTGCAGCAGTGGAAGGTATGGGCCTATGACGTTTTCTTGGGCACGGTTTTTTGCGGTGGATTCAGAAAATTGAGCAGCGAGAACGTTGGCTAATGTCTGTGAGGACGACTGCCCTATTTTCAAGGGACATTTGGGTCGAAGAAATTGACAGACATCATTATCGGACAAGCAGACGGAAGTCCGAACTGTGGAAGGGTTTGGCAGTACAAAACGAGTTAAACATTTGTGCTGTGTTTATCACCGAAACATGTAACTATCACGAACGCCTGAGTATTCCTGTGTCTCATATTAAGGTGTATGGAGTGTAAAGGTAAAAGCTCCATTTATTCTTAACTTAGATTTAGATGGAGGTGAGTCGTCATATTCACGATTTCGTCGCAGTTATCCTCACAATGAACGCCGGTCCGATAAACCAGGAAGACTGGTAGGCCGCTGGATCTTTCTGGCGAGGACATATAGCTTACATCCGTCGCCGGAAATAGAACCCAGTTTTATTAAATATTGTGGAGCAAATTATTATTATTATTATTATTATTATTATTATTATTTACTGCAATTGGGTTTTCATCCGGTGGCAGTAGTCTTACACTAGTACAGACACCACCATACAGTAACACATACATAAACGGAACAGCACAAATTGCAGTACACGTATTGGCAGTTCACCCACACAATACAATGTGCCTACACTAATACAAATATACCTACATAACTGCAATATACCCGCTTAATTACAATACACCCACACAAATACAATATACCCATACAATTATAATATATCTACACAAGTACAATATACTTACACAAATACCATACGCCCACACATTACAAAATACTTACACAAATAAAATATTCCCATAAAAATACAATATACCCACCCAAATACAATATACCTACACAAATACAATATACCCATGCAAATACAATGTACGTACACAAATACAATATACCCATACAAATACAATGTACATACACAAATACAATATACCCATACAATTATAATATACCTACACAGGTACAATATACCCATATAAATATAATGTACATACACAAATACAGTATACCCATACAAATACAATGTACATACACAAATACAATATACCCATACAATTACAATGTACGTACACAAATACAGTATACCCATATAAATACAATGTACATACACAAATACAGTATACCCATACAATTACAATGTACGTACACAAATAGAATATACCCATATAAATACAATGTACATACACAAATACAATATACCCATATAAATACAATGTACATACACAAATACAGTATACCCATATAAATACAATGTGCATACACAAATACAATATACCCATATAAATATAATGTACATACACAAATACAGTATACCCATATAAATACAATGTGCATACACAAATACAGTGTACATACACAAATACAATATACCCATACAAATACAATGTACGTACACAAATACAATATACCCATATAAATACATTGTACATACACAAATACAATATACCCACACAATTACAATGTACGTACACAAATACAATATACCCATACAAATACAATGTACATACACAAATACAGTATACCCATACAAATACAATGTACATACACAAATACAATATACGTACACACACACACACACACCCACACGTTACAGAACACCTTCACATCACTTCACTTATTTACACACAACACTTCACTTCACGTCACTTATATACACTCAAACCCCACTTAAATTCCCTTTGCGTGTAACTACGTTCTTAACTCTCTTCCTAAAAGTGCTTAATTTACAGATGAAAGAAGCTAGTAAGTCTGCAGGCAGTTGGTTCCAGTTTTAATGGTCCTATTTACGAACGAATGTTTACCAACATCTGTTCTTTGTTTTCTAGTCCTAATTTTCCTATTATATCGTCCCTACTCAGGTAGCATGGTTTTAGAATTCTGTGCCCTATTGCTTTCCAAGCCGGCCCCCTGGCGTATGCCTTGAAAAGAGCGCATATTCTTGCTATCGTTCTGCGCTGTGGCAACGTTTCCTAGCCCGTCTCATTTGTATTATTTCCAAATTTAGCCGCTCTTTTTTGTACGCGATTTAAAGCACTTACCTGCCCTTCTCTGTATGGGTCCCAACACACCGCCCCATACTCAAGTATCGGTCTCACTAGGGCCGTATAAGCTAGACGTTTCGTGTTATTATTACCCTTTTTGAGTATCCGCATTATGAAATAAAGAGCCTTCCATGCCTTTCGTAGTGTATAATTTACATGATCTGCCCAGTTCAGATCACTGCGTATGATTATTCCTAAATATTTAAAGCTGTTTGCCTCCGAAATTAATTGATCTCCAAAATAATACCTTATTCGTTCCTTCACCCTAGCCTTTGTGAAGCATACCGCTTTACTTTTACCTGGATTTATCTTCATTTCATTTTCTAAAGCCCATTCCCCTAATTTATTTAGGTCCTTTTGTAATTTATCAATGTCACTACTGTCATTTATTTTCCTGTATATTATGCAGTTATCTGCGAACAGCCGTATATTAGACTCAGTGTTCCTCCAAATATCATTCGCATGAGCGAGAAACAGTAGAGGACCTAATACGCTCCCTTGCGGCACTCCTGAGGTTACTCTGAGTTCGTCAGATAGTTGCCCGTCTACTCTAACTCTCTGCGAACGTCCTAAGAGAAATTCCTTTACCCATACAACTACCCTCAAATCCACCCCGGTTTCCGCAATTTTCATAAGTAGCCTATCATGGGGAACCAGATCGAAGGCCTTTGAAAAATCTATTACTATCGCGTCTGTCCTAACTCTCTCGTCCAGTGCATCAGCAATATCCTGACAAACCGTGACTACTTCACTTTCGCACGACTATCCAGGTCTAAAATCATGCTGACCCTCATGTAGCCACCCACTTGTTTCCCAGACTTTTCTTAGGTACCCTGCTATAATGTGCTCCATTTGTTTGCAAACCACCGAGGTTAAACTGACCGGTCAATAATTACTAACAACCGATCGGTCTCCACCTCTATAAATGGGGACCACTATAGCTTTTTTCCAGTCACTTGGAATAGAATTGTTGTTCATCATTATATCCAGCAATCTCGCGAGGTATGGAATCATGGCTTCACCGCCTAACTTTAAAATTTCCCCAGGAATGCCGTCTGGTCCGACGGATTTCTTTCTCCCGATTGCTGCTAATCGCTGCCTTATTCTGTTTATACTAACGGCGAAGGGGTTTCCTACGTCCGTTCATTGAATTTGAGAATTACTACGTTTGCAACTAAGTATAGACGCAAAATAGGAGTTTAGGGTGTTGGGCTTTTCTAATGACTCTGTGATGAGCTTGCCGTTTTGGTCTTTGATCACCGGAGTATTTTCTGTATTTTCCTTACGTATTTTAACATACTTATAGAACTCTGTCCAGCATCTGCCTTCGTTTTGTAAGACCGAACGTAAAAATGTCTCCTGAGCCTTCTTTTTAGCTACCAGTAACTCCTTGGATAATCGGTTCAGATCAGCTTGGTTATGCTGTCTAATTTTTCTCTTATTATGCGCTTTCCTTACCTTTACCTTTAGCCGTTTTACTTCCCTATTATAGTATTCAGGGTCAGGATTCTTACTCGGAGTTTTTTTTATATACATAACGTTTGATACCCTCGAAAATTGTGTCCTTATAACTATTCCAAATCTTCTCCACGCAACTACCAATTCCAGCCCATAGTTCAAATTTTTCCCAAAGAAAGGCTTGCAAGCCTAAAACATCTGTTTTATGGTATACCGGGACTGTTCTTTCAACTTGTGGCTCATTACACTTTTCGTACCATTCTACTTTTAATAAAACCCCATTATGGTCACTGATTCCTGGTACAGTGTTACAAGAAATAAGTGAACTTTCAGGTCTGAGAAGGTAAATGTCCAACATCGCGTCTCCTCTTGTGGGGCCACTCACTACCTGAGTATAACCATTATTCCATACCAAATTGTTTACGAACGCCTGAAATCCGCTTGCTTTTTCCGCATCCCCATTCCAACTCGCCTGAGGTAAATTCAAATCGCCGCTTATAATGCTTCGCTTCGTTAAATTTCGCGTAGCTAAGGTACGAGCTGCTAATCTTTCAATCGCCAACATGTCCTCATTTGGAGCTCTGTACATACCTGTAATTTCCCACGTATATTTTGGGTCCATTCCTTTTACTTCGACTGCTGTCATCTCAAAATCCTCATCTACCCACAACTCCTTACTGGCAATGAAATTTTTGACACAAGTAAAAACTTCCCACCACGGGCAGACCTATCCCTTATGTCTTAAACTTTGATAACTGAATGAAGTGTAGCATTTCTTGGGGAACGGGAAGCTGATACTCGTGTACGTAGTCAAAATATTCCCCAAATTTACGTAACCCGAACATAACGTGCCGTATTCACAAGAGCCAGCTCTACCCTGTGACAGGGAATGGCACGTTCTAAGGGGTCCACCTGATAGGTTTGTTTCTACACATGAAGATGGAAGCAGAGCCGGATTCCGAAATGTGTTTGTAAGTCGCCGATGGATAAAGTCAGGAAGTAGTTTCGGAGTCCTTGTCTTTGTTCTTCCACAACCCCTTATTTATGTGTCATAATCACCGCAGCTTGCTATCATCAGCACAGTTTTCGAGTAACAATGGACCGCCATTTTTAGTAGGCCCACTCCTGGTTTTTATTGCGGCTACGCAGGGCCGAGTTCGCGTGAATGTAGCTTTGCGACTGAAAGACGTGTGTTGCTGCAGGTTCGTGGCATGAAACGCGTTAACAGAGGCAGTACCAGACCTAAACGAAGGTACTTCTCTCAGTCTGTCGTCGGTCAGCCCTAATCGTGATTTTTGAAAGGCGCACAACAGAACGGAGTGTGTAATGTTGAAAGCATTAGGTAGCCTTCATCATCCGACTGCATTAGAGCAAGACTGTGAAGTACGCCTGCAGTCGAAGTCGGTTATGACGTCATGAAAGGGACTGAATATTTTGTGTCGTTATAAACGAGTGTTGTTTTAACCAAGAACTGTAATGTTATGGTTAACAGTGAGGAATTCATCTGTACGACGGAATATCTGACGCTGTGTACGAGGTGTCGCATAAACTGATGTCGTTATAACCGGATTCGACTGTAGTTTGCAACAAAGTAGGGGAGACCGGGTTTAGTTGGCACACTTTTCACTTCTTAATTTTTTACAATTTTCATACAAATGATACAAAAAAGAAAATGGTACTGGTGGCACGTGTCATTCTTAGACTATGCAAGAAAATATAATGAAGAAGTTATATCAACAACTGATCCAAAAAAATGAACTTCTTCTAACCTCTGCACGTGTGCCAACTTGCCCCATGTATGGGGTATGTTGGCACATATGATGGGGTAGGTAGGCACATAGTAGAGCCTGATTTTTTTATTATTATTGTCAAAAATATTCCAGGGCAGCGTGAATGATGCTAAAATATTTAACTGTTAACAACATAATGAAACTGATTTACAGTCCGTACAAAACTCAGGACAAACATTACAAATTACATTGGAAAATGAAAAGCGTTACAGATATATATGTCCACAAAACTGCAGAAATTTTCATCTGATACATCCGACTTGCAGTTGGGACAAATATATCGCCAGGAAACGCCAGAAGTTCATTTTTAATGGGCCCACATTTGGCACTGGGTGCATTGAGCCCATATTTCCCCCGCTACACTATTGCAGTATGTGTCCATGGAAACCAAACAAAATGTTTCCCCGCCATTTTCGTCTAAGCAGTCTGAATTTTCCTCACTATTTTCCTCTTCTTCTTAGAATCTCTTTCAGGCTTATCAAAAGGCGCCTCTTGCTTCGCTTCTGATGTTCTTTCTCCTTTTGTCACTTGTCTCAATTTCTGCGCATCTAGGAAGGCTGCTTTCACCGGCGTATCAGTCAGGATTGTTATACATCTTTTGTTTCTAGTAGCGTTTGCTTTTAGGAAAAGTACGGACAAGTTCAGGAGTCAAGGACGTGCTTGAGGAAGGATTTGTTTTGGCATGTGTTCTTTTGGAAGGACCTGCTTCGGGAGAATGAATTCTTGAAGGGTCTGGTCCTGCAGACCTATCATGTTTAATTTTTCCGTTGCTGCAGCTCAATGCTGCAATGTCTGTGGCTGGAGCTGGTCTGTCTTACATAGGAGAACAGAAACTCCTCATCAACAAAGATATCTCTGTTGTAGGGAAAAATTCCAGTGGCCAGGTATCCAGCCTCGATATTTGCAGGAGTAGCTGTAAAGTTGAGAGACATGTTGATAATTCCAGGTCAGTCGGAAATCGTCATCGTTTTTCCTGCGTGGTTTGTGGTCCATGATTCACATGCACGACTGACATAGGTTTAGTGACCAACAGACACTCCTATCAAGGCGCTGCAGCTTGTGACTAAAATGAGGGAAGGAGAGAACTGTAACACCGTCTTCCTTGCAGCAATCGAGTGCAACATCTGACAAATGCGAATCATGACTCTCCAAAGGAGAACTACTCGTCATTCTCTTTAAGTTTTCACATGGGGAAAAACAAATGTTTCACAGACTTCACAAATAATTCCGCCTGCATCCATCCAGGACGACTACCATCACCTTGAATCTCTGCAGGAACACCATTCAAGAAATGGGCACGAAATTTCACCCTAGGGGAAATAGAACATGGCGGCACTGTGTTTCCTGCCGCTGAAACGTCCAGGGCTTAAGTTGTTAATTTTCCAGGTTCAGCGGACATCAGTGTCTATGTATTTGCAACCACGGCGCGCAATAACTCTGTCATGTATCTGCACCGTTTTTATACCCGTTTCGTCCATGTTCCATATGTCGCCCGAACCAAGCCGCAGACGACCAAACACTTCTTTCAGATTTATAAAAGAAAAGCATTAACATCAGTCTTGTTAAGCTCTGCTGATGCTTGTTGCCTCAGGTTTGTGCAGTGAATCAGTCTTACGCCTTTTCAAGAACTTCGCAAACCATTCTGTGCCTGCCATTTTTGTATCCCTCCAACCTTCGAGGATATTTATATTTAACGCCATTGCGTACTCAAAAGAAAACTTTCTCACCTCCCTTGCAGACAAGCCATCGTAGATGTCTGATGCCATTTACAATTATTTCTCTGAGTTTTCTTAATCACCATCAGTGAACAAACGCGCAGGAATTACACTTATCCTATTTTTAAAAATTAACCTTTTAAAGCGTAGCGGTAACTTTACGTACCACCAGTTTTAACATTAAAAAATTCTACGTGGTGCCCACATTGTGTTTATGTGCTTTGTACGGAGCTCAGAACAAACAGCAACTTTTGCCTTATAAAACATTAAGAGACTGGTTTTTATAACCGAAGTTGAGAGTGTTTACAGCGCGGTACGCACTGAGTCCATATATAAAACAGATACGCTTCGTCTTTAAAGGTTAATGAGAAATATGGTGAAAGGTATAAGAACATTTTACTTTATGTAGCGACCCATTTATCAAAAATAAAACTACGGAGCACTTTTGATATATTTCCCTGTTCATTTATACCATACAGCAGAAACACACGTGAACTCAACTGGCGAGTTTTCTTGTACTCAGTACTGAAGGTCGGATTCTGTGAAATTCCGTATATCTTCAAAAGCTCTGCTGCAATATGTCGTTGGAGAGAAAAACGTGATTCCAAAATCTCTTGCTAACTTCTAATCGACCTATTTTCTATTCTGGCTGCCCTAACGGGTCGAAGAACTGTATATGGGGCAATGTTTGCCATTTCAGATTTCCTTTTGCACGATCTTGGCATAATTACATTTCCTTAAACAACATTGAAATAATGAAAGTAAGAAGAAGCGTACAGAACACTGCACTGTTGACTGCGGAGTAAGGTGGCACGGTGAGCCAACTTGCCCCATAGCAAGTGTGCCAACTAGACCCAACACGAACTTTCAGTTTGGAGGTTAGTTTCCTCTGAGATTAAATGCACAAGGAACGCTGTTATTTCTCAGTCATATTGCCACATATATACTACGTAACTACACGCTTTTAGTTCAGATAAATCCCTAGCAGCCTTCTCAATAACACGGCTTTACTAAACTGTTGTAGAATTACTCGGCGTTGTGCGAAACACATACAATGAAATTTTGCTTCCGATACAGCTGTCAGCACATCGCCAACTAACTTCCCTCCAATGAAAGATGTAGCTCTTCATACTGCCCCACAGGTGCTGCGGCTCTTACAAAGGCGAGGCGAGATATTAACGTTGTGCCAACTTACCCGTGTAGCCAACTAAACCCTGTCTCCCCTACGTGCTAGAGGTTTAAAGTCTTCCGCAGAGAATCGGACTGGCTACTCCTAAATTATGTTATTGTCAGCAAAATTTAAAGTCTAGCACCGATTTCATTCAATTTTTGTGGAGTTTTGCCCCAGCAAGTCACTGCTGAACAGGTATGGTGAAGCAAACTTAATGTTCTGCGAAGTCGTCTCAGGCGCCGTATTGTTCTTAAATCCTGCAACTGTGCTTGGCCAGTGCGATCACCGTTCACTCAGTCGTATTATTTCTTCTGTCGTACTGCCACGTGTGAGATATACATTGGAATGAGTGTTCATGCAGGATACTATGTGAAAAGTGCTTTTGTAAGAAAAGCAGGGAGAAGATCCCAGCATAAATTGAAGGACGCCACGTTTTCACAGAGCAGAACTATTCATAGAATAGTAAATAAATTAAGGTAGACAGGATCGTTACTGGACAAAAATAAAACATAAACGCCTGCTGCACATTGAGGAGGTTAGATGAAGTCGATGCTAGACTTGAAACATTCACCTTCAAAATCCCACACAGGACACCGGTGTTTCAAGTTTCAGGGAGATACGGGAGAGAAAACGTGCTGCCTGTGTGTTTTCTTTCACCATACCAGGCAAAGGCACACACAACATACACAGTAGTATAGCCTTTTATCAGTCCAACATGTTTCAGCACTACTGTGCCATCTTCAGGGAGTTCTTACACCAAGTTTTTAAAACTAGCTAAAATATGATAGATTACATTCGTAATATCTGTATGTACGCTAGTTTTACAGGTATCAGGTCCAGCGAATGTAATCTGTCATAGTTTAGCTAGTTTTAAAAGTTGGTGTAAGAACTGCGTGAAGATGGCACAGTAGTGCCGAAACATGTTGGAATGATAAAAGGCTATATATTATTGTGTATGTTGCGTTTGCATCTAGTTGGTTTGGTGAAAGAAAACGAGTCAGTTAAAATGCACAGAGTAAGCAATTTCAAATTGTTAGCTATGCGTGATTTCCGGCTTGCGCCGCGATGTAGATGAGATCTGCGCTGTTCTGGGACGTTACGCAGTGTTGAGTGGTAGTTCTTTACCGACGTTTCGGGACAACCTGTCGGTCCCATCTTCAAGGCGCGGAAAGTCCAAGGAGCTTTTTGGACTCCTTGACCTTTGAAGATCGAACCGATAGGTTGTACCGAAACGTCGGTACAGAACTGCCACTCGACGCTGCGTCATGTCCCAGAAGAGCAACGGTCTCTTGTTACCCGTGTATCACGATTGCATGCGTAAAACAGACCGAATTTGCCGCATTTGCTCTAATGTTCGCAACTTTTATCGGTAATATGATTTCTTTGTAGCCGCATCGGTTCTGCAACAGTCCGAATCTTCGCGGGTCCACTTGTCGGGAGGATCGTGCAACTCTGCAGTCGCTGCTGTTCATATTTCATGAATAGCGCGTTGTGTTTGTATGCCGTTTCTCGAGTTCCCCCCCCCCCCCCAACCCGCACTTTATGGGCTAGGTCCTAGTGAGTTTGCTAAGTGATACTGTTGAGGACCCGGTACCTGCTGGTACCGGTTATTCTGATTTGGATGTTTCCGGTGTTCTGTGATTTATTAGGGAAAGAGTGGGATTTAGTAAAATAGAACCAACCTATGCGCAGTATTGTGCGTAAGTTGGTTCTGTTTGAATGTATTGATCATATGCACGGAGATGAGTAACATAGAAAACAGTGGAATTTCTGTTACAAGTTTCTCTGGATTATCTTTCTCTGGCTTCCGCCTCCAGCAAAGTTCCCGTAGCAGCACTTCTTGTTTTCCATTCTTTCTTTCCCTTTTGCGTCCTTTTACCCTTTTTTCTTTCTCTTCCCAGCTTTTTCGTGATCAGGATAATTCTAGTGCGATGGTACGTCGCTCGGTTCTGCAGTATTGTCTTCTTCCTTTTCTCCGTTCCTGTGTCCTCTGTGCCTCCTCCTTCCTTTGTCCCTCGGCACATGATGGGCAGACAGACAGGTAGAGGATACACGGAAGGAACTTTTGTTATTCGTCATCACAGTAACGGGGGGGGGGGGGGGATAGTGTAGCCAGTATGGAGACAGGGTTACAGGCTGGACGGTTCGGAGTTATAATCCCGGCAGGGGGCAGCAGTTTTTTTTGTGTGATTTCAGGCTCCCATCGCGGTGTAAATGAGACCCCCGTTCTTCTGGGATGTTATGCAACGTTCATAGGTAGTTAGTTGTCGGCGTTTCTTTTTTGCCTGCGTGTCCCTTGAAGATGGAACAGATAGGTTGCCCGAAGCGTCCGTAGCTAACTACCTATGAACGCTGCATAACATCCCAGAAGAGCGAATATGTCCGATTTCTCTCCTCCGAAACGTCCAGGCCGTCTCTGTGGCCCGCCCAACCTTCTATTCATTAGGTACTGCGGTTCTTGCAGGGGGATAAAGCGGCCGGGTCGTTATGTTGCCCAGTCACATTTATCTAGCGCCGAGGCTAAGAGTGAGTGGAGCTATAGGCCCACCTCCTCCCCTTTGCATGCCTTGTGGCGTGTAGGGGGACAGCTTTACTTTGACCTTTTATCACAGTAACGTGCATACATATCGCAACGTAAAGTAACTTTCAGTCACAGCCTGTGCGCTTCGCTACAGCAGACGGCCGTGGACAATGTGGCCGCGAACCGACTTGATGTGTAAAGAGACCCGAGTATCTGCCGGGTACATGTACCAGTGATATTGAAGCTACCCACCGGGCCACGTCTGCTAAGGCAAAGTTCTAAACATTTGTCCCTCTAGACGTAACATTCACATCTTATATAATGTATATTTATGTATTCTGTTTCTTGAAATATCTCGGTAGGCCTACTCTACGCCTAGTGTGTTTCTATTATCGGGTTCTGCACATCCGGTTTAACTTCCCACTGTGTTTGTGAATACGGCTATGTCCTCGCGATATACTGTGTTATGCGGACATACTTCATATCATTCATTCACACTAGCACCACGACCGGGATTTTATGATAATAACGCTCTTTTAAACACGCGTTGACGGGTCGCACTGTCTTGTGAAAGCGGCTTCAGGATGGTTTGGGATGGTTAGCATGCATCATTACGAAGTGTGTTGGTGCCTACCGACAACATCTCGAGCAGTCGGCCGCTCTCCCATATGGTCGTGCTGCCATATCGATCCGCTGCTACGGATGCCTCTAACGCGGCCAGTGGAACACTGACCGGTGCTGAACCAAACATCATTTTCTGCAGCTCTAATTTTCTGTTTCGGCAAATTGTTATAGCCCTGTTTGGTGCTGCGTGTGAATATCTAGGGCAGTGGTACCACACTAGCGGTTTTTATTGATTTTGCCCGGGTCTAACAACGATTTTGCCACTCTGTTTAAGTTCTATAGCGTGCAGAGGTAGGAAGATTGTGAATGGCCCACGATAGTAAAGGGGAGGTAGGCTCAGAATGAATCGTAGAGGACACTGAGCGTATGTTACTGTCGTGCTACCAGAACGCAGGACACAATCATGATATAAAGGTACTTCGTTTTTTTGGCGATCCTTGCAGAGTTAGAGATTGGCAAAAGAAAAGTAAAATTACATTCACGAAGAACTTAACGAATTGGCTTCGGGAAGTGTGTGCTGTCGTTGATTTTAGAACCGTCTTCCATCTTCTTGTGTGGTATATAAAATGAGTAAAGATTAAGTTCACCGTTACATAGTGTGAAGATGGTCTGTCTCACTTTAACCCTTTAAAGACGAAGCGTATCAGTTTTATATAAGGACTCAGTGCGTACCGCGCTGTAAATACTCTACACTACACTTCGGTAATAAAAACCAATTTCTTAATGTTTTATAAGACAAAAGTTGCTGTTTGTTCTGAGATCCGTACAAAACATTAACGCAATGTGGGCACCACGTAGAATTTTTTAATGTTAAACCTGGTGGTACGTAAAGTTACCCCTAGGCTTTAAAAGGTTAAGGTAACATTGATTGCTGCTGAGGAGAGTATTTGGATCTAAGAGGGAGGCAGTAACAGGAGGTTTGATAGTATTGCGTAGTGAAGAGCTTCGTAATTTCTTCGCGAAACATTACAAAATGATGAAGTTATGTGGATGGGCTGGTCATGTAGCACTTAAGAGAGACTGTATATGTGTACAAAACTTTGGTTGTAAACCGAAGGGAAGAGACCTTTTGGAAGATGAATGCGTAGATGGGATGATAGTGTTACAATAAATGTTATACAAATATAGCGGTGGGCTGTGGACTGGATTCATCTGGCTCAGGATGTGGACCAGTTGTAATCTGTTACGTACATGGTAAAGAGTCTTCGGGTTCCCTCACAGACTGGGGAATGTATTGATTGTAGGTACCCGGCTGATATCGTCTCAAGAAGGACGGCTTCATGCACTTGGCTGGCTGGTTGGTGTAAGAAGTGATTATGGCTTGTCTTAAAGTAGGTCTAATGCCCCAGGGATTTCTGCCGGGATTGTGGAACTTCTGGAATACTAAGTAGGAGTGTTAACCACTCAGCCGCGGTATTTGGCGAAGTGTGTCCGGAAGTCAGAGGGTGTTGCGTCGTATGATCAGATGACCAGAATAATTAACGCAAAAGAATGTGATATAAGAGTTTTATATGACATCCTGTCTAGAAGCAAACACCCTGTTACTATGGTTTGAGTAACGGTTCTGAGTATTAGACATTATTACGTAGTACCCTGCCACTGTCGTACTTGCGCCTTCTGAAACCAGTAATAAAGTGTAGAGCAACAAGGAGACGGAATGCTCTGCGGTATTTCACAGTATTTACCAATTGTCTCCAACCCGTAAGGCCATTTCAGGTTAATATATGGTGATTAATTTAAACCCATACACTAAAACGTTGTATTTTATATTTTATTGTGTGATCGCTGAAGTGTATTAAACCATACCTATGCGGTTATGCTCCTCATTGGAAATTTTGCTGTCTTTTATGCGGTACAAGGTGAAAGGTAAACTTTCCGTGTCCTCGCCGTGATATCATTTAAGGGGAGTAGAGGTGCGGCTCCACCCATCCTTAACCTCGGTGTTAGATTGAGGTGAGTGTTCAACATCACGCCCCGGCCGCTTTACGTCTGGAGGGGGGGGGGGGAACCTTGCTGCGTATTGAATACGAGGCTGCGTGGACCCCACAGCCCATCTGGACTTCTGGAGAAGCGAAAAATCTGTTGTCCTTGCCGGGATTTGAACCCCGGACCGTCCGTCCCGTAGCCTGGTTTCTGTACCGCCTACGGTATCCCTTCGTATGGCGCTTTTATTAATCCAATCCAATCCAGTCCAATCCACAGCAGTGGAAGATGAGAACTGAAAATATTGTTAGTAGTGTCGGGGCCGGTTTTTAAAACTTTCAAATTTCGACTAAGACATAAATCTGGGGGCCCTACCTACGCGCAAGTCTGATCTGATACAGCAGATACATAAATGTAAGAATTTAGATACAAGATATGTTCGACATAAAATCTGAAATGCAGTCGGTCTTTTCGGGGATCCCCAAACGATGGGGTCCTATGCTACCGCAGGTCCAACTTTCCTGGGCAGCGTGACATCGGGAACAAGTGTCTGTCTGTCGGATTGGTGCATAAAGATGAAGGGCACCTTCAGCGTGTTCTTGAAACATTTCATGTTGGTGAGATGTGAAATAACGACGCATACGCGTGTATTTGTGAACCCGTTTAAATGACTGGCTCGTTAGAGTAGTGCAAGATAGTTTTTAAGTGTGCCTGAAATAAAACTGGCAGTCGATATTTTCTGGCATGTGACGTTATGTAGTGTGGTAAAGTGTACCGACGCTTCAGGGGGTTCTGCAGCTTCCAGCTTCAGGGTGCCAGACTACACGGCGTCACATGGCCGCGATAACTGTAGACCTTCATAATTATTTTGTTTGTTGTGCTTTAGTTTACTTAAGGGTGTGGACAGACATCTTCATCGCCGTGGGGCCACATAAGCAAAAGATGCGACGTTGGGGGCCCTCACATGATAATTCTATCCTGCAAGTCTATGTACTGTGTAACAGTATATGAGGGTATCGCTATGTAAACGTTCTTACATGCCGACGCCTCGAAGCTTTATTAACCCTTTAAAGCCTAGCGGTAACTTTACATACGACCAGGTTTAACATTAAAAAATTCTACGTGGTGCCCACATTGCGTTTATGTGTTTTGTACGGATCTCAGAACAAACAGCAACTTTTGCCTTATAAAACATTAAGAGATTGGTTTTTATAACAGAAGTGGAGAGTGTTTACAGCGCGGTACGCACTGAGTCCTTGTATAAAACAGATACGTTTCGTCTTTAAAGGGTTAATTACTCTTTGTGGGTGAAACTGGTCTTAAGAGCAGCTTTCGTATGTATGGATAAATGAATATAGTGTGCTATAGACCTATAGGTAAGGCGATAAAACGGCTGGGGAATATATTTGTTAATTTCTTCTAAACCTCCACGAAAAATACGGGAAATAAATCTGATAATTTTTAGAAAGAACAATACAGGAAGAGGTTAAAAATAAAATTGAGGTAACACTTCTGTTTCACTGATACTGCATACGAATGGGGGTTCAGTAAAACTTGCTGCCAGTTTTAATTAAATTTGGTCACAAACTGCGTAGTAGCAGCTGATTTGAACCCCCTAATTCCGGCCGATATGGTTAATGAAGGGGTCATGTTAATGTTGCTGTTACATAGCTATCTTTTGACACCTGACGCTAAAACTGCAGAATCTGTCAGTCATGTCATGACCACCTGAAATTGCCTCTACTGTGGAAATAATTTTTTGTGTGTGCTCTTTACCAGAATGTAAAAAAGCCGTGTCTTATATTTTTTATTTAACTTCTCTTCTTCAACTGCTTTGACTCGTGTACGGTCGAGTAATAGTATTACCGCGCACGAATTGCGGAACATGCGGAAGGAAGCGGTCGTGGCCTATTTAATGTAGTGACCGAAGATATAAGGGGAGGGACTGAGGGGGCGCACTAAACCTTAAGCTAGCCGGTGTAAGCAGCTGGAACCCTCCGAACACGAGTGTGTGAAAGGGTGCTTTCAGACTGATACAGAACTGACAGGAACCGTCATAAAAGCACTCAGTGGCCTGTCTGCTGAGTAAGAAGGCCTATTCTACATATGTTATAGGCCTACCACACTAGTAGGTCAACTCATTGTGTCGTCAGTTTTGTTTTCTAGCTCACAGAACGGTTTTATTTTGGGAGGCCCATTTAATTAACCCTACGTACAGTTATATTCTGGGGGGGGGGGGGGCATTTAAGTCAGCCTATCTGCAGTTTTATTTTGGGGGCCCGTAGCATCCTGTATAATTTTATTTTTGGGAGTCAATTTATTTCATCCTACATACAATTTTATTTGGGTGGGGAGGGCAGTAGAGTTTCTTCTACATGTTTTTATTTTTTGGCGGGCCAATTAATTTCATCCTATATACAATTTCTTTTGGGGGCCCGTTTAATTTATGTACATACCGTCTGATTTTGGAGGGACCATTTAGTTGATCCTGCATACAGCTTTATTTTGGGTGGCCCATTAATTCGTCCTACATACAGTTTTATTTTAGGCCGCCCGTTTTGTTCGTCCTGCACAGACAAACTGGAAAAACCTCTTTTCTCTTTCAGTTCATTACAGCAGGCTACGTAGTGCGGTAATGGTCATCATCAGCAGTGCCTTGTGTTTCTGAGTCTAATCGGCCAGGGATATTCATAAGACTAAGTGCAATTCTAGGTAGGAAAATTAATTTGTCGCTTCAGTTAAACATAACTGTTTTACTGCGAGTTGTTCACGTTTGTGTTCGTAAATTCCGGAGAGTAAAACATTAGCAGTAGTGCGGTGGAAAGGAAGATAGAAGCACATCGCCATTTACGTATAATTTAAGTGGGGTTTAGTCTAGCCCTGAAAATAAGTGCAGCACACCCACCCGCAGCATATACGGTGCGATATTCGGAAGCCATTTCGCTAATGGAGAGTTCCCGAATGTTGTGACCTCCGAACTTTATTGCCGGAAGCTGACGGAAATCCATGCTTCAAATAAGAATAGTCTATAAGAACACGGAGGGCATGGGGTATTGGCTGAATGACTGGAGAGCTGGGGTTCGATTCTCTTCACTATGGCTCGTAGACCAGCTCTGGGCCTGGCGAGGGCTGTTTCCATACAGGTAAATTGGACAAGGCGTGAAGCAGGTCATTCGCCTCTGTATAGTGCGGGAGGTTATAAGTGCTTGAAAGTGAATGTTGCTCCACACCTCTTGATGATGTGCTTAATTAATTGAGCATAGAGGTAATTACCTGTACCAAAAAGCATAGTAGCTTATATGGTGTGAACTGAAGGTGAAAGGTAAAGCAAACTCTGTAGAGGCCTGGAACGTCCCTGAGGGTTCCAGGAGGTTGAGGCTGCCAGATTTCAAGACGTTCGGCACATGAAGGTGATAAAGTCAGCCCTTTACCCCCAGGCAATATTCCTGGTACTCATTTCTGTTAGAGGCTGAGTCGACCCTGGGGCCACACTGCGTCCGGAAGGATTATGTCAATGAAAAATTCCAGTGCCACCATTGGGAATCGACACCGTGACCTTCCGGCTTGTAGCGCAGTGCCTCAACCAACTGCGCCACCGCGTGCTCCATGAACTAAACTGCATGAGGAATAAGGAGGGTTATGGAAATAATACGTGTATCCTCGTGCCGGCATGTGATGGGAAGCAGATGGTTTCCATTCATCTGTACCAGTTTTTCCGAATATCGATAAATGCCAGAAGGATGCGTGTATTAAGGTAAAGTCGCCTAATATGCCAATAGCTCCTGATATGGGGTACCGGTGTATCTTCCCTGTATGCTTTTGCCGTCTGATGATGAATATCTGGTCTTGTAGCAGACGCATAGTAATGCGACGTAAGGAGGACTGGACTGTCGGGGTTGTGCTCTGCTTGCAATACTGCATATATTTTTGCGGTCGTCAAAGTTGTGGATAGTCTTTGTTCTTACCCCTCTGCATTTCTGAAGGCTAAAGTACTAGTTAGTTAGCCGCCGGCCTCTCATCGCGGAGGCCCGGGTTCGATCCCGGGTCAGTCCATGTGGGATTTGTGGTGGACAAAGTGGCACTGGGACAGGTTTTTCCCCGAGTTCTTCGGTTTTCCCCTGTCAATTTCATTCCACCGGTTCTCCATTACTAGGAAAAGGACAAAAAAAATAATCATCATCTTCATCATAGGGTTGCACAATAAGCCTCATGGCTGCAGTGCGTCCGTAGCGTGCGGGGCCCTTCACCACTAAAAAAAAAAGTACTAGTTATAACAATATACAGTGGAACCCTGTTATAACGACATCGGGTTATACGACACCTCGCCTATAGAGTCAGATATTCTGTGGTACCAATTAATTCGTCACAGTTAACGGTAACATAATACTCAGCTGTAACAACACTCGTTTATAACGACACAAAATATTCAGTCCTTTCATGGCGTTGTAATTTAGTTCGACTGTATTTGGTACGTCATGTATGCGAATTCACAGCGTGTCATAATTATAGGTTATGGTTGAAATACAACATGACGAGGTGCTAATACAGGGCGCTCTGTTGTCTCACAGTATGGGGCACCCCGTGTTGGGAGTGGGTATTCAAGATGCTTCGTTCTTTTGATTTAACGATGGTTGAACTCATGTGCGTTAAATTAAAATGTATTTTGGAAATTTCATTTTTATCCGACGTGGGCTTGCTGTGTACTATAAAAATGGATTCTGTCCACTGAACAGCAGCTTCTTCGGTATTTACGGTCCAATTCAGGATACGGATTGTGAACAAATGGCTTATCAACTAAGTGTGTGACGAAACAGACTTCCGCAAAGCAGACAGGATTCAGCAACTTACGATTAAGTGAAGCCAGTGTTTTTAGTAAATCTTAAGTGACCATTTCTAATTCTCCGCAGTCTTACCTGATAAGTGAACATCATCCACTTCAGATACACCGACAAATTCGTCATGTAAACCAGTCCACTGCCTTCAGTCCAGAACAAGTCTTACAGGACTTTAGACATCCTAGAGCTGGTTCGGCGGAAATCATAACCGCCCCTCTATACAAGGCAGAATTGGAGAAAAGAAGTGAGGGCAAGCCTACTGACAAGGGAAAGAAACTTAATTGTCATAAGTAACCTGTGTAAGAAATTACTAACAGACAAAAGGAAAAGAGCGAAAGAGAACTCCTTTCCCTGGAAAACGTAGGCCTACCAAACCCATAGTGAAGAGACAAGAAGGGCAATGAAACCATCAATTACATCATCCTGGGATTTAGCTATTTCTTCGGAGTCGGAAGAAGATAGTGAATGGGGGTGCGGGTGGGGGAAGAAAGTGAGGATGAAGCTGATGCCGTGTGTTTATACTAAGCAGAATTCCTCTCTGAAGCCTGTAACGATGAAGAATTTGATGCCAAGAATGTCTAGCGTGGGCACACACTATGCAAACTGACAAGGGTCTTTATACATGGCAAGTATTAGTAAAGACAAAACGCTTGTTTGCTTTGGCCACTAAACGGCTTACCAAAAGCTTTATTTTGTAAGGTTAGTAAATAAAGCTTTTTGTTTTTGGCCTTCGTGAATTGTTTTCTTGATCTGATTGTGAACAATCTGCAGTACTACATCGTAGGAACCACCCCTTATTAGGTGTCGAATTTTGTTGTTTGGTAAAATTGGGATTATCTGCATAGCGACTTAATTTCATGAATGAATAGTCATTGTGCTTAATGCAGGGTGGTTGAGCTTCAAAATGCACCAGGAGTTACTTGATTAGTGTAGGTGTGTCGCCACTGCGATTACAAAACCAGCGCTACTCTGTGTTAGACGACTTTACCCTGCATTGTAGTACAGCGATTTTTTTTTTGCAGTGTGTCACTGTTAAAATACCTGTTTCATAAGACGAGTTTTGAGATAAAGCGTGATGTTATTGTCTCAAGGTTTGGATTCCTGAGTGCTGTTAGATCCAATTGTCCAAGAAAAACATCAAAGGTGACAGTGCTTGAATGCAGGCAGAGTCTGAAACAGTGCCACTCTGCCCTGTTTATTGTTTAGAAAGACTTCGCGCGCACAAAATAGCTTCTTTAGAAAGAGTGTTTGTGTGTGTGCGTGTGTGTGTGTGTGTATGTATGTGTGTATGTAAATGTGACTTCCCTGTCAGTTTTCTGTGACTTTTATCTCGCCTACCGCTACATTTGAATTTACTCTTTAGGTCTACTTTGGCCGTGGCTGTTCAAGCGGTTAGGCCCTGCAGTTTAATTTCTTAAGGTGTTATGCCTTGTTTCTGGCTACTGTATACTGTAATAGTAACAAGGAAAGCAACAACGTGCTGTAGATGTAATTCTTCTGTTTCCTGCTGCGGGCCTGTCGATTGGTGTCAGTGATGGTTTGGAAACACTGTGAAAGGAAGCATCTATGCTCTAGTGTAATACCTTTCAGAAATGGCCTATTCTTCTTGCATTTTATTACTCATGCCAGATGGCGATGGTAGCGATTAGATAGTCCTGCAATTAATTGAGATAATGGAATACTCACCTATATTGGATAGCGACCTTCAGGCGCATGGTAACAGTATCGACCATGCTGATGGCAGTTATCGACAAGCGTATTTTGGTACCGATGCAGGTTGTTTTGTTACACGACGCAGTTTCTGAAGAATCTCAGTCTACTGTTGGGGGGGGGGGGGGGGGGCCGGATGCGTGTTTAGGTAACCAGCAAATTGATGGATGGGTGGGG
>BLKM01012201.1:2479129-2497856 GCA_013340265.1 Coptotermes formosanus | reverse complement strand
CCCCCCCCCTCTGGATGCGGTTCTTCGCGAAGCTGGTTTCGGTGCCACTAGGGGAGGTGCCTGATTTTACCGGGAAGGGGTGTGTATAAATCTAGGTAAGGGACGAGACGATGTGGACCTCAGAGGGGGTGCGCAGTAGCGGGGTGGCTGCAGAAAATTTCTTGGAGGTCTTCATGATTTTAGTTTGAAAATCTGAAGGGAAGAGAGCATTTGAAAGAGCTGGGAGTAGATGGAAGGATGACTAACGTGAAAGTTTCTCGACTGTCTTACATACTATCAGCCTTTTAATGACTTAGCTGCTTGGAGTTCTTCGTAATTGTCATCCTTTGCCGGTATCTTTCTAGATGTCAAGAACACTGGCAGCCAGGGAAACTGGGCGGCACTCGTTAAGAGAGACAGCGATATCAAACACGTTTACTGTATGCGTGTAAGCGCCTTGCTGGTGCGCTCTTGACTGGGGTGGTTATATGGTAGACACAATTTGCTGAACAGCGATTGCCTTATATAAGGGCTGAAGTTCTTGTGACTCTGAAGTTTCCTGTTGTGATCTACTGGATTCTGAAACCGTGTACTCTGATAGGTATCGACGTTTCGGAGGCATACACTACCTTCATCTTTAAGACTATACCTGGAATTGGCTTTTAGGTTATTTAATTTTAAGATTAATATATCTGTATGGAACATGTTCTCCGCCTATCCTCGTCAGACTTACTGCTTGGAATTTTGTATTTTGCAAATACGATATTCAGAATTTAATGGTAAAATTAGTTCTTATAGGTCAACACAAATTCAGTGTATTTATTTATATATTATCCATTAAAACACGACATGTTTCGGTCTACTAGACCATCCTCAGGTGTGTACAGAGTGAAAGCTGTGGTACAAGGTAAAATAGCATGCTTTTGTGAGATCTCATAAATTCAGAGTGAATGCACAACGGTATGGCTCTCGGTAAAATTAAATACAATATTCGTCCAACCAATGCGCTATTATTATTCTAATGTCTTTACGTTATAATATTCATATATTGATCCAACATGTTTCGATCCCAACTGGGATCATCCTCATGGATTCACTTAAAAGTGAAAGTTACACAAACAGCAATGGCAATACTTTACATGTTACAAAGTATAAAATATAAAAGATCTTAAGCTAAGATGCGGGTCAATTTGTAGTGGATCTTTGTTTTACTATGCACTGGGAGTTGAATGTTTCTGTGCATAGAAACATGCAGTGTCGTCCGTCAAGAAGGTCTGCAGAACGCAATCAACGGTTTTCATATTTTGACGGAAAGCAGTTTAAACCGAATGACTGTAATCTTCTGTATTCTTTGCCATTGTTAACACCAAAGCAGGAGTGAGATCAAGCAAAACTGGTAGAAATAAAGTTAAGTTTGTCGCAGTATGCGCAACTTTGGAATAAAAGTGCCGCAACATTGAATGTTGGTTGAGATGCGTGTAGGCCTTTAGATATTTTCCTGTAAACAACCATTGCCTAAGCGTCGGATTTCATGGATACATTTTAAACTAATAAGCGTTATTTCGTAATTTGAAAACGTTCTGTGTCAGCAATAAATCTTAAATTAATAAGCATTACTTCAAACTTTGAACACGCTCTGAGCCAGCCATTATTCACAGTAATGAAATATGGGTGCTAGGAGCACAAGGTCACTTAAGGTTTCTGGGGTCTGCGGTAGGAGTTATATTCAGAGATTACATGAGCAGGGAAGAAAAACGGAAATGATTAGAAACCATTAATATGGTGGAATGAATGTGTCAAAGGATGTGAGTGGTTCGTGTGGAAGACTGCAGCATGATCGTCTACCGACGCAGGCGCACTTTGCTCATGTAACACGCGACTTTGACCACCAGATAGAAGGAACAATATTTAGCGTCTGAACTGGATTTGGTTCCTGTATTCTCTTATTGGAAGACGAAACCAGGCGTATATTACTCATAATCAAGTTATAATGCATAACATTGATTTTCTTTGCTGTTTTCCTGTGAAGGTTGTTGAAGAAGTGCAAAACGTTGTAAGTTCAGTCTCTTGGCGTGCGCGGCATAGGCCTGTTGTTGGCGCTGCAGTGACTTCGCTTTCCTCGTCAGTAATCTGAATTCGGACCTTGCAACACAGTAATCACAATTTCGTCGTCGGCACTTATTTTTCTGCTTTCCTACAGTTTGTCTTTTGTCAGAGTTCTGAAGTGTGGATAGAACTGTTCCTTTTACAGTATTCAGCGCCCTGTCCGCCAGTGTTTTGCAGCTGCAGTCGGGTTACGATTTCTGCCGTGAAGAGTTGGTAGTTCTTCGACTAATGAAGATACGTTTAAATTGTAGAGGAAAGTAAGATATATGACCGTGATTATAAAAGGCGGCTTGGGGCCTATTTTGACCTGTTGCTCCAACCCCGCACATTCACATCCTATTTCCCTGATATCCTTTGTAATATTTTTTTCGATTAACGCTCACGTTCCTCAAGTGACCTCGGTTTTCTTGTTTTCATTCATGCTTTCAGGGTCTGTCTTACAACAGGTCCGTAGCCTCTTCCAAAGCGAGTTCTCGGCAGAGTGCGATCTAGTGCTTCCTCTTTCAATTTCGAGTATCATCTCGTTTCCTTAATATCGTCCAGTAGCTGCCAACATCTTCTTCCGCGTCTTCTGTCACTTCTACCCTTCCCTCTATGCTTAATTTAATAACTTATTTCAGAAGGCAGTTCCTAGCAAAACGTGACCAATCCAGTTAGCATTCCTGCTTCTTATTGTATGTAGGATATTCCTTCCTCCTGCACTATTTGTAATACTTCAGTTCTCACACGAACGGCCCAACTGATCTTCTCCATTCTTCTCAATCACCACGTTTCGAAACTCTCCACGTATTTCTGATCTGCTTTCCGAATTGTCCAAGTTTCAGCACCATACAAAGCTATGCCCCAAATGTACAAACGTAGCACTTGTCTTGTTATTCTACCAAAATGCTGTATGCGTATTTTATTTTGTTATCCGTTCTGCATATCCTACCCATCTCATTTTCACATGTACTTTTCTTTATTTTCTCTTACATTTCACCCTCAGTCTTCTGTTTGTCTCAGATGTCCCCAGTCTGAATGCGTTGTTGTGTGTTGAAAGTAAGCGTACCTTATCACCGTGCCTTGTAGGTCTGTTCCACATTGTTTCAGCATCATACTCGTTCTGATATTTAAGGCAGTAACGTACGTGTATATTTGCTGTGTTTTATTTGTTGCTCTGTTGTCCGTATTTATGTCGCACCCTGTGTAAACTTACTGCATAACTGCGGAAAGGCGTGTAACGTTTTAGTCAGAAAATCTTACGGAAAGAGACCACTTGAGAGATTTAGGCTTAGATGGGGAGATTAGTCACCTAAATGAGGTGTGTCTACGCGAATGGCATTTGGCCAGTACAGGAATGTCGGGAACACGGACCGACTGTCAAGTTCCGAAACGGCGGGAGATGAGTCACTCTGCTACGTTTGAAGCTGTCACAGCGTTGGTGATAAAAAAAATCCGTCTTTTGGGATATGACGCCGTGTAGGTTGTTAACGTAGATACCGACGCTTCAGAGGAGCGTTCTATTTTCATGGTAGTTCAACACAGTCAACGGTCTCAACAGACAGTCGACTGAACACTATCCTAAACATAGAGGCAGTATACTTCTCGAAACGTTCGTACTTATGTGTCAGTCTACACGGTGTCGTATTTAGAAGATGAGAACTGCATTAACTGTCGGTTTCTTTCTTCTGGGCAGTTAATAGCACAGTATGCACACAGACGTTAATCTGGTTCAAGACTATATTACGGTTTGTTTGCGTAGCGACGCCGAAACGCTTTGTGCTCGCTACTTCCTGAATGCTAAACGGCGTATGGATGTACACATGGTGAGTGTAACGCTGTACTGTCTGGCTAACCCAATGTACGTCTTCCCCCTACTGTAGTATCAGCCAAGACCCGTGAACCTGATGCCTGGTAGGTGCACTGTGAAGAGGGTTGGTTATGTCATGTGGTTAGCCCTGGAGAACCTGATGACATACCCAGTTTTGTACAGGTACCGGTAACTGGGTGTTGCAAAAAAACTTTTTTATTCTGGTTTTGAAAATGTTGGGACTTTTGGTTTAATTCGGAAATATGTTACACCAACCTTTCATTCTTCCTTCCTTACTTTTTGTCTTCATTTCTACCTTTCCTTCTCGTTTTTCTTTCTCCTGGCTTTCCGGCCAATTTCTTCGTCTGTCATCGTGGCCGCGTTGTTTGCAGCGCCTGCAGATTTGTAATTGTTACACGACACAACACTGACAGCTGTTGTTTAGTTCGTTGCTGCTTCCGGTTTGGCTGAAGTCACCGCGGTTGGTAGGTTTAAGATATTTGCAGCAGCGAACAAAAGCCGCGTTCAAGCGTTCTGTACTGTCACACTCGATTGTTAGTATTTATCGCATTCACAATCGATTTTCTAATTACATTCCACAAAGACCGCAGTCATTTTTCAGACACCTTGAATTACCGTTGCGCGCTTCTGTCTGTCTGTCTGTGTGTGTGTGTGTCTGTGTCTGTGTCTGTGTCTGTGTGTGTGTGTGTGTGTGTGTGTGTGATGTGATGCGATGCGATATGTGTTGAGCTTCGGGAGCGTTCGAAGACAACTACTCTTTCAGTCGCTAAGGTCCTGTTACTGCTTTTGACTACCTGTGTCTGCGACATGTTGCGGCATCCTGAGGTGGATCTATGTCCTGTTGCATATTGTGCAAATGAATGTTGCGTCTACCATTGATGCGCTGTGCACAGTGTCAGGGGAGGTTGAAAAAAATTGGCCTACAGTCGAACCCGGTTATAACGACATTGGTTTAAGCGACACCTCGCAATTAACGTCACATGTTCTGTGGTACCACTTAATGACTCCCTGTTAAACATAATATTATACCCCTCTGTTAGAACAGCACTCGTTTATAACGACACGAAATATTCAGTCCCTTTCATCACGTTATAACCGAATTTGCCTGTATATCTATTAATGTTTTAGTGTAGGGGTGGCCAGCTGGGTGAGCTTCGGGAGCCGTGCTTTAGGAGGCAGCTGTGGCAGGAACCGTCTGCTAATAAGATAAACTGTACATGTTGTCTTATTTGAAGGGTTTTTATTTCTGTTCATTGAATAGGTTAGTTTCAGTTATGGATTTCCTTTCTTTAGAAAGTTTCTTAAAACGTCGTTCACCGTTAGCCTCTTGTGCAAACGACCTGAATATTAGTTTTACAGGCGACGGTCACGAGCAGCATTATGGCTACCCCTGTTTTAGATCGTTGCTGAATAATTTCCGTTCAGTGATTTTAAAAATGTAGGCCAATTTAGATTCTCTTGTGAGGTGTGATGACTCGAGCCACACAGTACATAGCACGTTTGAAAAGTGTTTATAGAATTTCACAGAAACTGGCTATTTGATGAATATTCACGGAAGAAATTTATACACCGGCATAATGTAGCAGTGAATATAATTTGGTGATTTAATTTTTTTGGGTTATGCCAAGGTGTAGGTTTACACAGTAAAAATTAAGAGTTAAAATTCATATGCAGCACCGAATTGAGTAAATCTAGAACTCCGTTAACGCAAATGTGCTAAGAAGAATTCACCACTTTGTTTCATCTGCCCATCTCGACATATTGAAATAAAACTGCAAGACATAATAAGTTTAAAATGTATCGTGCTTTTGATAGCAGATCTTTTGGGCATTAATCACAAACGGTATTTAAAAACACACCTAATAGCTTAAGTGCATAACTCCACCTCGCGATGGCAAGATCATGAACACACAAACGTCGTGTCCTGTTAGAAGTACTGCGAAGTGTATTGGTGACTTTCATACGGTGTTGTATTAAATTGTATTAGTTCATCGATCATTTTATAAATAGGTACAGTGGTAGATTCTTCCACTGCTGTCACGTTTCTCCGTTGTTCCACACACACTAAATATGTTTGTGGATCTCAGAAACTAATGATTTTTACTTCATACTTGGCCCAGTTCTGCCGGAATGTTGGCAGTACCTGGTGATTTATACATCATTTGACTTTTCTGTAGGATTCCTAAGCTCACACGACCTAAGCTCCAGTATGAATAATGACTCAGCTCTATGCCGTTCAGTGTGCCCAAGGTCAGGAATTTCTGACCAGTTGTGTCATTGTCAGCGTCTAAACAAAGACCTGGCTGCATGAAGTGAATGTTTCGGGAGTGAGTGCATTTGGATCGAAGTTGCACTACAGATTACGGACTGGAAATTGTTGCTTTTCCTCTACAACAGAAGTTGGAACCATCAGTGTTATATATGAACTCCTAAATTACTTCGGACAGACACTGTTTGCACCTGATCTCTCTTGAAGATCTTCCAACCTCACGCGGGACACACACTGTTTGCACCTGATCTCTCTTGAAGATCTTCCAACCTCACGCGGGCCGCAGATTGGCTGTTAACAACGTCTTACTTTTACAAGGGATTTTTTACGTTAACGAATTGAGATACTAAAATCAATGTTAATTAATTATTAGTCATATTGCACTGAAGTTAATGTAATAAGTAAGTGTGATTTCATTTTTAGGACTTTTTACTTGTGGAGAATGGACTAACGTCCCTGATAAGTCGTTTAGTGTTGCTTTGTCACTGATAATTTCTTAGAGACATACAGACTAACTAACTAAGTAACTAACTAACTAACTAACTAACTAACTCCATGGAGCAGAGTCCTTCTTGAGAAGCTAACATGTCCTCAGCTACTCAAGATATTCCCCACATTTTATGGAACCCCGAAGGTTCATTACCGCATTACAAGAGCCCGCCACCTGTCCCTATCCTGAGCCAGATCAATCCAGTCCATGCCCCCCCATCTCACTTCTTGAAGATCCATTTTGATAATATCCTCCCATCTACGCCTGGGTCTCCCAAGTGGTCTCCTTCCGTCAGGTCTCCCTACTAAAATCCTGTATGCACATCTGCTTTCCCCCATACGTGATACATGCCTTGCCCATATCATTCTTCTCGATTTGGTCAGCCGGACTATATTTGGTGATGAGTACAAATCTTGAAACATAGACTTACATTTTATAAAATTATGACTAAAATGCGTTTGTTCGAGTGGTCATTAGAATACACTTAAAATCGAAGAAGTAAGAGGGATGGTTGACCTCACCGCTGCCTATTTTTCTCACTTTTTCCACTGCCAGATGTAAAGTTTCCAACACTGGATATTCCCGTGCAGTATGCAGAATGCCCGGTACAACTCAAATATTGTATACTAAATTTAAGTGTGCCTGCGAAGTTCAGCAGGTCTGTCTCAGAAATTGTACCCCATTGCCATCGGGAGCATGAGGCTGGCAGGCTGCGGGTTGCTCTTCGCTGTCTTATGCAATTATGTGCAGTAAAAAGAAACATTTTTAATTTTCAGTATTCAGAAAATCTTTGAGCACATTTTAAAGACAGTTTAATGTACCTTGCCTTAATTGATACTTGAACAAGAAAATGCAGATAAAGTTGTCCCTATACACGCCATGAAGAGGTATAGGGGGAGTGGTGGTACAGCTCTACTCGTTCTTAACCTCGGCACGAGATGGAGGTGAAAGGTCAGCCGTACGCCTCGGTTGCTGTTCTCCCGGGGAATGAGTTCCCGGTACCCATTGAATAGGGAGCTGGGTGGGCCCCAGAGCCGGTCCGGACGTTTTGCAGAAGTGAAGCAATCTCTGGCCCTGTAACATAGCAAAGTTAATGACCGGTTTTGTAAAGAAAGTGCGCGACCATTGCAGAAGCGTTTCTGACCGCTTTAAATCCCGTTTTAATACGTCTTGCTCGACTGTGTTACATGAACATTTTTATCTACAGCTCTTATCTCTATCATCCATGTGAGGAGGCCGGCGCCATAAAGCATCCAAACGTGTGGGTCTTAATTACGTATTTCACAACACAGCACAAAAGATTACACTTTTTTTTCGATAACGCGTAACAGATAAGCTGATTGTGACAAAAATCGGGTTGACCGATCACAGAAGTGAGACGTCAGAAAGTTGTAACCTACATTTGTTGTTAGCCAGTGTTTTTGTTTGTGTACAAGACGTGCGAACGTACGGAGGGTCCACCATGTGTTAAACTTCAGCAGTCTTTAGTGTGGAGATAGTATTTAAACTAGGATAAATTGTTACTCACTGGTAGAACTTTATGTTCTGAGATGCACACTGTACGATCCCCTTCTGCGGACCCGCTCTGAGGAGTTCTTCAAAGTGTTCATGACGAATGTTCATTACAATTTTCTTCAAAACTGTGGTCCATTATCCGTGCATCGAAGTTTGAAATTAGCATATCAGAATTAACTTGAAAAGTGCGTTATATTTTTTGGTGCCAGAAGGTTGTTGATTTGTGTAATTAAGGGGCGGTTCTTTGTTAATTTGCACTTCCAGACCTCATTCTGACTAATGAGACATTCCCGTTCTTGTGCAAAGGGGCTGGTTTTGTTCCAGAATTCAGGAAGCTATTATAACGCCTGTACACCTGTTTCAACATTTAAAAAAACTTCCGCTGGTTTAATTGTGTCCACGATAATTTTTGTTTTTTCTAAGCCAATTTGGATCTTTGTAAGCATGGTTTCCGAAAACGTTGTTCTTCCTCCATCAGTTCTGTTTGCTCATCTAAATACTCTTTCATCTTCTGTGAGTAAGGCCAAACTGTTAGTTTATTTTCACTTAAACAGTGCTTCTGACACCGATCCCTACGATTTACACTTTTGTACCCATTATAATTCTTAACTTTCCTCCGGTTATGGCACTCGCTGCCATAGCTGTTTGACCAGTACGCAGTTTCATGTGTGCGTTTTTTCGTGTGTTTTTTCACATACCTTCATTTCCGGAGTTCCAGAAGGGTCCACTTTACGACCACAGCTTTTCAATGCATTTATTAATGATGTGTCTGTATGTTATTCGTAACTCAAATGTGTGTTATTCATAATTCAAATTAGTGTGTTCTACCTCTTATTTGGCGATGGTTTAAAATGTATTTTAATGTTAGTACTCAGTATCATTAACTCTGTGTAGAATTGATGTTCGGCTAGTGGTATAGTAAACCTAGGTGTCGATTATGGAGTATATCCATTACAAGAAATACAAAACTGAAATTACGTGACAATCTTGTATCAGCTTCCCACTGTGCCAGTAACCTCGGCGTTCTGCTGCACTCTAGGCCCTGTTTTTACAATCTCATGCACAGACGCATACAGAAACAAGTGCATTGCGAGGCTGATCAGTAGTATGGAAGTCGCACTGCAGGTAGTTGTTTAAGTTTGGTTGCTCCAGTACTAACAAACACTACGGATTTAAGTGCGAATATCACTGGCTTTCTACATTTCGGCAGGCGCTATACTACTGCATACAAACCCCAGCGTGTCCGAAACTGGTTCGATTTTCGTCCTCGTGGGGAGAGGTAGAGATTTACCTGCTCAGCTTAGCCCGTTAGGCGGAACTAATGTCAGTCACTAGTGTTGTCACTGATATCAGCTTCTTTTAGTGGAAAAGGGCCCCGCGGCAGACGCTACGGACTCACCGTAGCTTTAGGCTTCTGGTGCAACCCTATGATGAAGATCATTATTTTTAGTCTTTTTCCAAGTAGTGGAGCACCGGTGGAATGAAACTGACAGGGGAAAGCCGAAGTACTTGGGGAAAAACCTGTCCCAGTGATACTTTGTCCACCACAAATCCCACGTGGACTGACCCTGGATCGAACCCGGGCCTCCGCGGTAGGAGGCCGGCGGCTAACCGCCTGAACCATGGCACGGATGATATCAGCTTTTACTAAATGGATGCAACCGAGCTGGTGCGTCGTTCCCTTTAATTTGAGACAGGAAACATCCAGCTTTCGAAAGGCTGTGTTCTTTTCAGCATACATTACAAAAGTCCAAAAAGTGATTGATACAGTCTTATACTTCTACATACCAATGTCAGGGCCCATAAATTTGAGCATAGATGTTGATTTGAAAGGGACTTACAAAAACTACTGGTAGTCGTTGCTATACTGTACGCCACTCGCCAGTTGCACGACGAACCACCTTTGGTGGGGATGGTTGGGTGGGGGTAGGCAGGATTTGGAGTTCTGATTTTGCTTCTTATAAAATATTTATTTTATTCGACCGATATTAACCAAATTACATTTATCTGCAGATTTTTAGCGTAGACGCCAATATCAAATTTAGCTTAAATTGAGTAACTTCGAAAATGAAACGTGCCTGTAGACACTGATAGGATCGGTCAAAATTGAATTTATTTTATGCACGTTCGGCAGATAACGCATAAGAATCTGCCTAAAGCAAATACAGGATTGACGGAAGGGTTTAAAAGCACTTTTTGACACAGTTTCGTATATATTGCTTCCTGCTTGTTATAAACCGTGTGTATGAAATCTGACAGTTATATTTTGAAACAGACAGGTTTTATCTTGTATGGATTACAATATAAAATGCGAACAGTGTTTAAATGCCCTGCAGTTAGAGTGTGCACCAGAATACATGTTTACATTACGTTGCGTGCTCTAAAATTCGGCGCGGTGATAAAAATAAAATATTGACAAAGCCACAAAGGACTGTTTACTGGGCAGTGGAACACTCTGATGTATTGCACAGTTTGTGTCTCAGGGTACATTGAATAAAAGTACCCGTTTGGGATTTCCAGCCACACGCCTGTCGAATATATTTGCTATATTATTTGCAGCGTTTTGTGTGAAATGTAGAATTCCTGACAGCACCATGAATTTAGGACGTTTAACCATGAAGTGTCTAAAGTCTTCGTTCATCCTGTCAGTAAAGAGTGACGTATTGTGTGCGTCAAACCGACTGTCACCTCCATACATTACCGATGTCGAGCTATCCCTTTATTCCAACGCACGTCTTCGTAGCGCGTGACTAAGCGCATGGCTACGGTTTCGTGGTGTGGTGCCGAATATGCGCAGAGACCGCTTTACCTTCAGCATACCTTGCATATTCTCTCATCTTTCAAATGGCTGGCTGGTTAGATGTACACAATAGGTCATACAGTGTTATATTTACCACAACTTGTCTGTAAGAAAACGCCAAAAGGTGCCTCATATTGACTTGGAATACTTGTCGGTGACTGGACTAACGTCACTTGACTAACGTAATACAGTGTAACTCCAGTTATCCTGATTAATTGGGGCCGCAAGCCGTCCGGATATGCAGGAGATCCTGATACTTGGATTTTTCTTTGAAAATAGGCTACATTGGCAGTTTAAAGTGGAACAAATTTTCTACAAATGGCTATTTTAGGCTACGTATTTATTTACGTATAAATAAAATAATATTTAATTTAATAATATTTAATAATCAAGAATTTGGGTACCCTTCGGCTGTTACTATTTATAGTATGTACCTGCGTCTAATTGAGGCACTGCGCTACAAACCAGAAGGTCGCGGGTTCAATTCCAGATGGTGTGATTGGAATTTTTCATTGACATAATCCTTCTGGCCATGGTGTTGACTCAGCCTCTAAAAGAAATGAGTACCAGGATTATTTCCTGGGGTAAAGGCGGCCGGTGCATACGGCTGACATTACCATCTTCTTGTGCAGACTGTCTCAAGATCTGGGGGCCTCAACCTCCTGGAGCCCTCACGGCCTATTCAGGCCTGTAAGAGCATTGCTTTACCGTACCTTCGCCTAAACGTTTCGACCACATCTGATTTGAAGTTCTAGATAGCCATTACACGTTTCAGTACTGTACTCGATCCGATAACCAGCAATTTCAAGGCACATTAGTTTTGTAGAATTCTCGACAGACTTACCTGAAGAGCCAAGCCGACCCGGGTAATTGGCGATCCGGATACCCAGAGTCCGTATAATTGGAGTTTTACTGTATATTCGTTTTTGTATATTGAGAGTGTTTGGTACAGTACTAAATTAGTCAAAAGTAAAATCGAAATGATTCTGTAGTAGATTTTATTGTTGGTAAAAGATACGGCCCATTCATGTCTAGAATTTGGAAGGGATAGTGCATAAGAAGGCATCGCAGCCTGTAGCAAAAAACTGTGCCGACAGTCACTTGGAAGGACTGGGGAAAACAACGTAAATCCAGCGGTTAGTTAGCCCCGGGGGCGCACAAACTTCCCGAAAATCTAGGAGCCGTCTCAAAATTGTAGGCGCCAGACGGGTGACGTGAAGCTTGTTCCGTGCTGAGGAGACGGAAGTTTCACGCGCCACAGTACAGAATCTAGTCGCCGTGAGGGCCAGGCGCCCGGGGCCTGTGCATCCTTGGTTTAGTCCGTGCCCAAGGTCAAATTGTAACTTCGTAACTTGGCCGTATTAACCGTATACATTACTGCTATGCTAACGTGCTGGTCCTGTTGAAATTTTTCGAAATGATGTTGGTCGCGTTAATGACCAGTTAGTCAACATTTATAATAACATATATGCTTATTTTTAAAGGGATTCCCTTTCACACTGGGACATGCCCAGTGGATTTTAATTGAAACCCCCTCCGCATTAATGCGAATTCGTATTTCTGTAGCTACTATAATTGGTAATAGTGTAGTGCAGGGGTGCACAAATCCCGGCTGCCAGGTCGTCGTGGGGTCTGCGTTTTGTACGGAGGCGCCTAATATACACTGTGTGGATCCTCAGCATGCACCTTGCTTCCTGTCACTCGTCTTGCGCCTACAGTTTTGAGTTGGCTCCTAGATTTTTGGAAACTTTGTGCATCCCTGGTATACGGTTATACGAATATGTATATAATTAGACACCTGTTCCTATTAATTACAAATATTGCATATTTATTTGAATTATCTTTGTTACAGGTAAGTGTCCCGCACGGCACAAGATGTACCACGCGTTTACGGAAGGCATGGTAGGATTTAATTCTCTTCGTATATTTATTTGGGGGTGAAGGCGTTTATGTTGTTGTTGTTCTTAAACAGCCAATACATTATGAATTCGGAATGTCCTTTCGTTTTGCCTTCATTAATATTTTCAGCATGTCCAGAATGTAAGACGCTGTATTCATGCAACAGGCCGTGTGCCTGTTTATTCAAGTAACGCAGATCTCGGGGTCATGTGTTTTTATGCCTGTATTGCAGAGGTTTTCTTCGGGTCCTTGTTCTGTTAATTGTTTACGTGTTCAGCCCAGGCTACTACTTTCGTTCAGTTAGTTTCATCCATTGAATAGGCGCATGATTTTAATGTCTTTTTACATGTTGATGACGGTTTAAATGCGATGATTTTAATAATCCATGTTAACAGCCAGAAACGACAGATGTTTTAAAATGCTTTGTGTAATGTAACTGCCAACTTTGGATATGTTAACGTCCGTATGTATTCTGTGTAATTGTTTCTGTTGACTGTAAAACAGTTTATAACATTTATTTTTACCGAAGTGTGACAGTATCATCACCGTCATAATCAACAAGAGTAACAGGGATTAGGCTGGTGTCACATTCCGATTACAAGGGTTTCAGGCGTTCCATCCTCTCGGATGCCCCTAGCATCTTCTGCCCTACTGTATTCATCCATGGAGCGGCTTCGGGACTTGATTTTTAGGCATTCATCCTAACTGCTTAAGCCATTTCTGCTGATGCTTTTTCTTGTCCTTGTGTTGGTACTTGTTACTTCCAGTTTACCTCTCATATCTCAGTTCGCGTCTCACCCTTCATTCTGTGCCCTGTGATGTTACTGACGAAACGCATTTCAGCCGTCATATTTGTCTGACATTTCCTTTGTTTAAAGTCCCACATACATACAGAACAGTTTCTGCAGGGCTCTGATCGCTCGAGTTGGTGAATATTGACCGATAACTCGCGACAGAAGACCTGATTAACCACTGTTCTCGGACGCTGCTGTCACATGTCCCGGTGGAGTGGTTAGTTTTCATGCATAGGTGGACGAGCTGGGCGGTGAACCAGGTCGCTGAGTTGAAGGGTTGCCAAACCGAGTTCGATATATTGCGAACTGGTGTCATCACCCTCCTTCCGCAGACTAGGCAAAGCGGAATATAAACAGCTTGCTTCTGTATGTTTTTAATTTTATGGTTTTCTTTACCGTGTCCGTTCGTGGCATTTGACGTGTACTTTGTTTTAACAACTATGTGTTTGGGAAGAAGCTTTCATTCCTTTGTTTTGCACATGGAGTTGTGAGATTGCCTTGTTGCAGTATTACTAACTCACTGTCGACTGCGAATTCTGCAAAGGGCTGCAGTTGGTAGGAGGTCTTCAGCTTTGTAATGCGATGAGATGTGAAGTTATTGTAAGACAATTTATGTTTGGATCGGGGTTCTGTAACTGTAGGCCAGCAGGCGTTTAGACTTTCTCTTTGGTTCACGGACACACACAGAATCGGTTCAGTAATTCAGGCGCATTAGGGAGGGGACTGTGATGTGCATGAAGAGATCTGCACTTCTAGTGTGGCGTATAAAAATATAACAATAATGTCAACATGACCCATCCATTAGCTTCTGTCATCCGGAATTACAGGTTTATTTAATGCAGTTTTCATGACGTCTGGGGGAAATAAATGTATATATTTGCCACCCCACCCCGTACCCTACCAAAAGTAATAGACTATTAAATGAATTTTTTGTTGTATAAGAAATTTGCCCTCTTAGTTCCTGTTATATACATAAATGGTATTAGTAGCAAAGCTTTCAGACTCATAATTGTAAGAATCTGTAAATAATAATGCACTTCATGGTGTCTTGCGCCATAAAATTATCGTGTGTGTCCTGCGAACTGTACATCGTTTGTTCGTGTGGCCCAGCATGTGGAAGATGTACGTAACGGGTGAAGAAAGTCCGGACCGTCAACGCAGCTAATTCTGTAATAGTGTCCATTCCGTGCGTTATTTAAGAAACTATCTTATAATAACCAAGTGCAAAATATGTCAGTGTAAGTTTATATTTAAGATTTAAAACGTAGGCCTATCTCCAACATGTTCCAGCTCCTTGTGAGTCATCGTCGGGGAGAACAGTCATCAGTTATATGTATATAAAACATCAAGTAAAATTGGGGTTTTTGAAAAAAAAAAATATTTGTCGGCTGTAGTGATCTTGGTGTATAGAGTAGCATAGTGTGCTGCTACAAGAAAGAATCTTCCAAACGTGCTACATGCCCGCCCTTCTCATTTTTCAGTACTGCAGCTCGAGGACGAAATGATCAGAAACTAAAATTTAAATGGCTCTGAATGAAGGGATATTCTTAATCAAATAAACAATTTAACCACGCACGAAAATTAACTGAAATATGTAGTAACTGGCGTATACAAGTTTGTAAGAGAAGTCAATTAAGTTGTATCGTTAAATAAATGAAACCTAAACCAATCAGTAAGGTGGGACCAGTGTGTATGAACGTAAGTAGTCAAATACAATATTGCTCCAACTGATGCACTGTTGTTATTATAGATGTCTTTCTGTTACCATACTTGTATGTTAATCCGACATGTTTCGATCCCGACTAGGATCATCTAGCCGACTGCCTTCTACTGTGTAACATGTACAAGTATTGTTATCTCTGATTGTGGAACTTATAGTTCATTTTTGAGTAAATCCCTGAAGATGATCCCTGTCGGGATCGAAACATGTCGGATTAACCTTTATCCTGCTAATGTGGAATATATCGTGAACTGCTAATAATGCCAGCACCACTAATGTGTAATATTTGGTGACCTGCAAAATGTCTCAACACTGAATGAGTCGGCTACCAACTAGGCCCTCGAGTAAGCGTGTGCACACAGATATGACATAGTACGACTTTCACGATTGATTCAGTGTTGAGACATTGTGCAGAGAGAGAGACAAAGAGGCTACTTCCAGCGTTGCCAAATGTAGGTCACCAAATATTACACATTAGTGGTGCTGGCATTATTAGCAGCTCACCATATATTCCACATTAGCAGGATAAAGGTTAACATATACATATTATAATATAGAGGCATCTAGAATAATAACAGTGCGTTAGTCGGGCCAGTGGTGTACTAGAGTAGTCACTGTGCACAGTTTGAAGAATATAAAACGTAATTCGTGTTTTTGACTACAAGTAATTTGTATAAACATGGCGAGAAGTCTTCTGTTAAGTTAGTATTGATGACACATGGAAGTGCCCAAATTGGTCCGGTGTTATAGTGAGACATTGTCGTTACTGATTCGGCATCTCTGGTGGGAAGTTACGGATGAGTTCTCGTTCTTTAATTCGGTTGTGCACGGGCATAAACAGTTGGTTTGTTTCGTGAACCCGTGCCGCCCTAGTAATGCGGTTTAAATGGCTTGGTTTGAGGATACTGCAGCGGATAGTATCAGTGTTGCAGTGGCGGCTAGTAACGATGCCACAAGTGAGCGCTCTGAATGTTTAAGAATCTTCACTTTATATCCCTGTTCAGCTGTTTTAGTGTGACCACTGTACTTATCATCTGAAAGGCAACATGGACGCGAAATAACTGGAAAGAAGCGTATAATTACGACCTTCGTACTGTATACTCATCATCAGGTATTCATCGTCAGCGCCGTCGCCGTCGTCGTCGTCATTGTTACTGTCATCAGGAGACAGCATCAGGGTATGTCATTCGGGATTGTTCCACCTTCATGGCCGGTGGTCCGTCCATCTTTCCCTTGATCGACATATGCTTCTTCTGCCGTTTGGAATATATTGATACACTAATTTAGGAATGCGTGTATCGTCCATTCTTAATAAATGTTGTGTACACTTGCATCTACAATTAATAATTTCATTTCAGTTACGTGTATTTATTTCGTGTCTCATTTGTTTACCTGTTTCACGGTTCATACGATGTATATCGTGCAATTGGATGTTTCTTTATCAGTTGTTTCAAATGTGCGTCATATTGTACTGGATGTGTCTTGAAACCTTTATAGCTTATCAGATATTATTATGGTTATTAGTCGAAAACTGTGAGATGGACGAGGTGTGTGGCACGCACGGTGAAATCAGAAATCCTTACAAAGTGTTCTTCGGAAAACTTTAATGGAAGAGTATATTTGGAAGACAAAGGCGTAGATGGGAGGTTAATGTTAATAGTGATAGCATGTAGTGTGGAAGTATGGGGTCGGGACTGATACTGCTTAAGGTGTAGTCATGTGGCGCTGTGTTGCGAGCACGGTTATCAACTGTCGAGTTTCTTACAAGTCGAAGAATTTCTTGACCAGCATAGCGACTGCTAGCTTCTCATGAAAGACCTTTGTCCTTTGTCAGTCATGAAGTTGTTATTTCACTTTATCTTCGTAGTGTCCGTATACGACTCAACTATTGATCGTGTAGTTTCATGAAATTTCATGTTACGTGTAGTTAATGAATTTTATCCTTTTGCATTTCAAAAACAGGCTTTAAAGTCTGATCGTGTTTCAGCCCGACCTTTACAAGTTCCTCCAGCATCTCCATTTTATCATGGTCTTAATGTAAAGTGGATTTTGATTATCAGTCTGATGGCATTTTTGTCTAGACAGTTGCTCTTCCCACGTCTGTTTGTGTGAATTAAGTTTTCCTTAATTGCGAATGTACCGTCTCTAAATACGAGTGTGAGTCGCGTACTTTTTTACACGTCCTTAAAACTTTATTTGAGCAGCGTATATCCCTCTGTAGTCTTTCTTTGTTGAAAACCAAGCTTCACTTCTTTCATTTAGGTCAGCTATTTTATAATATATCAGTTTATTTTCATTTCTTGTTTTACATTTTAAAACCTTTGTCAGATTTCCGTGCTTTGATTGTAGATTACATGTTCTATTTGTTCCTGTGCTACAGGGGTGCACAGTTTGCCAAAAACCTAGGAGCCATTTGAAAATTTTAGTCGCGAGAAGGGTGACATGAAGCAGTTTCCACTCAGAGGCCCTACACGTGTTCGGGCCCACCGTATAAAATTTAGTTGTCATGGCGACTTGGCGCTCGTGATTTGTTCCTGATGTAGTTTACACAAATGCCGCCACATCTCAGACAGTGCGTGCAAGACTTCATTGAAACACTGTCTTGTATTGTGGATTGACAAATACCAACCAATGCATAATTGAAAATTATATATTAACCTCTATAAATAAGCCCCTACGTCTGTTTTGTCGAAACGAGTCCTCATCTTCAGGGTATCACTGATGTGAGGTCCATACAAGCATCCATGTGGTAAGACACTAAATTAATTGCATTCAGTATGTCTTGTAGCCCGTATGGTAAGGCAATATAAAGTTCATGTCTTGTATTGTGTCTGAAAGTCATCGCTGTACGTCTTTAGTCATACAGGCCAGTCATCACTGGCACCGTGTTGAAGGTTAAATGGTTTGTTTTAATGGCTTTCAAAATATACATAACATTGCGGACGAAACGTAATGAGACATTAGGGACCTCAATTCTCAAAATTTCTTTTACTACTTCGGGTTCCTTTCCAAGAAATAAAAGGAAGAATACGCATATGGTATATGACAGCTGCGATATTTGTAGCTTTTTTTTTTTAAACTTCTGGTTAATATGCCCTGCACGATTTCTTCAGTCCACATCGCTTTTCGTAGGAGTAGCAGAACACGCGCCGGCAGGGGCGGAATGCACACAAAATGTAGGAGGTAAATATGAAGGAAAGAGAACATTCACGCGACCAGTTCATAGACGCGTTGGATCTGTGTGGCCTGGGATGGGGCTCAGTTGCGGGCTGTCGCGAAGGCGGCAGGGCTTCAGCATGTTCATTAGCCACCGCGCGCGCGCGCGGGGGGAGGGGGGGGGGGGGG
>BLKM01012201.1:2442244-2479062 GCA_013340265.1 Coptotermes formosanus | reverse complement strand
GGGGGGGGGGGATTGCTTGGCCAGCTGAGTGGCCTTACCAAGTGTCACGTAACTACACCCGTGGTAGCGTAGTCGCGATAATGACTAGGTTACGGACTGGAATGCCGAGGAATAGTGGTTTGATACCCGGTAGGGGCAGGAGATCTGTCTCCTCTCACAATCGTCCAGGCCGCCTGTGGGGTCCTTCCAGCCCCCTTATTTAGTAGGTTCCGGGGGCCTTTCCCCCGGCGTTGAAGTGGCTGGAGTGTGAAGCTCATCACCCTCATATACTGTTGAGCTTAATTAAGAATGGGTGGAGTTATACCTCCATTAATCCATCCGCGTTCGTGGCATGCATAGAGACTTTTACTTTACGCTGGTAATTACAGATACCTCATTTTTAACCTTTTAAAGCCTAGCGGTAACTTTACATACCACCAGGTTTAACATTAAAAAATTCTACGTGGTGCCCACATTGCGTTTATGTGTTTTGTACGGATCTCAGAACAAACAGCAACTTTTGCCTTATAAAACATTAAGAGATTGTTTTTTATAACCGAAGTGTAGAGTGTTTACAGCGCGGTACGCACTGAGTCCTTGTATAAAACAGATACGCTTCGTCTTTAAAGGGTTAAAGTAGAAAGTCAGGTATGACACAAGTATGCTTGTATATTACCTGTGCCATCCTTACAGGAGAGAATGTGGACCTTCAGTTTGTGTAGAGCAGTTAATATAATACCTAGGAAACGTCTGGACGGCTGGTTCATTGTGATTCAGATCCCAGCCGGAGGTGTAGATATTTCTTTTCACTTGTTGGGCCTACCCAGCCTCTTGTCCAAGGGCACTTGGGGCTTTTTTCTCCGGATATGAAGCGTATGGGGCTTGAAACTGACCATTCGCCTCCATCTAGCGTCGAGATGGAGTTGGCATAACACCATAGCTGCCGAAAGTCGGGAAATATGAAAATAAGCAGTAGGTCTTTAAGGTAGTGCTTAATTAATTAAGCGCAGACTGTACTTCGAATGTCTGATTTCGTGCAAACTGCTTATGGGTAAGTCTTGAACGTTACTCCCTGAAGTGCAAGCTAAGGAATGTTACACGGTGCTGTGCACTACTAGATAAATGAAGAGTCGTGGTGCCTGTCACTGTGAAGCCAGTTGATGAAGTCTGCGGTGGCGCAGTTGCTTGAGGCACTGCCTTATAAGCCGGAAGGTCGCGGGTTCGATTCCCGATGGTGTCATTGGAATTTTTCATTGACATAATCCTTCTGGCCGTACTATGGCCCGGGGGTCGACTTACCCTCGAACAGAAATGAGTACCAGGAATATATCCTGGGGGGGATAAAGGCCGCCGGTGCGTATGGCTGACGACAACCTTGCCACCTTCATGTGCCGATTGTGGTAAAATCTGAGAGCCTCAACCTCTTGGAACCCTCAGGGCTTGTCCAGGCCTGTAGAGGGTTTGCTTTACCTTTACTTACTGCTCATCTGGCAGTAAAAGAAAGTACCGTGCATTTCGTCTGCATCACTTCGGAAGTTTCTGTATCCCATAGTGCCTGTGCATACCACCAAGTCATGGCCAAATTTCGGACCAACGCCAGAGTTGTGACTTTTTGTACTCTATTAGAAAATCAGTTTTTTAACACTTAGTTTTTTTTCTGGGTATACCTTTTCTGCCGTTCACGAATTTTTATAGAGAGTCACGAATGTACTTGTCCATTCTTCTGTATATCGTTTGATGTAGTTTGAAGTATGTAGACGGGGGAGCAAGTGAATGTTGGACTCGAATTCAGAAAATTATGCACTTCACGACGAGTTCCAGAAGGACGAGACTGACGGCCATGTAGCACGTAATTTAGCTGCTATACCCGATAGGAGCACTTCTTTTGACACCAGAGATGCAGTTCAAATGTGTATCATCTTCCGCCTCTCAGTGTTATGTGGGAGTATACCAGGAGGTCTGAAGTTTTGCACGTTTTACGGTGGTTCCTCACCCAGCGTGTCTGCCAGGGGCAGTGATCACGGCATGTTGGGCAGTACCGCATTGACATACTTCTTATGGCAGAAATAGGGTTACTGGAAGGCGGACGCTGATGGAACCCCCCACCTTCCCCATCGCGTAAATTACTTCCATCTTTGGACATAAGCGTTTACACAGTCCTTTGGTAACTGATGCTGCCAGCTTCGGCGGCTCTTAAGCGAGTAATCGCTCGCGCTTATCCGCATATATTTTAATTTTTCGGCGTTCGACAAAACATTGTAAACATCAGAAGTCTGGTTATATAATTTCGTACATTTTCAGCTTCGTTCGTTTTTCGTAGACGAGGATGAAGAGAACAGAATGGAATTTAGTATTGACTCCGACAAGCTTTTCGGTTTTTCTCAGTGACATTGATCCATATAATCTGATCGAAAATTAATTCTACAACACGACTCTCTCCGAAAGTGATGACTGTAGGTCGGAAGCCGTAGCACTGGTGTTTACATCACCGCGTTGCTAAGTCGAGGAAGGTCAAGACAAAAATATCTACTGGTTGCTTTGCATCTCTCCTGTAGTTCGGAGCAGTATAAATACTTCTCGGTTGTACTGTGGGTCATTTGAAGTTAGGCGCCGTCTTCGCATTACAGCTATGCGTTTCGTACGCAATAACGGGTCACACTAGCTGCGCCCTTGGCTTTTTTGGCTGGTTTGTTGGTGTGGGCTACTTTACTTTCCGGACATTTTGAGGACATGCTATTATGTGTAAGGATTCCTAGGCACTAGCACAAGGGCATGATTGTATTGGGCTTTTTTTTTACAGTGTACCCAGCTCGTTAAAGACTTGATATCAGTCTGTATTTTGCACCTGCGTGAATTAGAAGATATACCGTCCTTTGTGTAGGTAGTACTATTCGTGTGTTCGTAGTTCAGTCTGTAAGAGACATATATCCGCATACTGTAGAAGTTGCAATATCAGGCACCTCTGGGACCAGATCGTTGCCTGGTACCGTAATTTTCTGGACATTAGAACGTTATACGTAATGTATATCTGAGTTTATCTAGCAGCCTTGTGACAGACTTAACCATTTAATTTGTCACTTGACTTCCTGTCCTGGTTTCTCTGCCGCGCTTTCTGTATCCGTGTCGTCACTATTTGCATAATACCGTGCATATATAATCTAAAAAGCCACCACGGCAGTAATATTTCACTCTTTTAATCATTAAATTCATGACACTGCTGCTGCTAGACGGAATAGTGAAGTGTAATAAGCCTCTTAGTCAAATTCCTGTTAACAGAGCTTTCCGTGTCACCCAGTGCGGTGCATCGCAGCTTTTGCTGCTGTGTCGTAACACATCCGTTCTCAGCATGAAGGGTTACAGGTCCAGTGGTTTAGTTCCGTCCCCATTAACATATCCCAGGCTGATGCACCTTTTTTCGTAGATCTTCCAACGCTAATACAGACATGTGAGCCATAATTCAGAATTATCTTTGGGGTGTTGTAATGCCTGTCGACTAAATACTTCATCTTAATTGTGCTGTTTTCAAAATGTCCAATGACAGGTTTACAACTGTAGTGTCTAAAATTTCCCATCGGTTTGTCCGTATATAGAGATGTATTCTGCCAGCCAATTTCTTTCATATTCAACAAAGGAGAAGATAAGGTATCTACGAAAGCAGGTCGCTTCGCACCTGGCCTTGCTTGGAAGTGGGCGAATGTTTTGTACAGGGAGGCTGCACCTGATTGTGTGTTAACCAACCAAGTTTTAATCAGTCAGGATTGCTAAGATCTTGCCCTTCTCTCGAAGGGCAGAACCTGCACCGTCGCTGTCATTGTTATGTACTCCCACGCGGCCCCCTGGTGGCGGAGGAGAGGGCATTGTCTACTGCAGCAACCCACATGTGTCCATTGGTGAAACTGAGAAAGCGTTTCCAGTAACAGCGAGGTGGGGAGTGTTCTGATTTTCACGTTACATTGTTTCTTATTGGTTCAAATTGAGGCTAAAACACTGAGAAGAAAGTTTGGACCCCAGAGAGAGGAAGTAAGAGAAGGGTGAAGAAAATAACGTAAGCAGGAAGTTGGAAATACTTTACTTTTCAGCGTATGTTATTAGACGGATGGGCTTGGTGGGTCATGCAACACGCATGAGAGACGACAGATGTGTATAAAATTTTCGTCTGAAAATTCAGTGGGAAGAGGCGAGAGAGGAAATAACAAGTGATGTAGGTTACGGAACTTAAGGGGAAACTGATTTTTGAAATTAATTCTGAGACGAGCTGATGCCAAATGTGGACGCAAAAAAAAAAGTTGTATCACGTTGCGGTTTGAAACATGTAATGCTCATTTTTATACGTTCGTCTAAAAATAATCGTCGCCAAATGATGTTGGCACAACTGGAGGGTGCACTGTGGACGCTGTGTACTTTCTGAGAATGTGATGTTGCATTAACTGGACCAGGAGTTGATTCTAGTTTAAGTAACGTCATGAGGCATATTTCTTTCTTTCCTAGTCTTGGCCTCTTTTCTGCCTACTGATTGTAGGTTTAGAGGGTTACTGTTGCACGCGATCACCATTACACACGCACGCACGCGCGCGCGCACACACACACACACACACACACACACTCGGAAGGACTGTTCTAGAAGAGGGTTCGGCCCGTCGCACAGGTCTGTACCTCACAACACTGAACAAGAGACAGACATCCATGCCCCCGGCGGGATTCGAACCAGCAATACCAGCAAGCGAGCGGCCGCAGACACACGCCTTAGACCAGGCGCCCACTTTGGCCTATTTCAGGGTACGTAATAAATGACGCGTCCGTTCATATTCTTTGCATACTGATGCGTTATGCGGCGTGGTTGTATGTGGTGGGCACATTTTACTTGCTGTCGTCCGTATTACCACCACCACCACCACCACCACCACCACCACCACCACAGGGTGACGTGCAAATAAATGCACTTTGCACGTTTGCTGTGGGAGTCCGCGAAGTGCATCAAGGTTATTTGACGACAGTCGTCAGCATTGTTCGTTTCAGGGCGTGAAGGAAGTCAAGTATTTCCCGGCCTTTCAATATCACAGGACTTCTTATCTCCGCATACACGTAATTCAGTAGATAGCAGTGCAGTGCTTCTTGCGTCTTGAGACCGTCGTTCTTCCGTCTAGTTCCATTTTGCGTTTGTGTAACGGCGATGGTTTTGCGAGGGGCTTTTAAGCAAGTGTACGAAAAGTTTGATACGTTCGTTTCATCTTGAAGCCTGTTAGTCTTAAACGGTAGGCGTCGATGAATGTCACAATAAGCCGAAGTCACGCCATCTGCAAGTGCTGTGCGCTCTTACTTACCGTGTACGTGTGTGGCAACGGCAGACCAGAAAAGGTAATGTCGAAATAGTGAGGAATTGTTTACATTCGAAACCTTACGTTGAAAGCTACACGGTTAATTCTAATGTTATTTATCCTTTACATTGATAATATAGTCTTGTCCTCAAAAATGTAATCACTAGAATATAGGAAGTTGCTAATTTTCCAGCTGTTGTGTATGGGTGTTATTTGTGGTATCTCGCAATAAGGGACGAACATTCATTAACCCTTTAAAGACGAAGCGTATCTGTTTTATATAAGGACTCAGTGCGTACCGCGCTGTAAACACTCTCCACTTCGGTTATAAAAACCAGTCTCTTAATGTTTTATAAGGCAAAAGTTGCTGTTTGTTCTGAGATCCGTACAAAACACATAAACGCAATGTGGGCACCACGTAGAATTTTTTAATGTTAAACCTGGTGGTACGTAAAGCTACCGCTAGGCTTTAAAAGGTTAAGGGCGTGTGGGAAGTCAGCACTGAAGAGAACGTTTGCACCTAAGGGCACATGTGAATAACTGCCGGGCTCTACGTCGCCTGGGGGACAAAATTGTGCGTATTACTGCCTGATGTTTGTGGGTCCTCACTGTGGATCTTGCTTCATGTCACCCGTCTGGCTTCTAGAATTTTGAGGTGGCTTCTAAATCCTCGGAGAACTTGTGGACACCTGCCTTAAGGGGGTGGGGGGGTAACAGGGTGATGGAGAGAATTGCATGAGGAGGAGCTGCTCCGTTGTTGGTCTCGTACCTGGGGATCATTATGGTAGTCCCATGATTGAGGAAATGGCTTTGACATGTAGCAGTTGATGGGGAGAACACAAGTTCATATACCGTGGTACTCGGAAAACATCCGGGGATGTCTGGACGTAGATGGGAGGATAACATTAATGTGGATGTTAAATACATAACAGGTGAAGACCTGGACTGGATTCAGATGATGCACGGAAGTGATGCTGGTGACGGGCTCTTTTGAACACGGTAACTAATAGTTGGAGTCCATGAAATGTGGGAAATTTCTTGGCAAGGTGAGCGACTGTCAGCTTCTAAATAAGGTGTATATTCACAGAATTAGGCCGTGTGTAGGGTTGCTATGTGTTTATTGAAATATTGAATTAATGGGTGTTTCTCAGCTCTGGTTAGCTTTCGTGACCTTGCTGTGTGAGTGTGAGTTATAAATAAGAGTACGTAATTCAATACTTATTCACCGACCATTATTACACCTTAGAATGTATGCAGTTTTTACCACAACGTGTTTTCCCCGTCTGTCGGATCATCATTGTCTATATACTCGTGCTACACAGTATGTATTAATACAGGTCCGTGTTGATTACGGCGCGTCGGTGTAAACTTACATTGAATGTTTTCGGTTTAATAAACTCTATAAAGAAACGGTTTCTAAGTTGTGTGTTTCTTCTTGTGGCATTACAGTCCTTGGTAGACCTTAGCCTCTTTAAGTTGTATGTTTACCACTTTATATTATCTTGTTTTTTAAGTTATTGTCATTTTTACGTTTACACAATTTACTCTCACTTTTTAAAGGTCAAGGTTCCAGAAGTTTCGAAGTATTTGACAGATCGTTATTTTAAAATAAAATGATTGCTGCCGATTTTTTACGTAAAAATTGTTTACAGTAGTTTTGAAACTTGTAACAATGGGAAGGAAGGGGTTGGTAGTGTTTTGCGCAGAATGAAGCGAAATTGACACACAAGCTGTCCGTAGTGCGATTTCCTTTGGAAAATGTTATGGCCTACAACATGTGTCCTGAGACGTTCAGTTTTGACGTAATTTGTAACAGGAATCATGGTATGGAGAGCTTGTATGCGAATTTCGTATCACCGTGTATATTTTGGAGATGTGCGAATTCATTAACTCATTGGCGATTTGGTCTGACCATCCTTTTAACCTTTTAAAGCCTAGCGGTAACTTTACATACCACCAGGTTTAACATTAAAAAATTCCACATGGTGCCCACATGGCATTTATGTGTTTTGTACGGATCTCAGAACAAACAGCAACTTTTGCCTTATAAAACATTAAGAGACTGGTTTTTATAACCGAAGTGGAGAGTGTTTACAGCGCGGTACGCACTGAGTCCTTATATAAAACAGATACGTTTCGTCTTTAAAGGGTTAAAGGTACTTCGATACAGTGTTTCTGATTTGCAGATCAACTGGCCTTCATCCATATAGGCGGTATAAGAAATGAAAGGATTCTGTTACATAAACTGAATACGTATTTCGGCGTGTTATGTTGTTGCAGTTTGTATGTCTTGTAAAGTAGGCCTACTGTTGTGATTTTTCTTAAATGTGGACATCTGTGTGGATCACGTCGGCCTGTGTGTTGCCCGAACCTTATAGTCAATTATATTGATACCCATAAAGACTTACAACGAACAAAGAGAAGTCGAACTTTACAAACACACCAGTAAGCGAAGTCACGAACGTTAGTTCGGAATAAACTCGGAATTAATGCAGTTCCGTTTTGTAGTCCTTCCCTCTTCTACCTACTCACAGTAGGTGTAGAGGGTTTTTATTTGCACTTGATCACACTCAAGACACACACCACAGTCGACAGGACTCCTCTGGACGAGGGATCGGCCCGTCGCAGAGACCTGTACCTGAGAACACAAACACTGTACAAGAGACAAACATCCATGCCCCTAGTGGGATTCGGACCCACGATCGCAGCAAGCGCTCGGTCACTGGGACTGGCGGCATTAATGCAGTTCTGTACATAAGTACCGGCCTACCAGTAGGGCAGTTTCTGTGTAGAAGAATGATGGAACCCACAAGAGAAGTTATGAGACAGAACCGTGACGAAACTACCAGCCTTCCCTGTTACTTGTTACTTGCTTACCGACCAGGAAAGTAACGTACTTCCCAACCTCCTTACCGACCAGGAAAGTAACGTACTTCCCAACCTCCTTACCGACCAGGAGAATCCATGTATGCGAACTTTGCGAACAGTTTGGTTGACTGGATTTGTCAAACACGCCATGCGCACCGATTTCTTGTATTTCATGTACGTGCTCTTGGTCTTCGTTTGCAAAATTTTCGCTTCATTCCAACTTATCCGAAGACCTTCGTCAACGTGTTGAACCAGTTTTAGATTTTCTGGAAGACCCTGTTTGTTATTATGGCGCCCGCGCGGCTCCGGGAATGTACGTCTTGTCTAAATGTTGCATGATACCCATGAATAATGCTAACACTGTGTGGGACTGCATAGTTTGGGTTACTTTGCCCATGTCCTAGTTCCCAAACAGCCCATATTGCATACTGTGGCATGGATACGCACGGAAAACGCGTATTTTCGCTGAAGTAACTAAAACTGTAGTTTATTTAAGGTATATACTCACAGAATTATGGGGGCACGCAGTAGCGCAGTTGGTTGAGGCACTGCGCTACAAGCCGGTAGGTCACGGGTTCGATTGCCAATGGTGTCATTGGAATTCTTCGTTAACATAATCCTTCAAGCCGCACTATGGCCCTGGGGTCGACTCAGCCTCTGACAGAAATGAGTACCAGGAATATTTCCTGGGGGATAAAGGCAGCCAGTGCGTACGACTGACAACCTTTCTACTTTCTTGTGCCGAATGTCTTGAAATCTGGAGGCCTCAACCTCCTGGAGCCGTCAGGGCCTGTTCAGGCCTGTAGCGGGATTGCTTTACCATTTTTACTCACAGAATTATGACTGTAACCCCCGATAATGTTGATGTTGTAAGGTAGTGCTGCTGTTTCTTTACTTGTTTCTTGACAGTGCCATTGTACATGCGCTGGGGTGCCCACCAATAACAGCCTATTGCAGGGTTCTGAAATTGTGTGGTGACAGTTCTTCGAAAAATATACGGCCATTTTAAAGGTAATTTCTTTGTAGAAAGCCAAATAACAAGATTATTATTATATTATTATTATTATTATTATAAAATTATATTTAGCTCTCTATTTTATTAGCGTAACTAGCGACGCATTTGAACTAGACACATGAAATGCTGTGTGGAAATAGACCATAAGCGTACCCGTAAATAGGCCTACGTTAAGAAAGCTTATTATGTGTTGCTGTGGTCGGTACAGTGACTAGGCTGCGGGCTGGACGATCCCGGGTTCGAATCCCACCAGAGTGAAGAGATTTTTGTCGTCTCCAAACCGTCCAGACCGACGCTGGGGCCCATCGAGCTTCCTTTTCAATGGGTACCGGGGGCGTAAAAATTTTCACTCATCTCCGTCTGGTGCCGAGGTTAAGAAGGAGTGGAGCTGTACCCCGTTTGCGCGTATGTGCCTTCGTGTGTGTAAAGGGACAGTTATATCTTGTTTAGCAATTATTATGTGGCGACGTTGCGGAACTTCGAACTTACACGGGACTAGTTTAATCGCCGTTATATAAATGGAACTGTACGCGTAAATATATCACTTGAGTTGTGTAACAATTATAGAACTGGGTAGCCGTCATGTGCAGTCATTTGGCTGAATATGGGTTGGACGGAGTTCGATGCATCGCAGATATAGGGATTTTAATTGATATTGCATATTTATGAATTTTAGGCGCGTTCGCAAAATTGCGAAAAGCGACTGGTAGCTTCTTCATGTCCGTCTGTCTGTCCGCATACAACAACTCGGCTCCTACTGGACGGATTTCCATGAAATTTCATATCTGAGGATTTTTTTGAAAATCTGTTGAGAAAATTCAAGTTCGATTCAAATCTGACAATAATAACGGGTACTTTACATGAAGACATGCCAATCTATGATATCTTACCGAATTTTTGTATAATGAGAAATGTCGGACAAAATTTGTAGATAAAATCAAAACGCTCATTTTATGTTCAATACATTTTTTACGAAAACGTGCTGTTTGTGAGACAGAGTGGAAAAATGTGGCAGAGCAAGGCAGGCCACAAATAACAATATAATACGACGCGTGCCCTTTGCATGCCGGCTAACTAAGGCAAGAATACAGACACACATTCATAATATTTAATACTTATTATTTTTAACAGCAGTCCGAAATATTTTGTAGCTCGACAACAGTGCAAATGGGGCCCAGTGTTGCATTTTCATGGCAACAATGCACATTTTATATTGTTGCCAGTTTAATGTACCCCAACAGCAATAAAAAGGGAACGTACTGTTGCGTGTTACGCGAACGGTCCACAACGTAACGTTATCCGTACACTGTCTATGTTATTGTCTTTCTCACCATGTCCAGGTCGGCAGCTTCACCCAGCGTCCTGTCCAGTACATACCACGAAATGTCAGTGGAAACTGAGGGCTTCTGCCGGGTACCTTGGATCTGTCTGTCCACTTTCTAGGCGTGTTCAGTAATCAGCAAAGTGTGTGTGATATTCCTGTCTTAAGCACGCAGTTGGTACTCGCGAAAAGTATTCTGAAGTACAATTAGTGTCGTACGTGTTGCATCAGAAAGATGGCAGTTTTAAATTTCTTGGTTTTTTTTTAATAATGAGATGTCGTTTTATTCCGGACTGTGACATTATTCTTTTCCTCGAGGTGTTTTTAAATTGTAGTACGCCCACCTGGTGATGGCCACGTAGGCCGAAACATGTTGTACAAAACAATGATTAACCTTTTAAAGCCTAGCGGTAACTTTACATACCACCAGGTTTAACATTAAAAAATTCTATGTGGTGCCCACATTGCGTTTATGTGTTTTGTACGGATCTAAGAACAAACAGCAACTTTTGCCTTATAAAACATTAAGAGATTGGTTTTTATAACCGAAATGGAGAGTGTTTACAGCGCGGTACGCACTGAGTCTTTATATAAAACAAATACGCTTCGTCTTTAAAGGGTTAACTACAAAATTTTAGTTGTGAAAGGCGGACGGTCTGAATATTATTTTACTTCATCACGTGTTAAGTTACTTAGGAACGCTGTCAGCTGCTGAGATATACAGTGTGGGTGAATGAATGATAATGAATGAATGAATGAATGAATGAATGAATGAATGAATGAATGAATATAGAGTGTTGGTGGAATGACACTGTCTGGTGGGAACCGAAGTACTCGGAGAAAAGCCTGTTCCAGTGTCACTTTGTCCACTAAAATCCAAAATGGATTGGGGCGGCTTTGTAATTCTTGATACAGTAATAAATGTAACTAAATTGTATGCCTCCGTGTCCCCGTATTACGGCGGCTGGATTAAACCGTTATTTATTGGACTGTTAATGCGCAATCGACATTTCCATCCATATGAGGACATGCTCATATTCTGCCGGTTAGATGCCCTATAAACTTGCAGTGTATTTTAATGCAGTTAATCTGCTAAGTGTGTTGTGGTCTCTTACGTCGTGTTAGTAGGAGGTAAATTTCATTTAATTTCCACAAAGGCAGATTAAAAATACGTACTACGTTACTTTCTCCATAGAATTTACATTACACTGCCTTTTGTTAATTGCGGCTTTCTAACACTCCGCATAATTGAAAAACAGCCATCCATAATAATAAATACAACTTGTCTAAATTAGGATTGTAAAGTAGCTCACATTATCCAGCTCGTGCCTTGTACAGGTCGCATTTAACATTTTAAATGTGTAAATTTAAAAGACTTATCTGCGTGGAGTTGGAAGGGTGTCCTTAATTAAAAGCTGATGTATGCTCTGTGAGCTGGTCGCTTTTTATTGAATAAGCAGCAGTTGAAATGCGCCACGAACACCAGGACAATGGCCAGAAAGTTACACGTTTCGTTCTCATGCCCACTACACCGGAGGCAGCCGTGTTTGGGAAACTGACAGTTGCTCACCTGGTCAAGTAATTCTTCGGCGTTTATGGAAACCAGGATTCATTATAAAGTCCACAACATGCGGTTGCTGAATCCTATCATGAGCCAGATGAATCCGCTCTACGCCCTCGCACCGTTATTGAAAGTTGGTTTTAGTAGTACCCGTCGATCGTGTCCCAGTTCTGCCAAATAACCTTTTCCCGTAGGTTTCCCGACAGGATGTTTATATCCATTTATAATTTCCCCCATGTATATTGCATAATCCGCCCCAGTCTTACCCCCTGATTTGATCATCGCAATGTCTGCAAGTACAAATGTATTACTTCCTCACACGCTTATCTGTGAGACAGGACATAAGCGTCGTTTCTAGACAGTATATGTACTTCTTTCATGTTAGATCAATCCGTAAAGTGGCTCGTTCCTGACGTGAACACTATTCGATTCCCGGCAGGGGCGGCTGTGGGTCTTACCCGGCCTCCCACTCGGCCGGAACGTCAAGCTAAACGCTGATCTCCAACTGGTCCCGAGGCCAAGAAAGTTTGGCGCCCTGCCTCCATTCCTCTGCAAGAACAGGAACAACCTTACCTTCACCCCTGTGCATGACACCGTGACACTGTAGTTACCGGACAGGCGAACGCGTGGCAGAGGGCTGTGTGCTGCTGCATGCCTGTCAGATTTCTTCTTGGTCGACGTCTGTGAATAAGACGCACGTACAAAAGCGATGGCGAAGCGCTTGCTACGCAAATCCTGGCATCCTGTTTTTCTTTATTTCCGCGTTGCCTCGGTAATTGCTTGGGAGAGGGCTAAGCCGCTACTGCGCGCTGTGCATTCTAGTGTGTGTGTTGCGCGGTTTGTTGTTTCCGCGTTTGCTTGTTTAATTGCGTATGAGTGCGGTAAGCAGCTACTGTACGTACGTGGAGAGTTCTAATGTCTGTGTTGGAGCCACTGCTAACGAGGCCACGATGCTCTGTCCTTCTCCTTCATCCCTCCCGCCCCTCCACCCGCGTTGGTAACTCCACCTCGTGACCACGATGTCCCGTTCGTCCCGTTCTCGAAGTTCCACCAGTTGAGTGGAGTCTCTCGGTGGGTGAGGTTGTTAGTGTGTGCCTTCTGTTTTTTTATTATATACGTAGTTGCCGTAAGATTGTATTTTTATATCCGTGATGTAAGTCCAGTTACAGTACGTGTGCCCAAAAAAGTTGGGCAATATATATTACATTTCTATTTTTTAAGTGTGTTTGAATGATTTATAAAAACGGCGTGAAAATGAGGTGTCGACTGTGCGAGCTGTTCACGGATCAGCTGCAGACTTTCAGTTTCAATCATTTACACAGTATCCCCAATCAGCTGCATCATTACCACCAGCACATGTCCGCTGCAACCAGTAGCACCTTTCTGTTGCCACAGATGCGGGATATGATTGCTGCGTGCCTGCTGAGAGGTAGGAACGCTTCCTGGTGCAGTAACAATGTGTGTCAGTGCGGTGCGTATCAGAGTCACTGTATACTATATCAACGCTGTACTGACAGTAACGTGTCATGTTTTGTATGGGGGGGGGGGGTGAAGAGTGGTTATGAAAAAATTACGTTTTATAACATCAGTTCACTAAAATTATTGTTTTTGGATACAAAGTTTAAAAAAATTCCCTGTGCACACCATGAAGCCATGTGGGGGAATGGAGGTATACTTCCACTTATTCTTAACTTGGGCACGTACGTGTAGTGGTGGTGAGTGGCTACTTCCACGCCACGGCGGCGTAACCCTGTAGTGTGCGGTTGAAACTCGCTGACGTCGCTCCCATTTTGTGGTTTTATAACGTATAAATTTGTTTTGTGATAATAAATATTGCAAAATTACTTGAGATTTCCAAACTTGTTATGAAAACAAGACCATCAGTGACCTCACCTGGCAGTGTTTCGAATGTAAGGTTTTTGTTTTCGTTTTGTCATCTTCTGAAACGCATACATTGCACCTGCCAGTAATAGGAGTTTCACCTTCTGCTCGTGTTAGCGCGATGTATCTGCGTCGAGGTATTGGCGGAAACCACAAATCAATCAGGATAGCTTGTTTCCTGGTTGAGGTATGAACCCGGGACATTCCCAGTACGGAATGCTACCCACTCTGCCGCGACGTTCATGTCGTATCTCATGTCAGCCTGGACACGTCGGGGAGTTGAACATCTAGCACCCCCAGGCCAAATACGTAGGGGAATGTGGGGCAAGTTGGAGACGCCAGAAAAAATTACGCGCATGCGCATGGGAATTGTAAATAGATTTGATTTTATTTCGGTAAGTTCAGTTATAAAACTTCGTGACGTGCATGTGCGTGAACTTTGTTTCGCCAGAAGAAGTGTTGCACTTTTGTTGGTGTATCCTCATTTCCAGGTAAATTGACGAACCTCGTTAGATTGAGATAATTGTTCGTCAGTAGTCACATTGCCTTTTCATCGGCGTGAGTGTACAACAATTCCGCTCGCCTAAGATGCATCTTTGTACGTCATTTAATTGCGAACTGGGCATTTCGGCTGTCCTCCATCTATACCGTGGCTGGGCATGGTGGCTGCCCCCCGTCTGTACCTAACTAGGCTTATCGGTGCCCAGCGCCCCACCGTTTACTGTAACTGGGCATATCGACTTCCGTCCCCGCGCCTTAGCTGGGTATATGGGGTGCCCTCCATCTTGGGTAACTGGGCATATCAGCTGTCATCCCGCTGCCGTAGCTGGGTATATCAGTCGCCCTCCCTTTGTGCAGTAACTGGTTATATCGGCTGCCCTCACTTTGTGCCGTAACTGGGCATATGGGCAGCCCTCCCTCAGTACCGTCGGCTGAACTCCTTCATTACCGTAACTTGGGCCTATCCGCTGCCGTCCCTCTGGCTCCTGTCTGTTCCTTTTCAGTTAAATTACTGTTGCTGTTTTGTTCTTTCATTTTCACGCTGTTCTGTTTGTTTTTCTTGTGCTGTGTGATTCAGCCGAGGCTTGTTAACGCATTAGCAACCTGCGACGAATTTTTTCCCACCCCTCTGCCCCTCCCACCATGTAATGTAACCCCAAAACCACGCACAGAATGTTTCATTGTATGGGATAATAATTGAAACGTGTGATTATCACGCCGTATGTGCCTTTTGGAAAATAGGTAATGTTCAGGGCAGTTTATGAAAGTTTGCAATGAACAATTGTCAGGCAGTACCAGCACAAAGTAAACAAACTACAATGCAACTGGCATTGTCAGATTTAAGGTTCTGACAGCGGTGCTGATGAAGATTCTCGCGTCTTCTGGGAGTTACACCGTGTCGACCGAGATATATATATAGTAGTTGCCGACGTTTGGAAGGAGCGTAGAATGCCCTCTTCTTCAGGGTGAAACAGATACTATAAATGTTAATGCTTCTCTCTCGCCGACGGTTCTGTGACTGATTATGAAAATGAAGATGGCACTGTGCTCATTCGAAACGTCGGTAGCTATTTCCCAGTCGACATGGCGTAACATCTCAGAAGACTTTAATCTTCAGATAAAGACCTGAGTCTCACAATAAGCAAAAATGGTGCGAATTACCTTTAAGTGTTCCTGCACGATTAGTCTTCTTAATCAAAACGTTCGTCTGGTGTCTCACGTTGCCAGCATTTCACTTGACGTTCGTCACTTCGCTGTACTATCTTACTTGCTGATGTTCGGTGTTGTTTTCGGACATCTTAATGTTTCTCCTCGCCGTCACACTCCAGTGATTGGTTCATATTCAGTATCCTGTAGTCGCTTATTACATTGAGGTGGACAGGCGAACTTATGAGGTGGGAGCGCCATTGCCGAAATGAGGCAACTGTAGGACTGACAACATCACTGCGATTGGTAATCGGAACAACGGCGTCAAAGAATTTGCGAGCGTGTCCGAAGTATTCTTAGCGTCTTACGAAAGCTGTTTGTAATAGCATGCGGGATACGAAAGTGCAAACGGCGCATGTGCAAACGCGGCGTTTCCGGTACGGATTGCCGAAGTGGCGCTGCTTTTGATGCGCGGCTGGCAATTTGATCTGCCAGTCTTGAGATGTCGGAACAACTCGACGAAGCTCTGGTATGTCGACGGCGTGCGTTAGTTTGGAACAGCGTGTAGCAGCAGGTTATTAGAATTTTAAAAATTGAAAATGTAGCATTTCACGGTTCTGTGATTGGAAGAAGTGATTTACCTAAATGTAACTAAAAGTTATTCTCTCTCCCTTGGGACAACAAATATATTTTATCACAGTTGTTCAGAAGTTCAAAAAGTCTCACGGCGTTTGTCAGTGTATAAAGAGCCGGGTTTCTCGACATATTCGTAACTGTGCAACGCCCGTTTTCGATCCCAGCGTTATAGGATAGACAAGACGGCGTCAGTTTCGCGTGTTGTGTCCTTAGAAACCTGAATTCTGGCATGGAGTGTAAGACCGAATGAAGGAGATGAGTTGAAGGGAGAGGAGGAGCACTGAGTTCGAACAACACGTTAGGCAGTAGGTGTTATTTGTTTATGTGCAGTGTTTGCCTTGCCGCATAACCTTTTCTCAAAGTATTGATTCCATGGAACAGAGTTATCCTTGTTGAACTTGTCTGCAAATTCCACACCCTTATGCTACCGCGGTCTCATTACGGTGTTCATCATCTCACTCTGTACCGTAACCGGGGGCAGTTCAGTTATCCATAGTCCTCACACCATGTGTAAGATATGTTTTAATATTATCATCCAATACACGCTCAGGTCTTTGAATTAAAGGCCTTTTCGGATATGATCTCAGGTTTGGTGTGTTCATATTCCACTGTGTGGACACGCGGAACTGAAGCTCTGGGCGTATAATAAGCATTACCTCAACGCGGCTGGGGCCAATCACTGGTGTGGCTAGCTGAATTTGCTTTTAAAAAACAATATTCGGGTAGGTCGCATGCCCACTAAGCTGACCGCGAACGCGTTTTAAATTATTTTTTAAGCAAATGAAACCCATAGCTAATCGAAACTAACCTACTGTAATTGGATGAACATGACTAGGGAACTATTAAATAAGAAAAGAATACTTTATTTTATTAATGTGGCTGATGTCTAGGGTGCCCCCTAAAGTGCTGCTCTCGAAGTTTGTCCACCTGGCCACCGGTGCCGGCCTTAGAAAACGCGGACTCCTAGAAGTTATTGTGCTGAGCAAAAAAACGACGAACGTTTTGTTGTATTAACGTAAGTTGGGATGAAAAATTAAAATGGTCCATATCTTATCATTTCTATTCATTTTCGTTCAAGCACTCAAACATTTATTTAATTTCAACAAAATTTAAACTAAACAAACTTAATTAAATTGTTCTCGCTAAAGCAGGAATCCGCCGTGAGCGCGGGGCCCGATTGCATCAGGTCGATCCAGTCGACCTAAGACTGGCCCGGTGGCCACCACAGGCAACTAGTGTCGTGCTATTTGTTGGAAATTAATGCAGAATTTAGCGTTATGGACAGGAATCGAATCTGTTAGCGGAATCCGAAATCTTCACCACCGTACGTATCATCACTATCCTATACTGTCCAAGAATGTATGAAAGAAAAAGGGGTTTCTTTAACCCTACCATGTTTTTGCTATTGGCGTTCACCTGTTAGTAGGCCTGCAGTTGTAGACCTACTGTCGGCCTTCTTGTACGGTTTCCTAACTCGCTTTCGTATTTCTGTTTTTCATTTCGGTCGCGAGGCAAGATGATGTGTATAGTGTATGGCTTCATAGGTGCTGCGGCATCAAGGGGCGTGCTGCCTCAGTAACCACCGCTGGTTGACCAAGAGATATGCCCCTGTTTTTCAGCGTATTGCTTAGAAGTACTCAAATACTGTCCGCAGCCTTTGTTCCCGGTAATTTATCCACGTCAGTAACAATCTCTTGAGATGTCTACATTAGTTAAAACAACTTGCGCGTGGTGTAAGACGGTGGTTTCAAATATGACGCTGTGAACATGACAGTGGAAGCGAGTCGGCGTAGACTAGTTCAGTGTCTTACGCGGACTTACGCAGCGTCGTATAATGAAAAGCGAGTTTTAGTGTCGGGAACTTACGACACATACATTCAGATATTTTCGTTGACAGCTAATTTAAAAAAGAGCTTCGGCCATCTTCATATAAAAAATTGTATGCGGTTGGCAGAATCCGCAGCCATTGGAGCAAATAAAATACAGAGATACGTGAGGCTGTGTGTAACTTTTTGCTGTCGGAGCTTTGTTCTGTCGCGTGTTTAAGGTATTCAAGCGTTTTGGCGTCGGCCTGCACCGCAGTTGCTATCTTCAAGGTGAGTGGAACGGAAGGATAATGTGCCTGTCGCCCACCCAGAAAATAGCGACTGCGCTGCACTCGGAGATGTTGGATGGCGACAACACACGACGCGACCAATCCAGGAAACGGAAGTATCACGTACATGCAGGCTGATAGGATTTGAGATATTTTAGGCTCATTTCGAAAATAAACTGGGGGCTGTGCGTACGCATAGTCTTCAACTGACAGCGCAGACAGAGTCAGTGTAAGGCTTTACATATAAATTGGTACAAAGTGTGAAATGTGGCCAGTCTCTTGGCCGCCCCCAACGCGGCGCTCCGCGTCTGTGATTCAGGCGGCTGCACGGATGGGGATAGCCTTTAGCCGGCCGTGCATTCGGGCCGCGTACACGTAAGTACAAACCAGAACGCAGTAGTAACTGGCGACCGGCGAGGTGCGTAATGTGTCAAGACAGTGCAGGACATAGACCCTGCGTAATGATGATATTGTGGCAGCAAATATTTGTTTGCGTGTAATCAGACTTGGGCTGACCCCAGTGGCCGCGCCGTCTAAGGCGTGAGTCTCCGGCCGCTCGCTTGCTGGGATTGCGGGTTCGAATCCCGTCGGGGGCATGGATGTCTGTCTCTTGTGAGTGTTGTGTTTTGTCAGGTAGAGGTCTCTTCGTCGCGCTGATCACTTGTCCAGAGGAGTCCTACCGAATGTTGCGTGTCTGAGTGTGATCGTGAAGCCTCGACAGTGAGGAGGCCCTGGCCTACTAGGGGCTGTCGCGCCATAAAAAAATCGGACTTTTAAGATGAAATTCGAATGCAGTTGTATATGTAAGGCCCCGCACGCTTCGCGGCGCTGAGGGCCCCCAGACGTAACTGAACACTAAGGTACTTTGTTCGTCCCTTAGGACTGGATTCCGTTCTTCTGGCAGAAGACAGTATTCTCGGTCCCTGTTACGAGCGTCAGTAGCTTAGCTAATAATTGTAGGTGATCGCGCGACCGGTTATCTGCACTGCTGGAGCGGGGATGTTTGATACCATTCAGTTCAGTCTTGTGTTACCGGCTCCGGTCCAACGCTCCGGAGGAGGTTGTGCTCCATCATGTATTCAAAATTAACGAAAGGTGGCCTTTGCAGTTTATTGAATTTATGCCGTCTTTATTTGAATGTTTTATTAACGATTTGTGATCGGTCTATAAACAAAAAACTTAGTTCCTGTCCTTAGTTAAGGAAATGTCCGTAGGGAGATCATTTTTGTATTTACCATTCTGCTACTGGGTGGGAAGGAAGTGTCTGTCAGTTTCTGGCGTATGACGGCGTGTAGGTCATAAACAGCGATATAAAATTACAAATGCAGGCCTACAGTGTAATATGAAAGTACTTCATTAATAGGCAATAGCCTAATTAATATTCATTTCCACAGTAACTATTTTTAAATAGTTAAATCATATTTCAAGTTATTTTTATAGGTTGGGTGCCTTAAATTCCTTTACTGCCGTCAAACCAGCCTCAGATTTAAAGTGTTGAGAACCATTTGTAAGTACTCTTGTACTTACTGTTTTACTTACAAGTATATTTATTTCGTATGCCTACATATTAGTGTCATTTGCCGTTTTACATATGAAGTGTAAATGTGCAAGTGTCTAGGCGACGTTTGCATCCGAACTTTCCAGTAAAAATTCGCAGGAAATGCGACGCTCTGCGGGATGCTGTTGAAATATGGCGTCAAATGAGATGTGTGGTGAGCACTGGGAAGTAGATGAAGCGATTGTTGCTTTGTTAAGGTCTTAGGCTTTATTCCTCAGAAAAATAAAACCCGGGCTTGGAGTTTTTCCCGCCGAGACGCGAACTGGCTGTGCTTGAATTGAAGTTAGATGCTTCACCATCGAGCTGGCCCGCTAGCGTAACGTTAGTGTAAGGGAATGTCTTTAACCTTGCACGGAAGTTAGCATGAGACCCGAGGTGGTGCTGATACCGCCATATATTCGTGTAGGCCCACTTTGTCTGCGTAATCAAGGCATTTCATTTCAACCGGGCGGCAGTGCGTCGCGCTCCCATCTCATAGGGTAGTGGGCGTACCATTAGCGCGATCAACTGTGTGTGTGTGGGAGTTGTGTTTCACATTTGCGTCTGACATCGTGGTCGAAGTAATTCGCCATTTCAGTGTGAGCTGGCGTGGGTCGTTTCATAAGACAGGTGTGTTAAAGAAGCGTTGGTTGTGTTGAGCGTGCTTCGCGTATCTGTAAAGATCTGCCCCGAAATGAACGTCGGTTTATGTATAACCGTATTTCTGCATTATTTTGTAATACGCAAGTCACACATTCGCCCCCGTGTGTGAGAAAGCGAGCGCGTATGGAATGGTAGGCGTACGTTGTGAACATAATTTTACTAATTTTGTTTCAAAATGTGGGCGCGGATGAGTTCTGTAAACGAAACTTTGTAACGTGTGGGGTTATTTGTATGCATATATTTTATATCCCGTGTTCAATATCATGCCCTAATACGGTTTATTCTAGCCCCCGCGCCCCCCCCCCCGCCTTTGCTGTAAAACGTTGGTCTTGGCGCTTGTATATGTGTTTCCAGCATCAGCCATTCACTTCCATACAAAACGGTGTATAGGGCCGGCAAAGTGAAGTCGGTATAGCGACTTATTACGGGTTGGGCGGTGCGGGGATCGAATCCCGGTTGGGGCGACGTTTTCCGCTGTTGTCCGGACCGGCCTTGGGACCCGCCAAGCCTCCTATACAATTAGTACCGGGTCATTTCCGGAGGTAAAGCGGCCGGGGCGTGGCGTTAACCACCCGACCCTATCTGGCGCCGGGGTTAAAGAAAGAGTAGGGCTATACCTCTTCTCACCTTCTGTGCCTTCATGGCAGGTTATAGGGCGAACTGTATAATACCGTGTATTCGTCTAGCGAACCTTTGATGTTGGAGGTTCTTAAACATACTTAATACATTTTTTATATTTTCCATTCCGTGCATTATAATTCAACTTGTTTAACGGTAACCCACAAATGCACACACTTGTCACAGGTTCACAATAATACTATTAAAAGCACTAACTCCTACATGTTTCGGACCTTACTGGTCCACCGTCAGGGGGTACAGTAATTGTTGCTGCACAGAACAGTTACTTCACAGTATTTTGATCTGCGTATGTAGCAGAACTGATGGAAATTCTTCCGTATAGAGTGAATGTATGTAGCGTATGTGATTGTTACACTGTAAATTGGGGCAGCGTGTGGACGTGTTGGAGATGTTCACGGCACTCTACAACAACAATTACTGTACACCCTGATGAAGGACCAGTAAGGTCCGAAACATGTAGGAGTTAGCGTCTTTAGAAATATTATTCTGAACCTATGTCAGTTGTGTGCATTTGTGGGTTAAAGTTCCAGAAGTACAGTTATGCGATTTTGTATGTATAGCACACCGACTATCGAGGTACTAAAGTAGTGAGTAGCTTCACGCAGCATAAGCCTGCTTGAGGATCTGGATAATTCATATGTTGAAAATTGTTCGCCGTTTATGGGAACCGAAGGTTGTTAACAGGAAGTAGGTGTGTCCATTGGCCCCCGTTTCTTGCAAGATAAGTTCTGATACTGACCGTCCATCTGTACAGGTGTCTCCGACAGTTGCTCCTTCCACGCAAGTTTTTCGGCGAGTTCTGTGTAGGTTGCGTGATTTACTTTCCCATTCGTGCTGTGTGTCCACCCAATCTCATCCTGTTTGATTACCCAAATGATGTCCTTTTAGATCCTTGCTGTAGAGTTTCATTCGTCATACTGCTCCTTTCTGGTAGGTTGGATCCAGGAATAGGTTTATATTTAATCTTCTTTTGAATAAAACGTGACCTTGGCTGTGAAATGCAAGTCGGTCTACGCAAGCCTTCAGTTGTCACTTAGCTGTCCCGAGCAGTCAGAGTAGTGCAGCGCTGTGTTGTCACATTTGTAATTGTAGCCAAGGAAAATGAGTGGTTCGAAATGCGCGAAACATTTGACAGCACCTTCCGGTTTGGCTGTGTACGACGTGACCCCACTGCGACATGCCGAAATACAGACTGCTACTGCAGGGCCACCCCCCCCTCCCCCCCCCCCTCCCCGCCCGTTGCTTAGCTTTGTTCTGACTGTTTTGAATCCAAGCACTTCGAAAATGAACTGTGTAATTTGAAAGTAACGATATTTTGGACATTCTTGAGGACTTCTTGGATTGCCGAATGACCCATCGGCAGAGATTCTTCCTGCATGGGACAACAAAAGGTAACCTAGAAGACTGCATACCTACATTCATTCTGTAGTGGAATTCGAACAGCGATGACGATGTTAGAGCTTTAAATATCGCACGTGCTCTCGACCGCGATATGATTGTGACGTGAAGGTCTTGTGTTACGTGCGTGTGCCAGTCGCGCAATCACGCGCACGCGAAGTGCTGGGTTTGCAGCACTTGTTACGGCCACCGCTCTTCCCAGTGCATAGGGCCCACTATCATTGCTGGCTGTATTGCTGGTTTCCCCCGTCACTAGCATTCCATCGGTGCTCCATGCACATTCACCAATCCGTCCGCCCATCTAGATCCGACGCGATGTAATCTCATCGTCGTTATGATAAATGTCACACGAGAAGTTAACGGACAAGGTGTCCACGCGAAACTTCGAGGTTGTACACGTATGAGAAACTCAGCGATGTATGACACGGTGGGTCGTAGTTGGAGTGAATTTGGTAGTTCATACATCTCATACATTCATGCGTTTTTACAATCAGGGTGTGTTAACAATAAGTGCCCACGTAGTATACATCTGACAGATTTGAGTTTCTACGAGTAGGCTGTATTGTAGTAATTGTACATGTTACATGTCCAGCGAACACTGTCGGACCCATGTTCCACGCCACTGATTTCAGTTTTTCTCTGTAAATGGTTTCGGCTTTTCGTTCCGTTCTGAAGTGTATTAGACAAAGCTTTCCTCGATTCCGAGGAATCATTGCAGAGGGCGTTGATACCCGACCAGTGATCGCGCTTGCAATTCGCCGCGCGCATGCGTTGCGTCATGTTTTTGCTCATCTTCATGAGTTGGCTAATCCTGTGTTGCATTGCTTTACACAAAGTGAAGGAAGCAATTGGAAATGTTACGTTCTGATTATTGCTTCTCGTATTTCGTTGGTTGACTTAGGATTGGGTAAGTGCAGAGTGTTCATTTTATCTTGTCCCCGAGCTCGGCGGGTTTGTCGCATAGAAAGCCCGCATATCTCACGACACCTGCCGTGTTCGGCGACACGATAAAAAGAGACCCGCCGTATGTGCTGACTAGTGCGTGATACAGTTATTATAAAATCAATTTCACTCCTGTTTTAATTCCTCGTGTCAGAATTGTACGCGCTTCTACAGTCATTGCTCTGATTATGTTTTCCATACTGACAGAACCGTTTTCGACTTCGGCGCTGGTTTTTTGTTCTTGACAGATTCGTCACCTGTTTCCTGTCCGAAAGCCTTTTCGACAAACCATTCCTCGATTCCGAAATATTTTAATCGGTAAAGACGTCTTTGAACCGATGTTTTCTTTAAATAAATCCAGTCTCTTCATTTCAGCAAGTGTGGACGCATTTACATTTCGCGGCTACTTTCCTCGTAACCCATGGTCGCGTCGCCTGATGGGTCGTGAACTGCCGAACAAGACTGTGCTTTTAATCTGCCTCGGTTTGCTGGGCTGAGAGACGCTGCTCTGTCAGTAGGCCAGTGTGATTTACGGTTTTGGTCCGTGGACACAAAAGTTTGAGAACCACTGTCATAAATTTGCTTAACAGTCAGCTTCTTTGCCGAAGTGTGCTTAGGCGACGGCGTTTTGCGGATTGGCTGTCGCTCATATCCTGAGACATATTCGACAAACCAATGCGCGATTTCAGAGTGTTTATTGGTGGATATCTTGTTGGCCTGATGCCCACAAACATTGATATTCTATGTTTCTGGCGTTCTGCGTGAATACGCCGTCTCCTGTATCCCTTATACAGATTTGTTTAGTCCGTTGCGTTTAACCCTTTAAAGACGAAGCGTATCTGTTTTATATAAGGGCTCAGTGCGTACAGCGCTGTAAACACTCTCCACTTCGGTTATAAAAACCAGTCTCTTAATGTTTTATAAGGCAAAAGTTGCTGTTTGTTCTGAGATCCGTACAAAACACATAAACGCAATGTGGGCACCACGTAGAATTTTTTAGTGTTAAACCTGGTGGTACGTAAAGTTACCGCTAGGCTTTAAAAGGTTAGGTGAGCTGTGTTCAGTGACATGAGGTAAGGTTACGTTGAAGTATATAGCCTGCTATCATCAGGAGTAGCTGAGTGACTAGGCAGACGGGCTATATGACTTAAGAATCGGCGCTTTATTGCCAGAGGTGGCAAGAACTCTCCTCCACAGCATTGAGACCGCCCAGGGGTTGGGATATGAAGCTGACCACGTTAGTTAGCGGGTCGCTTAGGATGTGCATTATTAAAGAATTTTATTTGCTGACTTCGAACCGTTCAGCGTGTCTCTATAAGGAAGCGGAAACTTGCTGCAATGGTGTGGAATTTTATTCGTGAAATTCAAGCGTTCCTTTCTGGTGGTTTGTAGAATGCTGCTTTTAATTACATTTTATTGTATTTTTAAAGTGGATTACCAGCATTAGAGCTCCGAGTCTTGCACAAACAAGCCAGATATTTAGTTTTAACGTGTTTGCTTCAAGCGGGAAGCAGACAGCGGTTACCCAGTTCACGAAGTTGCCACGTGTCAGGAACACACAGCCGATGCTTGTGGTGTTGTACTGAGGACTACTCAGTGCGTTGTTAGTGAAGAAAAATCGGTGCAGAGTACGAGAGGACATGCAAGTGGGGGATCACCGTATAGGAATTTTATAAATAATGTGAAGTGTAGTGCGATATGAGTATTTCTTTTGATGTAAGAGGAGAATTTCCCTGTGCTAAGTAGTTAGTGGTAAAGTGATTGAAGGTGTAGAAATTGAAGGTAGTGTGAAGCGTACATGTCAAAAATTTTGAAGTCTTTGGCCTATAAGTAGGTTTGTGCAAAGTGCAACAACGGAAGCGGCTTGGTAACGGAGTACAGTGATACAGTAGTTGCGGGGGCAGTGTGCCTAAGAGGGGGTGTACTAAATAGGACACGTAGGGGTTGTAGGTGTGTATTATTAAGATGAACGGGGTACGCGGTTGCGCAGTTGGTTGAGGCACAGCGCAACAAGCGGGAAGGTCGCGGCTGCGATTCGATGCGTTGTGGTCGTTGGAATTTTTTGTTGACTTAATCGTTCCGGCCGCAATATGGCACTGGAGCCCACACAGCCTCTAACAGAAATGAGTACCAGGAATATGTCGTGGGGGTAAAGGTTGCCGGTGCGTAGGGCTGACATCCTTACCACCTTCATGTGCCGACCGTCTGGAAATTCTGGGAGCCTCAACCTCCTGCAGCCCAAAGGGCCTGCCCAGGCGTGTAATGGCATTGGTTTCCGTTTTACTGTTTATATGAAACGTGCATGAATCATCACCAGACTCATAAAAGTTGCTGGAAGATGAGTGACAGGTCATGTGGCCAAAAATTCTCCCTTTGTAAAAACTGTTTCGAGAACATTCGTACTGTCTGTCGTTGTAATGTATAATACTGGCTATCATTTGTTGCGTTGAAGAGCTTTTAAAGACATTAAATTAAGTTTTGCCAAAGAGTTACGTTTTCCCCCTTCTTATTGCGATGGAACTCGTTTACGAACAAGTGAAATCGTACGTTGCAAAATGAAGTAACCCTTAAAAAACTGTAGTTGTGTGGGATTACCACAGGAGATCTTAAAATAGTATCCAAGCTTCAGTATAAAGAAGTCATGTCCGACATGCGAGAACACGCAATAATAGGATTTAGCACAGTAAACAGAACAAGATGTTGTCGCGGAGCGGAGCGGATCACTGCCACCTTGATGTATAATCATATTCAGGTGATACGGACAGTGACGATGACGTCTTTCAAACACTACAGGATTTTCGTTGTATGACGATGCGTAATCCCGACGTAAGCGGTGAACCACTGTCGGCCTTCGCGCTTTTACAAGCGTGTTCGCAGCGTCGTACTATAAACACTCCGTAGGTTAGTAAATGTCGTTAATCATATCGTACGAGTAATAATAATAATAGTTACGTGATTGAATGTTAAAAGCTGTGTAATTTGCTGTGTAAGTTAATCTGAATGTCAAGTGAATGATAACGCTTTGGTTTTGTCTCTTGCGTGGCGCGGGCGGCCGCCATTTTCTATGCTGTATGTCTGGTAGCGAGATGGCGCTGTGCCCCTGCTCCGCCATGTCTTTGTAGCAGGGTATTAAAACACAGGCACAGCTTTATGAAAATTAAGGTATATTAAGTTAGTGTGGGCTGTTGTGAGTTTAAATTTGTTTCGATTGTTTCAGTGTTTCGACATTTGCCTGTATATCGGTACTCTTGCCTTCTCGTAACGAGGCACACTGTTACAGCAGGAACTCGTGTCGGCGTCATTTTAGGCGCTGGCGTTGGTTTTTTGTTCTGTATGGGTCTGGCTTTTCTGGCCTATCGTGATGCATACCAGAATAGTATTTAAATTTTGTTTTGGGTTGTTTGTATGCTTTCTTGGTTGATATCGAATTATATTAGGCTTCGGTGAGTTGATGGCGCGTTTTTGAATTGTTTAGTGTAAACGATGTTCCCTAAGTTTTGAAAATATTCTTTGCATTCACAGTTCGTGATAGCATCGCCTTACAAGCTTAATACTCGAAGGAAAGTGGGCGTGTGTATTATACACTCTTCTCCGAATTTCTTCCCCGAATTTCAGTTTTACTAGGGAACTTTTGGCAGTCCGTGGTGTTGCTAGGAAGCATAACGCGGAGAAAGAAATATATGCTGTCGTTTGATATAAAAATTAAGAGCAGACTGAGGTCGGGAAATGCTTCGGTGCACGGTCTTTTGTCTTCCAGGTTGCTGTCCAAAAATACAAAGATTAGGGTATACAGAACTATGATTTTACCTGTTCTTTTGTATGGGTTTGAAACTTTGTCTCTGACACTGAGGGAGGAACAGAGGCTGAGGGTGTTCGAAAATAGGGTGCTGAGGAGGATATTTGGGCCTAAGAGAGACAAGGTGACAGGGGAGTGGAGAAGACTACATGACGAGGAACTTAGGGACCTGTACTCATTACCAAACATAATCCGGGTGATCAAATGGAGAAGAATGAGATGGTCGGGGCATGTGGCACGTATGGGGGAAGGGAGATGTGCGTACAGGATTTTGGTGGGGAGACCTGAGGGAGGGACACCACTTGGGAGACCCAGGCTTAGATGGGAGGATAATATCAAAATGGATCTTCAAGAAGTGGGATGGGGGACATGGACTGGATTGAGCTGGCTCAGGATAGCGACGGGTGGCGGGCTGTTGTAAATGCGGGGAATTTCTTTACTAGCTGAGGACCTGTTAGCTTTTCGACAAGGACTCTGCTTCATTTAGATAGATAGATAGATAGATAGATAGATAGATAGATAGATAGATAGATAGTCAGTCAGTCAGTCAGTCAGTCAGTCAGTCGTTTCATGTAATGCGATTCAAATTAGAGCACCATACAGTTTCAGGCTTTTTCCATTTATCGTACCTTTTAGGTTTAAAAATCAATGAACAATTACTTTATTTTGAACTTGAAGTAAAAGAAACCCGGAACGAGCATAAGATCAATATGCAGGCCTATTAATATTCCAAACAAAAGTTTACGGTGAACTTTTTTCCCTCAGAATGGTGTGGAGCTGATAATTCTAGTGCTGGCCTTTTGCAATGTAACGATCCTGTCTTTTGTTGAGAGACGTCAGTAGAATCAGTACAGTATGCTTCTGCTGCTTGGCGTATGCACACCCCGTCGATAGCTTGGGAGGGCCGTAACGGTCGCAGCCTTGTTCCATGTTTTTTAATAACTTTTCGGAGAATAACGCCACGAGACGCGTCATGTTGAGAAGGCTTTTGAATGGTTACCAGTAGACGTAGGGGCCAGATCAAATTGGTCGGTGTACTGACTAGACAGCGGCCTGCACGACCGAGTAATCAGGCTTCGATCTGCTGCAGCAGGAAGCCATTTCGCTGTTTGCCAAAACGTCGAGACCGGCTCTGGGGCCACTTTGTCCGTCCATTAGATACCGGCTGTATACCCCAGGAAGTAAAGCGGCCGGTGCGTGTAGTGCTGAGGTTAAAAACAAGTGGAGCTTTACTTCCGTGCCTTCATATGCTTTCATGGAGCGGTCCTGAATTCGGCACATGTAGAATTTTACCAGAGCAAGTCATCTTGCTCGGTGAAGATTTACGTAATAAGCTTGTGAAAATTCTTAGCCGTTACCTATACGTTGGGGTGGAAACTGGTAGTACGTATGGGAATCCTAGCGAAAAACAAGGTGCTTTCATTTAATTTGTGCAGGACGTGGGAATGGGTACTGGATGGGCTCTCAAAGGCCCGGTGAAATTAAATGTGGAAACTCCAAGGTTTAATAGCTGGATACTAAAGTTCATATAATTCACACATGTTTTTGAAGGCCACCAGACGGTACAGATTCTGTTTACAAAGCGATGGTGCTATGATTTTCATGTTTCTATTTCTGCCCAAAGTCGTAACTTCAAAATTGTCTAACACAAAACATGATAGTGTGAATTCTGTTCCCCGTTTTTTTCTTAATGTTCAGTTCTTGATGCAGTTATTAACAAACTGTCATTTTACTTGCCTTTGTATAGACACTAAAATGGGACTGCATTCATTAGGAACTTCAAAGGACGGTTACTGAGAACAAGGCACGGCTGGAATGTCGGGATCGAACAGAGAAAGTGACTGCAGAATTCAGTGTACTCACAGTGAGGAGTTTCGTGCTTTGAGTGTTCACTAAATGACTATTGCTAGGACGTTCAATTCAATCACGGCACGTAGCACGCGCGGGAGAGCTCTGAATTGCATGCGGAAATTTAGTCGGAGAATCTGAAGGGAAGAGACCACACGGTGGAAGTAGGTGTAGATGGAAATGCTCTGCGTGGATGGATGGATGGATGGATTGCTTTTTAGTAAAGTATTAGTAGCTGTCGTTACGCTGTGCAGTGCTGGTCTGTCTGTCTGTCTGTCTGTCTGTCTGTCTGTCTGTCTGTTCAATTCGAGTAAAGCATTTCCGCCCGTAGGAGTATGTGGAGTAGTAGTATGCCTACTAGTACTGCTGCTACTACTACTAATAATAATAATGGTAGTGTGGTAGGGGTGTGGTAGTGGTAGTAGTAGTAGGGGGTGGTTTGGTGGTAGTGCTAGTGGCGGTGTGGGTAGTGGTAGTGGCGGCGGCGGCGGCGGTGTGGGTAGTGGTGGTGGTGGTGGTGGTGGTGGTGGTGGTGGTGGTAGTAGTAGTAGTAGTAGTAGTAGTAGTAGTAGTAGTAGTAGTAGTGACGGTGTGGGTAGTAGTTGTGGTGGTGGTGGTAGGGTAGTGCTGGTAAGTGTTCTGTTTTTTTTAGTTTTATTTTAATGTGGGCCATCCCGTAGTGCATTGACGATAGGATGTTAGGAACTTCAAAAAGCCGTACAGTACAACGTTAATTTTCAAAGGGTATTGAAATATTCCAAGATACACACTACATATAGTATTGTTTTGTTGTCTCTCTGGCCTTGTGCTTGTGCTTATTTGTCATTGACCGCTAAGCTGTTGAGTCAGCGTGTAAATAAATAAAGAACTGCAATATTAGAAGTGCAGGTCGTCCAGTGGAACGCGGAAGCCGCTTATGGGTATCTGCAAGCCCGCTAATAGCTGCACTGGTGCATGGCGACCTGTGATTCCGCCAGCTCGCGGTGTGTCTTCGTCGAATTTTGGTGGAGCCCATAGTCCTACAGAATATGCAACGATGTACAGCCTGTGCGTACCCCACCTCCATTCTGTGTTAATGAGGATTTCCGTTTGAAGGGCTGTATGAAAATTTGTATTTATTTTGCTGTGTATTTTAGGGCCATAATATGTTTTTTAGTCAGGTGGTTCCTGAACTGTTGCACACCGACCCCCATGGTGTGGCGGTTGCTTATTCCAAGTTTTCTGCGAATTCACGTAGCTTCGCAGCAGCTGTTCTTCCAGTCAGCGACTGGCCTCGCACATGTACTGCTGTTGTCAGGCGTTTCGCGTTTATTGTAACGAAAGTTACAACGGTTGCGGGATTGGTAATGGTTTGTTGTGTGTTTTCTCAGTTAACGGATTGTGGAAGTATAACTGTTAGCGTGAGCGGATCCTCGATTTTTGTTGTATTTAAGAAGAGGCCGTTACACTCGAAAAGGTTGGGACACATTGAGTTGCGACCAGTGTGTTATGTACAGTGAGGTAAGGGTTAATTTACCGCCTGTGAGTAACAAAACTTGATTACTGGTGTGAACGTTCCATCTATTGGCGTTACAGGCATTACATACGCAAGAGAAGCTTCTTTGGAATCACGTACCTCGCGATGACACGTTCAATTTGTAAGCTTCGTTTCAGGCCACAGAGTACATTGGAAAAATCAACACTGAATAGTACGGTAACAGATCCATTATCTAAATAAGCCAAGTGTGAATTTTGTTGCATATTGAAAAGTACATGAACAAAGAATATCGTGTGGACCGGTAATTGGTGTAATAGACCGACACAAGAGAAGAGTAAACACAGTTGTGGTTGAGAAAGTACGCTGAAATGTCTAAATATTTACACCTGGACGTTATGTTGTCAGTGTAGCGACTGCTTTGGAGTTATTAAACTTCTGTTACTGGGACGAGACGATGGACGACACAGTAGCAGCTCAGCTCCACCGGTTTGCTCGGCTGTATCCGTACTTTGCTTGTTAAATAAATCTCGATCACTTTCCAGTTCTGCCGTATCTTCCAAACATTTTGTGGAAATATAAGGGAAAGAAGCAACTTAATAGACCTAGATGTAGATTTAAATTGGTGGGAAAAAGTACTAGGTGGGAACATGGTCGTAATTTAACCTTTTAACGCCTAGCGGTAACTTTACATACCACCAGGTTTAACATTAAATTTTCCACATGGTGCCCACATTGCATTTATGTGTTTTGTACGGATCTCAGAACAAACAGCAACTTTTGCCTTATAAAACATTAAGAGACTGGTTTTTATAACCGAAGTGGAGAGTGTTTACAGCGCGGTACGCACTGAGTCCTTATATAAAACCGATACGCTTCGTCTTTAAAGGGTTAAACTGACTTTAGGCTGGGTAGTATTGGGCTTTTCGGGCGGCACAGGAGGTTTGAGATCCCTTGACCAGCTGAGCTAGTTTCAGTTTATGTACGAATTCGTCCATACAGTTGGTAGTTCTGAATGTTGCCCGGTGTGTGACAGGCAGCGGTAAGGGAACCGTCGGTATTGAAAAACTCGTCATGATCAGAGTTGGTACTTATGCAGAGGGCTTCAGAGTTTCGTACTGTCGTATTAGGGTGCTGAGTAACGGCGCGAGTCTTGCTGAAATGGGTGGTATACAGCAGGGCTGGCCAACATGAGGCCCTCGAGTAAAGTATTTGCGGCCTTTTGTCACATTAATAGTTTCAGTAGTACAATTTAATAAACAGTGTTAATAGGTCTGTAGAACACAATATGGCAACTTTATTAATAGAGAAAATGTTTACAAACTGTAACTCATGTTTTTAAGACAGCACACGGTAAACCAGTCGTTCTTTGTGTTTGACCGTGTTTAGTACGGCCTACTGCCTTGTCATTCAACCGTACTTTCAGCGTAACTTATTGTTTGTAAATAACGGCCCTTTTCGAGTTGTGTATACACTGTGGCCCTCAGGCGAGTCCGTAACGAATTATGTGGCCCTCCTGCGGGTTGAAGTTGGCCAGCCTTAGTATACAGGGTGGTATATTGGCCCACAGTTATTAGCAAAATGTTAGCGGGTCGTTCGTGTGCCATCCAGTGTATCGTCGGCTTTAGTAAGACACACAACGCGGTTAGTCGTCACTGTAACATGATTGTACGAAACTGGGAAGCTCTGTGCATAAGAATGACATTCAGTTAGCAGAATGTAAAGAAAATGACGAACTGTGAGGTGCTGATAACTGGTTTTGTTGAACTAATTCCCAGAACTTCTTCCCAAGTAATCTGAAAGCTGCAGTGCATTGTCGTCGCCCGTGACATATCAGGCAAGCAAACAGGTCCGTGTTTTAACTGTCCTGTTGATTGTAAGCAGCACGTTTCGTGTATCTGCATGTCGTCTGATTAATTCAAAAGCTTAACGACGGTCGATTAATACGCCCATTCGTCGCGTATTGTTGCGGGGAAGTAGGAAGGAGTTTAATGGTGACAGTCGTGCTAGGAGAAGAAAACGCTGCATTGCTGTGTTAGGCCACTTGCGATTATTCACTTCGAAACTTTTTTAAATGCTGAAGATTGGTAGTTCTGCCACATGTGTTGTAGGGATGCGGGACATGGTCTAGATCTCTTGGTGGAAGAACTGCAGTTGCAAGTGTAGTGAACTTCAGGGTTGAAGGAAGCGTTGAGAACGAAGACGTGGTTAGAATGTTGCATAATTAGGAACTGCGTTTTGTATACAGGTTATAATAGTGAAATCTAGGATACGGGGAAGTTTTATACATGTGACGAAGCTGAATACATCCATAATTTTGGTAGGGAGACCTGTCTGCTTGCGACCACTTAGAATGCCGAGGAGGAGGACCACTGTTTCCCAACCTTTCTTGCATGGAGGAACCTCTAAAATAATTTTTTCTACCCCGAGAACCCCCCACCTACCAAAACATTCACAGCGCAGAAAACAAAGGGACACTTGTAAAGAACGAAGTTTACTCCAGTAGTGCTAATTGCCGGACAAAAATTACCGCGATATTTCGACGAATATTTGGAATGTCTCGCGGTATTAAAAAATGTGTGTGTACTCGTTCCACAGTTTCTCGCGGAACCCTTAATGATGTTGTGCCGAACCCTGGTTGGGAAGCAGTGAGGTATGGGATAGAAGTAACCTTTTAAAGCCTAGCGGTAACTTTACGTACCACCAGGTTTAACATTAAAAAATTCTACATAGTGCCCACATTGTGTTTATGTGTTTTGTACGGATCTCAGAACAAACAGCAACTTTTGCCTTATAAAACATTAAGAGACTGGTTTTTATAACCGAAGTGGAGAGTGTTACAGCTCACTCCAAATTCTCCATTGTTATGACGACATAATGATTGCTAGTGGACGCAACTTTCGTTACATTTCTAGCCTAAAGATGGAGACAGCAGGTTCCTGCGAAACATGCGGACAATGCACGAGGGCACACAGTATCAGAACCAAGAATATCACAATCTAAATGTTCACCGCTCTGAAAACCTTAATTCTCAGATATATTATTTGAATAGATTAAGGCCCTCCTTATGCACTTTGTCCATCGTCTCGTTCGTTTAAAGTACTGCGTTTTGGAAATTGGCTTTTTCCGTCACCTGATGAAAAACCTACCTTGTTGGGGGTCGCTGGGTAGCGCGGACTCTCACACATACCCTGTTGGTGTCCCTAGGTAGAGCTTACTGTTAAATATATCCTGTTGGCTTCTCTAGGTTGAGCGTTCAAATATACCCTGTTCGTGTCCCTAGCTGGAACCTACTCTCAGGCAGTTCTGTAGAACTGGGACGGTGGGTAAGTCGAAGAGAATTGCCTACCAGCGTACCTTACTGTTGTCAAAAACACTGTAACTGTAAAGGTAATTCTCAGTTAACACTGTTGAAACCATTGCTATTTTATGAAGTGTATGAATTAATTTTCTAAGAACCTTGTAAACTTAGATCAATATCGAACTCAAGTTTTGTAAGGAATTCGGTTCCCGTTACGTGTGCTGCCGTAGCTACTGTTTCTTTCCCCCAGATGAGGCCACTTTTCCGATTATCCAGCCCCCGTGAAACTTCACCTGATTCGGCAGCTCCTTTCATTGAGTGTGTTTTATGTTCAGTATGTAACTGCTTCTCCTTTGCTGCCTTATGTATATTATAGATCTGTTTTATCGTGTATCTTATTTCTGTTTAATAATAATTGCATCCTGAAACCACTGATGTATGTGGCTTGTATTCGAAAAGTGTACATTTCGAATCGAAGCCGTGGAGCTAGCAAACCTGACTGCGCATGTGAACCGTTCCGTCAGATTCTTGCGTGATCCTCTTTTAATCACAGTTGATGCTTTGTAACCTGTGCGGTGGAACAGTGTCAGTAAGTAACCTGTAGTGTTAGTAGATAAATGTGTATTCCAACAAAATTGCATGTTTGAATAAATTAGGGGCAGATTGAGCTCAAGGAATTACTGCTATCATTCGGTTAGGAATATTCTGTCTTCCCGTTTGCTATCCAAAAATGTAAACACCGCAGTACGCAGGAATTTAATTTTGCCCGTTGTTTTGTAAGGTTGTGAAACTTGGTCTTTTACTGAGGGAAGGACATAGGCTGAGGGTGTTCGAGAATAGGGTTCTGAGGAATATATTCGGGCCTAAGAGGATGAGTTACCAGGAAACTGGAGGTTATTACACGGTGACGAGGTTCAATATCTGTACTGGCGGACGGGCAGATCAAGAAGAATGAGGTGGGCGGGGCGGGGCGTGTGACAGTATGGGGGAGAGGAGAGATGACTACAGGGTTTTGGTGGGGAAACCTGAAGGAAGGAGACCACTTGGAAGACCTAGGCAGAGATGGGGGGAGAGGATAGATGCATAAGGCTTTTGGTGGGGAAACCTGAGTGAAAGAGACCATTTGATAGACCTGGGCAGAGATGGGGAAGAAGAGAGATGCATACAGGGTTTTGGTGGGGAAACCTGAAGGAAGGAAACCATTTGGAAGACCTAGGCATGGATGGGGAAAGGAGAGATGCATACAGGGTTTTGGTGGGGAAACCTGAAAGAAGGAAGCCACTTGGAAGACAAAGGCATAGATGCATGATAATATTAAAACGGATCTTAAACAAATGGGAAAGTGTGGGCAGGATCGAACTCATGCTAGGGACAAGTGGCGGGCTATGGTGAACACGCGCCATGTGCCTTCTGGCTCCGTAAGGTGCGGCGAATTTGTTGACTAGCTGAGGAACTGTTAGCTTCTAAAGAACTGTGCTCCGTGTAGTTAGTTGGTTAGTGATATCAGTGCCTTTTTTATATTTGCAATTATGACTCATGTATGCAGGTTCTAGAAGTAAGTGAAGGTACTAAGTACACTAATGGAAGTGTTCGTGCCGGAATTTAACTCTTTATGTTTAAACGTGTTGGCTGACTGACTTCTCGGCACCAAAATACACAGCGGGTCGTTATGTGAAGGTAGCTAATAAATCATTCAACAATGTGGCGATGTTCAAATTGGCCTGTTTGTGAACGACAGTAGCAAATCCGGATTGAGTTCACCAAGAATTTCAGAGCAATGTCAGGTCGAGAAAGGATTCTTACCATTCATTGGAGGGGCCTTATGTCTTTCTGTCTGCCTCCCTGGAACCTTAGATGTTAAGAAAAATGCCCAGAACAGTTTCGCCTTTTGTTTTGTGTGGGTGTGGAACTTGAGTTATCATTCTATTCGCGAATGTTTGAGGACGTAAATAACAGGGCCTGAGGGTATTTGAAAAAAAATGCCATAGGGAGGAGACTTCTGTTTAATTTTTGCAGTAGTAGCGTCGTGTGGGACCCATCCCGGTGGTCTTGCGGCCTAGGGCGTAGGTTTGAAACCGCTTGATTGCTGGGATCTCCACTTCGAATCCCGCTGAGGGCATAGATGTTCGTCTCTTTGTGTTTCTTGTGTGTTGTGTAGGTAGCAGCATCTGCGAGGGGTTGATAACTAGTTTAGTGGAGTTCTACCGGATGTATGTGTCTAATTGTGTGTGATCTAGGAACCTGGAAAATGAGGGGGCTTAGGCCGGAGTTGGGCTGTAGTGCCGCAGGAAAAAAAAAACGTGTAGGAAATTAAAGAAACGTGTCCGTAACATATTATGCAGCGTAAGCCTTTCTTCAGGACATTACATACTGTGTATAAACTTGGGATTGATTGTCGTTAAGTATTAGCTTCTCGGTTTTGTGATTTTGCGAGTGGTCTTCTCATCCTTGCGTTTCCAGCGAACCTTCTAAAGTAGGTATTAACCACTGCAGTCTTATAGAACGTTTCTTCACTTATTTGATTGGTATTCATCGAGTTGAGGAATTACGTTCATGAGAAATTCGACGGTACTTAACCGTGTGCACAAGACCCTGACACTGGCCCCACTTTTGATCCGGTTTATGTAGTTTTAATTCCATTTTTCGTTCTTCTGCGATCTTTCTTTGTACTGTGCGCAGAAGCCTGGGTTTTCTTTGATAGTTTCCTGCTGTTGTAATCGTCTTTATTTCGCAGTTGTGCACGTACTCCTTTTATGAGTTACATGTCTTCGAAGCTGCATGCAGAGTGTAATCAGCACTGGTTTATGGCTCTCGCAGTCTGCATGGGACCAACTCGGGCGGGGGAGGGGGAGAGAGAGCGGAAGATCGTGCGGGACTTCTGTAGGTTGGGGCGCAGACATAC